>CM052356.1:2885251-3485251 GCA_028551475.1 Casuarina equisetifolia
TACATCTGCCATCTCCATTGCGAACATAACATCCTCTTTCCATCTTTTAAAGTTCGCACCCGTAAGTGTCTCAATAGTAATCATTTAGTTGTTGATAGGAAAGGTGACTGAAAGTGAGCCAATACAACATTAGTAATATACGAGTACTATATAAATATAATCAAATACTTGGAGATTCAGTAACTCTATCATGTAAACACCTTTGGGCAGAATACATAACAATCAATGTAAAATCTCAGCATAGTAAAGGCCATGAGAATATTCTAATTTTCATAATCTACCACCTTTGGGTGTATAGACTAATCCAATTAGTCTAAACACATGCATTTTAACTATGCAACTCTTTATGTTCTAATATATAATCACCTCCTTTGGGAGTATGACTATATACTAAAACTAAAAGCGTCCCAATCCGCATGAGAAAACTTCTTGAACACAATTAAGTTGTGCCACTTTGGCAGTCACAACCTAATTGAATCAATCTCATACGCACAGACATGCTTTATGTACTCATTAGAATATGAATTAATACTTTAACAGATTCAACTAAATGCATGCTTCAATTACATATACTATAATAGCATACAGAATATGTCTATAAACAAACTTAAGCATGAAAGAAAATAAACAAGATGTCAACATACATGCTCCAAACTTTAAAGCATCAAAAGAGACTGAAAAGATATATAAAACATATCATATAATATATCAAAACGTTCATTATTCAAAAATACACATTCTGGTTCAAACCGCACTCAATTTGGACCATCCACGCGCTCTCACGCGCCAGTCAAAGTTTCTGGTCAAAATCAATTTTTTTTTACCGTTGACCGTTGACCACTGACCGTTGACCTGTTGACCGGGTCAGGTTGACTCGTTGACCGGGTCAGGTTGACTCGTTGACCGGGTCAGGTTGACCCATTGACCGGGTTGGGTTGACCCATTGACCAGGTTGTGTTGACCCGTTGACCAGGTCAGGTTGACTCGTTGACCGGGTCGGGTTGATCCGTTGACCAGGTTGGGTTGACCCGTTGACCGGGTCGGGTTGATGGACCCTAATGGATCAGACCGGGTTGACCCAAATGGGCCTAACCCGGATGAGCCGGATTGGATTGACCCAAATGGGCCGGACCGGTCACCCGAATGGGCCAGACCGGTCACCCGAATGGGCCGGACCGGTGACCCGAATGGGCCGGACCGGTCAACCGAATGGGCCGGACCGGTCACCCGAATGGGCCGGACCGGTGACACCCTGATGGGCCGGGCCGAGCCCGATGGGCCAGGACGGGACGGGCCGAGCCCAATGGGTCAGGACGGGTCAGGCCGATCCTGATGGGCCAGGCCGGCCCGACCCGAATGGGTCGGACCATCCTGACCCAGGTCCAGCCCTGGTTGGGTCCAGACCCGGATGACCCGCGAAACGGGTCGATCCAGCTATTCGGGTCGAAAACGACCCGAATGCTACCCGAATGAACCGCGAACGATTTCGTTTGCGATTCGCAGATTCGTGCAAAATTAGCACAAAATCTGCATCGATTTCGGCACAGATCGGCCGGAAACACATGGAAAAACTATTTTTTGGCCGATTAAACGCTCAAAAATGACCAAATTTGAACCTAAAAGTTAGGTTTTAGGCAAAAACGAAAAATTGACTCAAAAATGTAATTTTTGTGCTAAAAGTTCGTGTAGAACTGTAGATCGACTTACACAGAAGCGGATTGTAGAGAGAAACATCACAATCCGATCGAAATTTCATCAAATTTTGCCCGAGAATGCGATTTGGGATTTTGTTAATTTGAAAGTTTCGAAAATTACAGTTTGAACCCAAAGAATCCGAAAATTGTATTTCCAAATCACAAACAACACCCAAATGTTTAGCAAATCACATTTTGACCCGAACAGAAAAAAAAAAAAAAAAACAAACACGATTTTGTAAACCAAATAAAAATCAAAACCAGATTTTAGACCTCATCTACGATAGCTCCGATACCACATGTTAGAAAAGAGACTTTATAGGATCTGCGTAGACAGATCTAAAACACCGTTTGTGTGATTTTGATTTAGCAAATAAATAAAAATAGAATTCATAGAAACATACCGCTCTTACGATCCATTCTTTCGTCGTTGTAGACCCAATAATGCTCTTTCGAATTCGGGCTTAGGCGAATATCCTCTATTCTCATAAGATTCACTGGCTCGATGAGAGAACCTAGGTTTCGCCTCTTTTGTAAAAGACAACCCTTATGAAACCTTAAGAACATTACGTATTTATATGAGCTAGAGGATAAGACCTAGCCTTACCTTATGTGCAACCCAATAGGCCCACTCATCACGGCCCTATTTGGTTAGCCATGGCCCACATCAGCTAGTCCATATGTAGAACTTTCATGGACCAACATAATATAGCCCACTTTAGTAAGCTTAAATAAAAAATTAAGCTAACAGAGCAGCCATGGAAACTCTCTCTTCTTATTCGGCTGCAGACACTCACAAACTCAGGGACTCTTCGGGGAGCCTGCAAGAAGGGAATAATTTGTATAGCTGAACTTCTGATTGCCTGAACTCCTATCTTTCGAAAAACGTCTTGCAAGTTCCACGAAATATCCACTTGGATAAGAAAAAGATCTAGATTGAGCCAAATGGGGAGTTGCGTCGAAAACATATTTTCTTTTTCTTGTTCTTTTTAATTCCAATGATGAGTTTCCATAACATAAGGGGTATACTTTACAAATACTTTTTCTTTTTTGAAAAAAAAAAATCAAAAATCGTTTATAAAAATCAACATACGATCCGATAGAATGAAGTCTTCAATTGCCGAAATGAGAAAAAGGTTGGGATACGGGTGAAGATGAAGAAGAGGAAGAGAAGTACAATAAAGAAGAGTTTGTCTCAGAGGTGTTTATTAGGAACTTCCTTCAATCGGTTGTATAGTTTAAGAATACACAAAGTGGAATCTAGTCAAGAAAGATGAAACTTCTCACAAATTGTTTTTTTTTTAATGAATTGTCATGTATTTTATATATCTAAAAATTTATTGTACAAAATAGTTCAATCAACCATTTATGATCTAGACTCAAAAATGACATTTAGAAAATTCTAAAAATCATGCAAATATTTATTACCATTTATAAGCTGCACACTCTTAATTAATAAAATTTATCTCTCACATATTTCTTGATCTTAGTGACAATGTAATGCTCTTTAAATTCTTGTTGTTAAATAGCTATTATTCCTTCATTTCATACATAATAGATTATTACTTTAGAAACTACATTCAGCAAAATTACTGCAAAACTTTTACTTTTACAACTTTAATCATCTAACTTACTCCCTCTCTATATTATTTAATGCTTTGATATGGTCTTTTCATTGACAAATTCTCATAAATTGTTTTTCAGATTGTCCCCGAACCTCATCTTCGAATGCAAGTTTCCTAGAAAAATGACATACCGTGTCAACTCCAAACGCGTTTCAAGGCATGTCAGTTCAATGATATATGGTTAAATAATTGGACAGGCCAGCTATGAAGCTCTAAGTATTAAGACTTTTCTGTTGCTTGATAAGGAGATGTTTGGAATATACATTGACATGAGCTGTATTGGGTAGACAATTGTTAAGATTGGTGGAACAATTAAGTTAAAGAGTATAGTTGTCATTACAATGAGAAGTCTATGTAATTGTGAAACCAGAAAATATTTTCTAGATGTAATGGGTTTTCTAATAGCATTTGGTTAGGATTCTTATCCTCTTGTGGAAATAGATTTTCTTAGTAATATTTGATTAAGATTCCTTTAGGATTTCTCTATAAATAAGAGAAATATAGAGAAACTACCAAGTAAGTTGAGAAAGTCCCCATGGGGGGCTAATTGTTGGGAAATGCTCCTCTTATGAATTTTAGTAATAAAAGAATTCATGAGATACCTATTTGATGAGAAAAAAATATGAGAATAGACTATAGGAGATATAGGACATGATAATGTTTGAAACCTTTTAAATATATTGTATTCAGGTGTGTGCATTCTTATATTTGTGTATTCACTTTTATATGAATAATGTAACTTCATTGAATTCTCCCAACAATAACCTTCTAAAGTTGTTGTTGAAGTCTGTGGATCATCTAAATAAATAGTGAGTGTTTTGTTATGTGGTAATTGAAAGATTTTAAATTTAATTTTTTTCTTAAATAAATTATAATATTAAGATATATTTTAAAATTTTATATTTTTTATTCTTAAATGAATAAACTTATATATTTATAAAAAAAATTAAAAAAAAAAAGGTTGTTCTTTTCATCGTTGGTTAATTTTTAGGTCAAATCCAAACTGTGTAACGTACACGAGGGTCCAAGTACGTTTCCAGTCATGAGATGTTGCAGAAATCTGAGGCCATAGTTCTTCTTCGTACTGTCGTTTTTAGGAAGAGACCTAGGTTTATAAACGAGAAGTAGTGGACAGAGAGTGATAATGATTTGAGTTGACCCCGATAGGTAATTTCAAAAACTCCTTGATCCGCGCAAGGACGAAACGATTATTCCACCGAAACAACTCGGAGACAACTGTACAAAACTAATTGGGAGAGAAGGTCAAAGAGGAATGAGCTGCAGAGACAAACGCATCCATTAGTTTGGGTTTTGCAATTATTAAATCTCATATGAAATAATAGTAGTCTAAAAGAATAGTTTATAGAGATATAAATTTATTTACCTAGAACTTAAGTTTGGAGGCTTCGTCCACAAGGTCCATCCTAATTTTTGTAATGTTGGTATATCTCTATAATTTTTATTAAAATAATTTACTATTCCATAAAAAAAATAAAAAATTAAAAATATTTATTTAATGTCTTGATATATTGTTTTGGTAGAAAAGTAAGTTTGTATTAATTAAAATTAGTATAAGAAATATAGAGATAATATCTTGACATATTAAGTTGAATATATTTTATTTTTTATAATACTGTTCTTTATAATTTATGATTTTGTATCAAAGTTTAAGTTCTAAAAACACTCCGTCACTCATAAACAATGTTTTCCATGTTCAAAATGAGGAATTATGTTAAGTTTCATGTAGAAATATAATAGTATAAAAAATCAATTTATTTATAAATAAATAAAAAAAAAAAAAAAAAGAATTCTTCCGTTTACTATCTAAAGATTTTAAGTTAAATATAAATAATTTTTCATAATAAGAATATTTATATTTTTTTTTTAAAACATGTTGAGAGAAAATATAAAAGAAAGAACTTGTTGGTGTGAATCTAAAAGGAAATATTTGGTAAAGAACCCTTCAAATCAAGGGCCTCTAGGAAATACTTACTAAAAAATATACAAAAGAGAAGAAGGGGTAATTGATTCTTTAGAACCATCGAGCAAGCATGTCATTATAGTTGGCAAGCTTTTGGCTGAGTTAAAGTAGATATTATCTAAGATTTTTTGGTTTCAAATTCTATCCTCAAGTGTGTGAGTTTGGATGCATTTTAAGCATGAGAAAATGCAACCCATTTAGCACTTCCAATTAACAAAATAAACTGCTTTGAACACCAAGACTCCCGGCGTAAATAATTTATTGACCGATTCGTTGGTCGCGGTGACTTATTCAACCAAGAACCCAAGCAAGACTGCAGACAGAGGTGCAAGCCCAATTACGTAGGAGGAATATTAGTCCTTGTTAAAACCGGTGTGGTTGTGTAGTATGCCTAATTCATATTTAGAAATTATTTTTAAATTGTAATACCGGTTTTTTTCTTATAAACTAATTCTAAAGACAAAATTCAAAATAATATTAAAACTTAGGTTATAAAAGTGACAATATTTTGTACAAAACTTGCAATCTATAGTATTTTCTAAAATAATGTATTACCTCCTAATAGGAAATTCACAAGTTGACATTAGTGATGAAGAAATATGTTAAAATTAATATTGTTTATTTAATTTCATAATTTTTATAATTCTTGTAATGTAAGGACATGTTTCTATACTCTGTATATTAATTTTTATTAATACTAACTTATACTTTCACAAAAAAAATAATATATTAGTTGTTTTACTTTATTTAAGAAGAAAATAAAAAATTTTAATATAATATTAGAACTCAAATTCTATAAGTGGCAATATTTTTGCAATCTATAGAAATTTCTAAGTCTTATCATCTATCACCATACTCACAAGTTTGATTTAGTTATGAAGACATATATTTAAAACAATGTTAGTTGTTTACTTTGTTTAAATCTTTCTTGGAAAAAATATTTATGATAAAACATATGTGATCTCCTTATAAGCTATTTGTTTTTTAAAAAAAAGTAATTTTAACTAGTACCACTTTCAAAGAAAAAACAAAGTAAATAAATCTCATGTCAGCGTTTTGCTAAAAACTTATTTTTTGCTTATTATTCTAAAAGGTAATGAAAATAAACAGCCTTAAGGAAGGCTTATTAGCATCAACTTTTGCTAAAGTAACCCATTGAAAACCACTAACAATACAAAGACGTGTGCAGGAAGCAGCAAGGTTTAAACAAAGGAAGGGACGTAAAAGCCACATTCGATGCCCAGAATCAAACAGGGTTTAACTCATTTTCAGTGGGAAGAGTCACATAGAAGAGCCCGGCAACCGTAAAGCACAATACCACTAAATCCTAAAAGCAAGCAAATGGCAGCATAAGAAAGAATCCGGCGACACCACTTTGTAACGGAATCTGGTCTCCTTGGAACCGGATCATTTACAGCTAGTGGAGTTTCGGAAGCTCCTCTATTTTCTTGAGGTCCAGTCGGCTTTTGCTCTCTCATAAATTGAAGATGTTCATAGTTTTGGTCTAATTATTCACTATATTTCAAGAACAAATGGACGGCGCTGCAAACAGAACCGAGATTGAGAATGGCGGCGAGTAGGGAGAGGCAAAAGTGAATCCACCAGTGATTACACTTAACAGGTGAGGGCGAGGACGCTGACGAAAGGATGACTCCTTGAAACATGAAGTGCAAGTTGGTGATGGTAAGGGCTCCGGTTATCACCGCCTGGATTCGCTTTTCTTGCTTTCTGTTGATATCAGTTAGCTTCTCTATGCTGTCTTGGACCTTAAGATCGAGGTTCTCTCGGCGCTCTCCATCCATGTTGTGTATAGATAAGAATCGTCTGGCCAAAAAAAAAAAACAAAGATAAAGATAAAGAATAAAAAGGAAAGATCTTAGGTAAAACTCAAAACTCAAATGTATGAAGAATTTTTTAACCCTTAAATTAGCTTTTAAATTAAGCCTTTGAACCTTTGGAAATAACACTAGAGCCCAAGTTGATTTTGCTCCTTCCCATATATCCCCAAACCTAATGATGCCCAATAAAGCTTCAATGAGAGGATGCTTGTTTTATATTTGAACTAACTTTTGAACTTTTAGACCTTCTTACACAAGCAAACTCTCTCTCCCACCTTACTATAACAAGAACTCTTAGGGTATTTATAGCTGAATTTTTGGTTGTCTATTTAAGAATCTCACAAAAATCCTCAAGAAAGTACCTAGAAGATACCAGTTCCCCAAGAAGATTAAACTCGCCCAAACGGTGTGGTGAATTTGTCAAAAACAATTTTCTTTTTGGAAGTCAATTGGTGGTTGTATAGTTCAAAGTTTGTATAGAAGAATACACGGATTGAAATCTAGTCAAGAAAGACAAATGAAACTAATTAAAAATTGTTTTTTCTTTAATAAAGTCATGTATTTCATAAAATTTGAAATTTATAGTACAAAATAATTTAATCAATCATTTATCACGTAAACTTAAAAATGACATTTAAAGAATTTCAAAGATCCTTCAAATAGTTGCTACAATTTATAAATTTTACATTCCTGATAGATAAGATTTAGCTCTCACATACTTCTAAATCTTATATATTCTAATCATATAACTTCTTCCTCTCTGTATTATTTAATGTGTTGATACATTTTGTTAATTGCCAACTTCTCAGAAATTGTTTTGCAGATTTTCCCAAACCTCACTTTCAATGACAGTTTCATGGAAAAATAAGGGTTCACACCATGTCAACTCCAAACATATTTCAAGGCATGTCAGTTGGGTTAAAGATTTGGACAGGCCAGCTACGAAGTTGTGACTATCAAAACTTCCTGTTGCTTGACAACGAGATGTTTGGAATATGTGTTGACGTGAGATGTATTTGTTTAGACAGACTTTTCTACGTATTATTGAAGTCCGTGTGGAACATTTTTCATGTTGTTAAACAAGAGTCCAAGGCTATTATTTAAATGTAATGAGTATATTTTCAACTAGTTTTTAGGTCAGATATAATACGCTGCAGAGATCTGAAACCTTAATTCTTCTTCGTACTGCCGTTTCTCAGAAGAGACCCAGGTTTGGAAACAAGTAGTAGTCGACAGAAAGTGACAGTGATTTTAGATATTCTAGAATGCAGATACACAGTTTGACTCGGAAGGCAATTCCATAAACTTCTTGATCTGTGGAAGGACGAAACGATGATGCCACCAAAATGAATCACAGACAAGTGTCACAAAACCTATGGTGAGAGAAAGGAAGCTAGTTATGTGAGAAGGTCAAAGTGGCTAACAAATGGAGATGTAAATTCATCTACCTAATATCTTGACATGATAAGTTGAATATATGTTATTTCTTATAATTTATAACATTATATTGAAGCTCAAATTCTAATAACACTCCTTCACTTTTAAATAAAGATTCTTGTAGAGAATGTTTCTCATCTTGAAAATGAGAAACTGTATTAGGTATGTTATAGAAATATAATAGTACCAAAAAGTAGTTTATATAAATATTAAAAACAAATTACTTAGCATCTAAAAAGTTTTAGTTGAATATATATATTTGGTGAAAATGTAAGGGTGCATTAATAAAAAGTAATGTACAAAAGTATAGAGGCATACTTCATAATTACAAAAATTACAAAAATTACAAAAATATAAAGGTTAGAAGCCTTTAAATCTCACTCAAAATAACATTTCCTTGTGAAGATTTTATATTTTGAAAAAAAAAAAAAAAGCTCTCCCTTATACAATTTTCCTTACTTTAACCAGTATGATTGGAATGTTAACTATTTTGTTTTAAAATCATCTTCAGTTGCATTATGCTTATATATAATAAATGTAAGTTAAAACAGATAATTTAAGAAGTTTTGTAACAAAATCCTTTTCTTTAGTTGCACTAATCATCCATTGCAATTCTTCATTACATCCTTTAATATCATGTCGAATTCCTTTTTGAGCAAAAATAGATTTCCAAACCATCATTTTTCATGGACATTTAAAAAAAATGATTTATATTTTCAACATGGAACTAACAAAAATTACAGTGTAAGTTAACTAAAGGGAGCCATTATACCATTCCTTGTACTATAGAAAATCAATCATGACACACTAGTCATCAAATGAAATTATGTTTGCCAATGCCACCAGTCCAAATGAGATTATACCAATCCACTTTTTCATTTACTAACCAAAGGTATTGATAAATTTCTTTGCAACAATAGTTAGATCTATTAAGAATCGAGATAAGTGTGAGCCTTAATTTAAGAAGACCTCTTCAACTCCATGTCATGGAATCTTTGATATCAAGTTACATTACTGAAGTTCTTTTACATTTTGTATTGTGAATCCATTTATTTCATAGAGAAACATCTTAAAGATTTATGAGGTTCCAAAGCATACGCCCCAAAATGACTTTATTCCAAAGTTTAAGATTCGATAACCCCAATCCTCCTTCTTTCTTTAGTGAGCAAATTATTTGTCATATTACTTTGTGAGAGCATCGTGTATCTATACTACCTGCCAAAAGAAAGTTCCTGAACTTTTTTTCAATCTCATAAATTGTTTGCTTCGACAAAAAAAAAACTTGCATCCAAAATGTATATGTGAAAATCAGCATTGATTTTACCAATTGTAACATTCCTACATAGCTAAGATGTTTTATTCCTCAACCGTCTATTCTACCAAATATCTTATCTGTCAAACCCTTGCAATCAACATAAGTAAGTCTTTTTGTAATCAAAAGAACTCTAAGATATCGAATAGAGAGTATACCCAAAGGGAAAGGTGAATGATCTAGAATAAGAAGTTGTAATATAAAATAATCCTAAGAAGAATATTTGGCATTTACTATGGTTGTAATATAAACATGTGACAATGATGATTTGGAAAAGTATTCTTACCCAAAATGAAATCCGACGTGACATTGGAGAATGGAATAAAGAGCTATAATAGATGATCAAAGCAATTAAAGGAAAAGATTTAACTGGTAAACTTCTTAAACTATCTTTCTTAACTTGCATTTATTGTATATGGGTTTAACGAAATAGAAGATGTTTTCTTAGGAAAGCAATTAATATTCCTATTTTCTTAACCAAAATAAAGAAGGTAGTATGTGGGAAAGTTTCTTTATTTAGATTATTTTAAATTTATTAATATAATTTACCTTTCTACCAAAAACAAAACTAATTTATTCTTTGTAATAGCAATATAAATATGTCTTTTATTGTACATGTTGAGAGAAAATATCAAAAGAAAGAAATTGTTAGTTTAATCTACCCATAAATGAGAATATCACGAAAAAAAACAAAAAAACTTTTCTGCAAACATTTGTCTCTTCAATAACAAGAAAAGACTGTTTTACAATGAACTATTGCATCTTAATAGAAGGTTTGCTACATCGCTAGTAGATACGAGAAAAATGAATGTGACTATTGCATGATCTGTTGTACATATTGTATTTTTTTTTTCTTCGATACTAATGTATATAAATAGGAGCAGAGGCCAATGATCAATATAGAGAAAAAGTAACTTACAACTCATTCATAGTTTTTAATACAAGAAGAGTAATTCTTCGATCTCTTTTTGTTCTCTTTTCCATTTTAGTCTTTGAACACCAATCATGACCAAGACTGAGCCGAGTGATCAGAACGCAGTTTTGCATGTGGTACAGTTGAGTAACTCAAGTGCTAAGTTTTCAAGATGCAAATTCAAAACCATGATAATGACACCATACCATCTCAAAGAGATCGGAAAATGAAACTTTCTGCCAGTAGTTACATTTAACGGGAGAGGCCGAGGATATTGATGAGATGATGATTCCTTGGAACACGAAGTGCAAGTTGGTGATCTTAATAGCTTTGTTTTCTAAGGCCTGAATTCGCTCTTCTTACTATCTGTTGATATCATTCAGTTTGTCTATCTCACTTAGGGGTTGAGCAGCCATGGAAACTCTCTCTTCTTATTCGGCTGCAGACACTCACAAACTCAGGGACTCTTCGGGGAGCCAGCAAGAAGGGAATAATTTGTACAGCTGAACTTATGATTGCCTGAACAGGAGATCTTTCGAAAAACGTCATGCAAATTCCACGAAATATCCACTTGGATAAGAAAAAGATCTAGACTGAGCCAAATGGGGAGTTGCGTCGAAAACATATTTTCATTTTGTTGTTCTTTTTAATTCCAATGATGAGTTTCCATAACATAAGGGGTATACTTACAAATACCTTTTCTTTTTTGAAAAACAAAATCAAAAATCGTTTATAAAAATCAACATAAGATCCGATAGAATGAAGTCTTCAATTGCCGAAACGAGAAAAAAGTTGGGATAGGAGTGAAGATGAAGAAGAGGAAGAGAAGTACAATAAAGAAGAGTACGAGGATGACGAGAATGACAAGAATGACGAGAATGATGATGATGATGGTAGTGGTGGTAATGCAATCGATGAATATGAAGATGAAGATTAGCTCGAGATAGAAGACTAACCATTTTCTAATGTACTTAAATTGTCAAAAGTGGATGACTATATTAAGATAAACATTGAAAGTATGGAGTTATACTTTTATTTTATTTATTATCCCTCATAAGGAGAGTTAGGATTAGGTATGCCTAATGGGCTATCATGTAATAATGTGCTAACTCATCACTTTTCTTCATAATCAGCTATTCTTGCCTAATGGAAATTTAGAGTACCACCTCTTTTTATTAAAAAAAAAATAGAAAAAGGGGTTCCTTTGCTTGGCAAAGAACCAAAACCAAGTGGTGTTTCTGAAAAATTTCCTTTAATTTTGTTCAAATAATTAGTTCTCAAAGAATATAGCTTAGCTGCAAGGGTGATTATCTCATCCAAAACCAAATAAATTTACTTTTACTTACTAAGAAGCAATTATTAATGGACTTAAATTCTTCTGTCCAACTGGCTTCTTGGAAATTGTCCTCGAAATTTTTCCAAGCCTCATGTTTGACTCCAAGTGTCAAATCCAGCCATAAATTTCCCGTCAAGGATTGGGACAGCCTCTAGCATTGAATGTGACTGAGAAGTCTTCCCGTTCGTGCCAGTTCATAACGTAGCTCTAAACGATTCTACTTCCCAACTTAAAAGTTTAGGTCATTCAAATTTTCTGTTGCTTGACCTTGAATTGTTTGGAAATGATTTAATAAGAGATGTTGAATGTTACAAGTTCCTTTATACTGTGATAATAAGATCATATTGAATATTATAAAGAATCTCATTATCATAAATATATTAAGATTTATTGTCACTTCATCTATTAAAAAAGATGAATGAAATCTCATTTCTACCAAATATATCTCTTCGGTTGATATTTACAACTCCTCATATTAAGTTGTCCACTGTATTTTATATCTTATTTTTAATATTTTATGTGACAACTTAATATGTAGGCATTTAATACTGTAAATGATAAGATTTATCTCTTGTCTTATATATTTATTCAAAATATAGTTATTATATATAATTTTATTATTATTAATAGAATTTGTTAAGATATTATTTTTTAAAAATAAAAAAGACTATAAAGAGTGAAAGAATCAATCAGCAGGGCACTCTCATCTTTGCCGTGGCCTTGTCACTCTCACCTTTGCCAGCTATTGTTGTCCTTGTTTGCCAGAGACATCCCCACAAGACTCCAAATTGTTCATACCACGTGGAGGATAAGGCTTGTTTTCACAACCTTACGATGGCTGCATAAAAGGAATATCCTGCATGTACAATTAGTGCATCTTGAATAGGACATTGACCGTAAGATCCTCAACCTTGAAAAGTATAAATCCTTAAATTCTTAAATTCTTAAATTTTAAACATTTTTAATTATGCTATAATTATTTTAAAAATTCGTTGTTGTGTTATAAAAGAATTGTACATTTGATCTTAGATCTCAATTTATGATGAGTTATCGCAGATATCTCACTCTAGCTGCACAAAGACACCCACACAAGGACAAACACAAAGAAAATTACTCAGAAAATATTTAATTTGAAGAATGAATTACGCTAAAAAGAATTATTATTTAATTCTAAGATTATTCTTTTACTCAGTGAAACAAAATAATTTCTTTCACTTGATTATTTGGGTACATAATGACATGATTTCTTCTTGTCAATAGTCATTTGAGGTAGAATCTTAAGGTTAAATACAAAAGGCATCATCAAAATACAAAAATCCTCATGTAATGTTCACTGTTAGGGAGTCGCGATCGTACCAACACTCACATATAAATTAAATGCACAACAAATACATTAGAATTAAAAAGGTTCAAACAAACATAATAACTTATATCTTTCATCAACACTTCTCATTGATTTTTCACATTTACCTTCTCACCAAATGGGCAAAACTCATGAAAACTTTATCATCATGAGACACATATTGCAGGTTCATAAGATTCTAAAGTGGATTGGTTTATCTAAGTTCTTCTACCTCCGCTCTTTTTATAGAGGGAACATATACATCACACTTAGAACTATGCCTCAAATTACATTACAATATTATAATCATATTTTTAACCTAATTTTTTCACATAATCTTAATAATTACCTTCTTAAAATACAATTGGAGAAAAAATTGCTCAACCCTTATTAAAGTAAGTAAGATTCAATATTTATATCGCTAAAATGTATAAAGCACGCCAAATCCAATGCTCCCACTTTCTAGTCCACCCAAAACAAGGCCTGGTGCATGTTAATATTCAATTGGGGTAGAATGGGTAAACTCAAAAAACGACAGACCGGTTTTAGACAGGGCCGCACGTCTCCATTGAACGGCAAATCGTTTTGGCGGCCACGTCAACGTCCCTTCCCCCGTGAGATCCCGATCTGTTCGTTGCAGAAACGTTCTACGCAGACATACAAATACCTCCTAAAACTCCACCGTTTTGGGTTTCTTCGCTTTCAGAATCGAGAAAGAGCAAAGGAGCAAAGCAGCCATGGTACGTCTTCGATTTTCGCTTCAAAATCAACTCATTTCTTCTGATAATCACACAGAGCTTAATTAGTTTACTGTCGAATTTAGTCTCCTCGCTTAAGATCGAATTTTCAACCCGTCGATAAATTTGATTAGGTAGTAGAATAGCTTATACTGTTTGGTTGGTTAGCAGGTCGATTCTTCTTGAGCATAAGCTATCAACTTTTCTTGGAGTTTAATGTTTCGAAAGAAAGATTGATTTGGTGTTTTTGGACTCAAGGAATCTTGCAGTATTATATGACATGTTACTTCTATTGGAAAGATTGTATGGAAGCTGATGATATTTGCTGACCTTAATTGTTATGGCATTGTTTGTGTAGTTGTCAAAACCGAATCGCTACTGTGGAGCTTAGTTCATAAGATGTATGCTTAACCTTTTTCTTTTTGATTTTATTTTCAAACAGGTTGATGGCAGAGGTCAACGCAAACATGTTCTCCTTCTGGCATACCAGAGTCTTGGTCTAGTGTTTGGTGACTTGAGCATTTCCCCCCTTTATGTTTACAAGTGTACATTTGCCGGGGGTTTGAGTAATTATCAAACAGAGGATGCAGTATTCGGGATGTTTTCCTTGATTTTTTGGACTTTCACTCTTTTTTCACTGTTGAAGTATGTTGTTTTCATGTTAAGTGCAAATGACAATGGTGAAGGTAAAATTTATGGCTTTTTCAAAGATGCTACGAGTTGCTTTCCTTGTTTCCAATATTATTATCTGTGACTGGTTAGTCATTTGCAGGAGGAATTATGGCTCTATACTCGCTCATTTGCAGAAATGCAAAGTGCTCTTTGCTACCTAATTATCAAGCGGCTGATGAAGAGCTTTTTGCATATCATAATCTGGGTCACTCAAATAGGAATATTTCTCCCTCTCCAATCCGAAGATTCATTGAGAAGCATAAGAAAGCAAAAACTGCCTTACTGCTTGTTGCTTTATTTGGTGCTTGCATGGTGATTAGCGTCGGTGTCTTTACTCCAGCAATTTCTGGTAAACAAATTTCCTTCCTCTACATTTCTCTCTTAGAGCTTTCCACTGAGACTTCTTCTGTATGATTTTGTAATCACTGCATTGTCGAATTTGCTCTTATTAGATCCTGTGCTAATAGACATCTGGTTTTGCAGTTCTTTCATCCATTGAAGGCCTGAAAGTTCCAGCAACGGACCTGGATAATGGTGAGTATGAGTCTCACAAAAGAAAAAAACAAAACATCCATCCACATGCATAAACTTCTGCATTGATTTTCAGTATGCTCATATTTTCTCTATGAGTTTCAAATTAATGGTTATTCGGAATTAAAGGCTCACTAACTTGAGGAATGATAGGGAGAAATGGTTCCTTGAGTATTGTGCTCATATCTTACAAGGAAGTTTGTATCCAAAAGTTATAAGGCAAATGATAGGAGAAATATTACAATTATAGCTAAAGGGCGGTTTAAATAACAGCTATATACTTGTTGGAGCCCACTTCTTTGAGTTCCCAGCTTAATGCATGGGATCCACATAATAGAAACGTGATCTTTCTGGTAGTTATATTTCTTGTTCAAGTGAATGAGGACCTGTTTGCAAAGGGAGCCATTGTTTTCATAATTTTCTTTCTTAGAAACGTTTTACAATATGAATATTTAATGCTCTTCCATCTTTGCATTAATTCATTGGGTTTCAACTTAGTTTTTTATTTTTGCTTCCCATCAATATATTAACCCTTCACAACTACGTAGGTATCATGATTCTTATTGCTTGTGTCTTGTTGGTTGGGATTTCCGTCTTGCAACACTGGGGTGGCCACAAGTTGGCATTTCTGTTTTCTCCCATTATGATACTATGGTTACTACTGATTGCTGCTATTGGCGTCTACAATGTCATTAAGTGGAACCCAAGGATCTATCAGGCTCTTTCTCCATATTATTTGTATAAGTTCTTTAAGGACACAGGAGGGGATGGTTGGCTTTCTCTTGGAGGGATAATACTCTGCATTACTGGTATTTGATATTTAGATTTTATTCTGGGTCTTTAAGCTTTGAACTAGTTAATTCATTTAGGCTTCTTGTCTATGGCAGGAACGGAAGCTATGTTCATCGACCTGGGCTACTTCAGTGCAACATCAATAATGGTATGGATAATGATGGATCACGGGATAGGGTTTTATTTCCATGCTTAGCCTTTTTACGTGACATTGTGAAAGCCATGAGATTGAAGTTACAACCATTAGTGGATTTCTGTGCTTTAAATGGATAATTCTGTGAAGACGTTTTCATGAGGCTTTGGGTTTTCCAGCATGAAAGTGTTCTGGCAGTAACCATCTAGATTGCTTAGCTTTTAGATTAGAAGGCAGTGTTCGTGCTCAAGTGTTTTGATGGGCCTTTTGTTTGGAGAACAACCGATAAGGGTTGAAACTAGGATCCTAATGCAAAAAAAAAAAATCCACGCTGACATCAATTATAATTAATTATCAAATTGAACAGTTACTTAAAATAACTTACAGGTTGCTAAACATTTAGTAGCACTAGTTGATCTGACATGCAACTTCAAGTAAACATTTAGATTGCTTAGCCTTTAGGTTTGAAGGCAGTGTTCCTGCTCAAATGTTTTGATGGTCCTTTTGTTTGGATAACAACCGATAAGGGTTGAAACTAGGATCCTGATGCAAAAATAATCAGTGGTGACATCAATTATTAATTTATGATCAAATTGAACAGTTACTTAAGATAATCTCACAGGTTACCGAACATTTAGTAGTACCAGTTGAGCTGACATGCAACTTCTAGTGCCCTTTTACAAGTTCGTGTTTCCTTTCTCTCAGTCAATCAAATTTTCTCTTTCACTCCTTATCCACAGGCCACTAAGTACTTAATGTCAAGGTAAAATATCACAGAAGTTATAGAAGATTCCTTGAGTTGGTCTATCCCATTTTTTTCTCCTTATTTGGGATAGATCTTTTGTCACTATTTTCCTCTCAGTGGGCATAAATGGGACATGGGGGATCAGAATGGGCTCCATGACTGTTTCACATTTTTTTTCATTTTTTTTTCATTTTCCCCTTATTCCTTTTGATGAGGGGAGGATGGAAGGTGGGCATAGTGTATACCGATTACTACTTTGGTAGGTTTTACCTTTCTGGAGGCATTATGTCTGGCTCTGTTTGTGGGGGTTGATGTTGGTGCAGGAATACCAGTACACGTGCTAGGCGCTCACATCAGATTCCCCATTGTGGGGCACCAAAATGCTAAGACTATCACCTAGAAATTTTCCTGAGGAATAGCCTTAACAGACAAGAGTATCTCCTGCAGTCAGTAATTCTGCCTTCCTTTTTTTTAGCAGTCAATGAATGATAGGTGCCACAGAAGATTTTAATAGATTGTTGTAGGGTATGAGAACAATTGTCCTATATTTGACTTGGTGATTCTAAACCTGCCGTTCAGTAGAGATAGTCAAAAAGAAAAAGTCTGGGAAATTCTGATATGCTGAATCCAGATTCTGATGTGTTTCCCGTGCGATCCAATCAGTTGGGTTTCCTCTTTTCACATAAGCTGGACTTACCAGTTCCTACGATGTGATTATTGTATTAATGGGGATTGTGTTTAGATTTAGGTTGGTGCTGTTTACCTCATGCTCTTTTAAGGCTGTGGTTGTTATTATTGTAGCTTAGGTAAAAAAAATTTGTTGTTTCGTTTAAATCTCTTTCATCATTTTCTCTCTAATATGTCAACGTTGTCACAAGTACAACTCTCAGGAGCTCTCCCTTTGTGCAGGTTGCATTTTCTAGTGTTGTTTACCCCTTTCTAGTACTTCAATACATGGGCCAGGCTGCATTTCTTTCAAAGAATTTTTCTGCAGCATCTACGAGCTTTTATGCTTCAATTCCAGGTTAGTTTATTGAAGGAATTAGTAGGATTTCTGCACATTCAGGGAAAGGGAAATATGTTCCTTAATGAATGCTACTTAGCATTCTTTAGGCTGCACCATGGATAATAAAATTTCCAATTGTTCGTTCTCTTCTCTTCCATTTACATATCAGTACAATCTATCTTGGTTCCTCTCTGGATTCAATACATCTGATGATCTGGATCTCAAAAACAGCTTAGCATTCCAAGTAGAAAGTGCGTAGCTTTCTTTTTTGTTACCCTTTTAATCCGTCAACCTTAAATGTTTTTTCCAGATCAAAAGCAATTGCTAGTAGATAAACCAAATAGTTTGCAAACCAGTGTCCAGTTTCACAACTTATTTTGTGGCCTACAGAAGTGAGCTCGAGGTCAGGCTTGAGCTAGCTTTCTGTTGCTGGATCAGCCACGTGTGAGGAACACAGGCTTGACATGGTTAGGCAGTTGCAGTTGGAATATTGAACAAGACAGAATGAGAGTTTGTTTGTTTATTTTATTGGTCATGTCGGCACATTGAAGTCATGAGAGTTTCTTAACCCACCTTAATCAATAGCATAATCAAAGTTTCTAAAATTTGATTGAAAGAATTTTATCTGTTGTGGGACAGATTTGCTAAAATTTGTAGTTCATCTGTGACAATTTGTCTGTTCATCTTTCTATTTGTGACAGTCTCTCTCTCTCTCTCTCTCTCTCTCTCTCTGGAAAATGGTCAATTTTCTACACGTTTCTTTGATGGAGTCATAAGTATGGTTCTGGTTTTCCAACTTCTATTTAATTGAAATAGTTCTTCAGCTCCCCAAGACTTTTTTTCCTTTTTCTTTTTCCTTTTCTTTTTTCTTTTCTGGTGAGAGGGTGCGGAGAGAGATAGTGAGAGAGAGAAAGAGCGGTAGTACTTGTAGACTGCCATCAGTGTTGTTCACTTGTTACCAGTAAGCAATGTCAAATTGCGTATGAAACACTCATTCTTACCTAGCTCAGTCAGCTTAATGAACACTAAGAATGCCAACCACAAATAACTCCAAAACTGGCGTCAGTCTTTTTACTCATGTAGCATTAATGATGCCAATAGACTGGAAGTATTATTCTTTTGATTTTTATGATATAAGAAAGCTATATAAATAAGCAAAATTGCAAACTTGTTAAATATGTGTACCTGGGAAGTCTCTAGTGTAGAAATTCCTTCCATCTCACCCTATTTTGCACAAAAAGCTTTGCTAAGTAATTCAATTCATTCAGATGATTTTGACCTTGATATCACTTAGGAAGTCCTCAAAATTAAGAATTATCATAAATATTTTCTTATAGTTTATTATCTAAGTAATTTTGTACTCAAACATCTCAATACTAGATGAATATTTCTTCATCCAAAAAGTGTATGATTATGCTAGTACTCTCTGGTTATAGTTTAAGGGGACTGGAGCAAACTGTAGTCGATTTCAGTTTATTTTGCTTAATCAATGTTGGATTATGCTGTTTATGCACTGTTCTTGCCATGTTTCTAGATCTTCTCTTTTGGCCAACGTTTGTTGTGGCAATTTTTGCTGCAATTGTTGCCAGTCAGGGTGTTATATCTGGAACAATCTCAATTGTCAAACAATGCCATGCACTAGGATGTTTCCCTCGTGTCAAGGTTGTTCAGAGAAGGAGATGGATCCGTGGTCAAATATACATCCCTGAGATAAACTGGATCCTTATGGTTCTCAATCTGGCTGTCACTGTGAGTTTCCAACATTCAAAATCCATTGGAAATGCTTATGGTAAGTCTTCTTTTTGTAATCAGAGTTGATAGTATCTTCTTTTAATATCTTCATCTTCCCATTGGTTTATTCATGTATGTGGACCATTCTTGGTAACTCTATCAATGATCAAATGTGTTGCATTGTTGTTTTTGTTTGACTTTGGAGTTTCCTCTGGATATAGTAATTAATATGTAGAAGATATTTTTAGTTGATCTTCATGCATGCTCTTGTGCATGATGGGAAAGTGCCGTGAAGTTAACAGTAGGTAACCATATGATAGCAAATGTGTAATGATTGGCATATTTGAGCTTTCTCTAAGACTATTTTGGGGCTTTCTGCCCAAAGTGACGTGAATGGTATATATCATGACTCAACTTGGATGTGGTGTTGCCTTCTTCCTCTACCCCAACTAGTTGTTAAAATCTGTGTTATGAGGCTATATGAGTTGGTGCTAGGTGAATATTTCTATAATGGAGAGTTGTAACGACATCTGCCTATATCACCCATAAACGTACATAAATATGTCCATTGCCTTCATCCATAATGCATCTACTTTGTCTAAAGTACCAAGACATTTAGAATCCACCTTTGGACTAATATACGCATATGTATGTATGATGCAGACACTTGTGTGTACATATACGTACATACTTGCTTATGTATGTATATATATATGTATGTATGTACATGTTTATTAATCATATATGTAGTAGGTACCATCTAGTTGGCTGGCAGGGTAGTTAATCCCCCAAAAGGTGCGGATGCTAATTTTTCCTTGTTTGTGACATGCTCTTCGTTGTGACTTTTACTACCACTACCTGTGCAGAGCTAATAATTTCTCTGATTATTGCAGGTATTGCATATCTTACTGTTACATTCGTGACAACCTGGTTGATGTCGCTGGTCATCAACCTTGTGTGGCACAAGAGTCTCTTGTTGTCCGTTTTGTTCATATTGTTCTTTGGATCTATAGAGATTATCTTCCTTTCATCTTCTCTTATGAGGATCCCCAAAGGTGGATGGGTTCCCTTCGTGATTGCTGGAGTATTCCTGCTCATTATGTATGTGTGGCATTATGGATGCAGGAAGAAGTATCTACACGACCTACATAACAAGGTTTCGATGAAATGGATAATTGCACAAGGTCCTAGTCTTGGTGTCATTAAGGTTCCTGGGATTGGCCTCGTGTATACTGAATTGGCAACTGGAGTCCCATCCATGTTTAGCCATTTCTTGACCAACTTACCAGCCTTTTATCAAGTTGTTGTCTTCGTCTGTGTTAAAACTCTTCCCATTCCCTATGTACCCCATAAAGAACGTCATCTCATTGGCCGCATTGGTCCCAAAACTTACCGAATGTACCGCTGCATTGTCCGGAACGGTTACAAAGATGTCAATGATAACGAAGATGACTTTGAGAATGATCTAGTAATGAGCATAGCAGAATTCATCCAACTGGAAGCAGAAGGTCCCCGAACACTAGAAGGCTCTGTGGATGGTCGGATGGCAGTTGTAAGGGCATCTGAAAAATTCGGAACTAGATTGCGAAGGTCAGAATCTGCAGCATTGTTTGGAGCAAGCAGCAGCAGTTCAAGTCCCCTGGCCTCTACAACTGTAAGCAGCAGCAAGTCAACTGTACTGCAGAACTTGAAGTCTTTTAATAGACAGGAAACACCCAATCTAACCCTAAGGCCAGCCGTCCGTTTTGAGTTGCTTAACACAAAATATAAGGATATCCAAGTCAAGGAAGAGCTGCTGGAGCTTGTGGAAGCTAAGCATGCTGAGGTAGCATATGTTATAGGCCACTCGCATGTCAAAGCAAAATGGAATTCATCATTCTTAAAAAAGTTCGCAGTCAATATGTTTTACTCCTTCTTGCGTAAGAACTGCCGTGCACCTTCTGTTGGCTTGAACATCCCTCATATCTGCTTGATTGAGGTAGGTATGACCTACTATGTGTAGCAGAATCTAGTGCTTGTGGATGCCTCAGCTGCTTTTTGGTAGCCAGATTTCCATGGAGTTCGTTTTCCCAACACCAAGAGCAGTTGCTACGTGATATCATTGTGGTGTTTGGCAGGCTTGTTTCTAACAATTTTCAAATGGAAAAATGGTGGGGTTAAAAGGCTGCATGTAGAACCGGCTTTGATCATCGACATTATTTGCAGTACAAATGTATGGTCCCTGGTGTTTGGGTTTGTCAACTATGTTCAGTCTCAGATCATGGAAAATTCCTCCAGTTCCATGTAATCTTTATAATTTTCTAGGTTGCTTTTGTTGATATGCTCATTGAATTCCGTTGTAATGATTGCATGTTTCCTTGCATAAGAAGGCAGAAATCTAGGAGCCATTGTTGGATCCTGAACCCATAAAACATGGCCTTTATTCTTAACAATTTTGCTTCAGGTACAAGAAAAGTCTTCATCTTAAGGAACTTATTTTCTTAGGAGTTTGACGAGAGCTTTCAGGCAGTTTTCTTAACACGGTTTTCCTCTTTCTCTGGAAACGGCACTGCATTCCTGAAACAAAGCCGTGTAAAAATGGTTTCCAACTGTGAACAGAAAGATAGCAATCCCCCATTAAACCCCAGAAGGTAACCCATTCCATTTAAAGTGTTGATGTAATTGCATTTTCCATTAGTATCGAGAATAAACTATTCAATCTGCTAGTGTTCTTTTGCTTTTTTCATTTTAGGTAAGGGCTGGTTTTGAGAGTAGGGAATGTTGAACCAAGCCCTAGGTCCTGAATAGCCAATAGTTAGTTATACGCTATCATAAATTTATGTTCCATAACATGTGCAAAGAGAACATTTTTTAAGTGTTCTCTGTTTGTCACCATACTAACTTTTTTTTTTTTTTAAATGACACCCATCAACTTGAATTTGGTTAAAGTATCAACAATAGTTTTAATAATACCGTGTTAAATTATGTTCATACAAGTGGAGGTAAAAATAAAAAGCAAAAACTATATGCTACTTGAGATTTGTAATTATTCAAAACTCATAAGTTATTTGTTTAAAATGATTCTTCTTGTCCCAATCAATAATTGATAACACATTGCATAATCAATAACTTAGTTGTTATAAAATTATACTCTGGCCACCAAACTTAAAAATAATACAAAGTATAAACATAATTAAGGATCTCTCATTTTGTCAAGGGGTAATTTGTTTTTATCATACAAGAAAGGTTTTTTACCCCTTGTTGAATAAAGTTTCTTCCTATTATTCAAGTGATAGTTAATTACTTACTTTGAATAATCAACTCTTATTAAATAAAATATTATTTTTTATTTTTTAGTCAATTATACCTCATCTAGTAAAAATAAAGCTTTGAATTTATAACATTTTTGATCATTAACTAACTTACATCTCAATCAATCATTAGGGGTGATATAAATCTATCCATGCAATAAATAGATTTCTTTAAATGATTATTAATATTAAGTGTTTTGGATAATTAATTTATCTTTACAATCTTTAAGATATTATTGTCCTTTCAACATGAACTTGGTATAACTATAAACCTCGTACTTGTAAATGTGATTGTTTATCAAAAATAAATTATCTTATATGGATATATGACCCAATTACTCCCTAAGAGACCATCACCTACCAAAAAGACTTGGCTTTGACTAACAGATAAAGAAAGGATTAACACCTAACCAAAGAATAAAAGGCAAGAAACCAGGACTCTTTACTAAAATCTTCTTCTATTAATTACAGGTAGAAAAGAAATTATTACTTTTTTACCTTCTGCAATTAAAGGATACAATGATGGATATTGGGTCAAAATCAGAAGCTATAATCATAGTTTGGTTAAAGTATAATCAAGTCAAGAAAGAGGAATAAATGAGAATAAAGAAACCAACAACAACAAGACACGAGTTAAATGCCAGTTTCCAAATCCCCCATTCCGAAGCAATCCAAACTCAATTTCCCAAAATATTCTCAGCCAGAAAAAAATTTGTCAAATTCCCATCTCCCAACGGCATTTCAAGTCCCTCTTGAGCCCTTGAAAAACCCAAATCCCGTACTTCTTCTCCATCTTGATGTTCAGAGTTTGTGGCTGATTGGGACTCGCTATGTGGAGCTCTTCGTGCTCTCAGTGGCTCACCCACCGCCCCTTCCTTCTTCCCTCTCTTTCTCGGATTAGGGTTTCTCAGCGGCCAGGAACTCTCTGCGCGAATTCCCTTGCGTTTCGGAGCTTTCAATCTCATTCGGTCCCCCTGAAGACCGTAAGTAATTGTTAAATTTGATTTCTTTTTTGGTAAATTTGCATGCCCTTTTGTTTATTCTTTCAGCATCTGTTTGAGTTTGCTGTGGCAAATGTCTGAGTAAGGTCTTGGGCTGTTTGGTTGCGGAGAAATATGGTTTTGTTGAGCGTAGGTTTGCTTATTCAATATGTGGTAAAATTAGCTGTATGCCCGAGGAACCGAGGTTCCCAGAGCTTTCAATTTCATTTGACCCTCCCAAAGAACGAAATTAATTGTGAAGGTAGCTATATTTTTCATGAATTGAGATACCCTTTCTTTTTCCATATCTGTGTGATTCTTGGTGAATTGAATTTCTGCTTAGCGGTTAGTTGTTTGGTTTATGACAGAATACTGGAAAAGAACAAATGCCAGATTTCAAGTCTTGCTGAGTTTATCATTTGTTATTATTTATTTTTTGATGAATGCGTATACCTGTTTGGTTGCCGGGAAAACATACAGAAAGAGAGGAATCCAAATTCTTCCAGGTCTTCTCGAAGCATCGGTTGTGGGAAATCTGGATTATCTGTTCTTGAGGCGAATTTAATTATTCCGGGTGCATTTTCTGTGTTTATATTTAATAAGACTCATGTGTTGCTTGGGATTTTCTTTTTTTCTTTTTACTGCATATTTTGCAGAGGTGGAAAATATCATGCTTTAGGCATGAGGGTTTTGCTTCAGAAACCCCAAAGAATGAATTTGCTCAACATTATCTGCCTGAGGAATTGGTGAATGCGGAAGATGATAAATCAAGTGCCAGTAAAAGGGATTGGGGATCAAGTCTTCGAGAGGTAATGCTATTTTCTACGATGAGTGTGTCTTTTTGTTTCTGTGTGTGCGGGGTGCTTTGGATGCCATTCTTTAATTTCTGGCTTATGTATGTGAAGAACGAAACATTGACTGGCTAATTGGAGAAAGAGACTTCTAGCTGAAAATAAAGCTGGTTTTTTAGGCTTACAAGGACGTTGTTGTAGGGTAGTTGTTAGGAGATCTAGAGAATCACATTTCCATTTTAACTTAAAAAGAAGAGTGGTGATTTGTGGTATAGTTAATTGCCCTACGTATTTGTAAGGCGGTTGGTTTTTATGCCAAAGCTTCTCTTTGATCTGAAGATGTAGAGTTTTCTCTACAGTCTGTAAATTAGCTACTTATAGACCAACCATAAGACCACCATGCTTGGAAGTAATATATATTTACACATGGAACACTAAACCCTGAATGAATTTTAGGCTACTGGCAATAGTTGGGCATGTGTTTAAAATTTGGCATAACATCATTTATAAGTGGGTTTGCAAGATGGAAATGCTTTGTATGGTTGGCTAGAAATTGAAATAAAAGAAAAGAGAAGGCTGTTTCTCATATTTCCATTGTAACAAGAAGACGTTGATTTTTTCCTTTTTTCTCCACTTTCCAAGTTGATGGACCATAGCTTTCACCTCATATCTGGAGAGGTCATTATGATTGTACTTTTGACTGGGAAATACTATTGGTTGTAAGCAATGAACTTTTGTTGCTATTGAGGAAGTAAGACTAAACATAGGTCATTTTTCAGGATATACCAAGAAGCTTTCTAACTGACTTGATTAACTTGCAGGTTGCAAATGCAATGTTTAAGGCGATTGGGAGCCAATGGACTGTACCTTGGTCAGCAGAGACCATAATGCAGGTTATGCTTCTTTGGATTGCTGCATTCTGGTTCATAGGCTCATGGATGCTTCCATTTGTGGCCCATGTAGCAGGTTTCAACAAGGAATCTCTGACATTTAGAGGACAAGCCTGTTCAGCCTCATAACTGATGTAACCGAAGGTCTGGCTGGAATTGTGATTCTTCATCGTTGCCTGTCCAGATTTCGGCCACTTCCACCTGACTGGTTTAAGTTTAGCCTGAGAGGGAACTGGCATATTGATGTCGTTCTGGGATGCTTGATGTTTCCCTTGGTCAACAGAATCTCACAATTCAACCTGAACCTGATACCTCTTTTGCCTTCTGCACCTGTCACTCTCTCAAGCGTTGAACAGTCAATCTTGGCTCGGGATCCCGTGGCAATGGCTTTGTATGCAATAGTAGTTTCGATTTGTGCTCCAGTTTGGGAGGAAATAGTTTTTCGTGGTTTCCTTCTTCCTTCCTTGACCAAGTACATGCCTGTATGGAGTGCAATACTGGTGAGCTCGGTCGTCTTTGCTCTCGCACATTTTAATGTGCAAAGGATGCTACCGCTTATTTTTCTTGGGGTGGTAATGGGTCTTATTTTCACACGATCGAGGAACCTATTACCATCAATGCTCTTGCATAGCCTTTGGAATGGATTTGTGTTCTTAGATTTGATGAGATAGCTTCTTAAAGTTGTACTTAATATATAGTTCAGTGACGGGCCAATCCATTAGCAATGTACCACAAGTTCAGACAGATTTTTGACTGCAATTCTTCCAAGGATCGGACTAGTCCCCCTTAGAAGGATGGATACTGTTATGCACTAACCAAGTTGATCAAAAGAAATGCCTACGGAAAGTAGTACAAGTCGACAAGCTGAATGCAAGAAGTTTTAAGGTATTGGGGTGCTGAACTGTTCCACCAAATCTTGTATCTTGAGAGCATCAATAGTTCATGTCTCTGATGACATAGAGGCTCTTAGATTAAAAAGAGAGAATGAGAACACTCATTTTTCAGAAACGATCTTGCATTCCAGCAATGAAAACTTTGTTGTAAGTTAATTGATGATCTCTCTTCTGTGTACGTGTGTCTGTGTGAAAGGCTCTTCCTTTGAAACAATAGCGTTGAACACAATATAAACTCGTGCAAGCTAATGAGCAACAAGCACATTGTGAAAATCTATCTAGCATAGTAAACGAGGGGGGAGAGGATTTTGAAAATGTGAAATTAGAACCAAGAGTCAGAAGAAGCTTTATCACTAAACTAGTGACCTTGGTTCCATCTAGTAAACTTTCTGAAGCTGGAAAAATAAAACAATAGAAGTGAGATTTGGTTGAAAAATGAAAAATGTCAGAAGTGGGATTTGAACCCACGCCCTCTCTCGAAGACCAGAACTTGAGTCTGGCGCCTTAGACCACTCGGCCATCCTGACTGGCTGAGGAGATTGCAAGTATTTTACTATATAACTAAATATTAATATTTTTTATTTTTTATTTTTTATTTTTTATTTTTTATTTTTTATTTTTTATTTTTTATTTTTTATTTTTTATTTTTTATTTTTTATTTTTTATTTTTTATTTTTTATTTTTTATTTTTTATTTTTTATTTTTTATTTTTTATTTTTTATTTTTTATTTTTTATTTTTTATTTTTTATTTTTTATTTACAGCAGGTACACATGTTGAGTGGCCCACCAAGAATTAGGACATAATATATATATATATATATATATATATTAAGATTGAAGTGATCATGATTAAATACCATTGGGGAATCTTAGTTTCAAATCTTTCACGGAAACTATTCATTGATACTTCTTATAAAATAAAAAGACAAAAAAAAAAAAAAAAAAAAAAAGAAGCAAGAAGTGTCCGTATCGTGGATTTCCTTGGCTTGGTTGCGCATGATCTGACAAGAACTGTATCTGTACACAGATTCTTTTGAATTTTCTTACCCTCCATGGCCACCTTTTGGCCTACCCATGTCCTTTTGATGTAATAGAAGACCATTGCACTTACATACCGATGTGGGAAAGTTGTTAGCATCGCATATTTCTCGACTTCTCACCCACTATCATTTCCTTCTATTGGTATTCTCTCCCCCACCACAATGTCCATGCGAAGTTTCTCTTGTCTCAGACAAGACGTGCTAGCTCCGTTACCAGCAGTGACAGCCACCTTATATAAATGAAGTGCCTTAACTGTTCCCAAAGCACATTTCTTATTTCTGATCAAGCTTCATTGCACAAGCAATGATTGTGAAAGGAGTGATGCCTTTTCCAACTTATATAAACGGCTTGTACAATGCAGTAACTTTCGAAACTTGCTTCTTTTCCACTTTTATGTGAGGAAAAAGAACACTTTAGCCATCCTCATGCCTCACTACTAAATGAGCATTTACCAATTGAGCAAATTGATTGTGGTTTAACTCTTCTCTCAATCAACAATTTTTATGGTTATCTTGTTTTTATATTAGAAATAAATGATAATGGAATAATGTTTAAATGTAAAAATTGAAATTTTAACTTATAAATTAATTTTTAACCTTTTTAATATGATATTAAAACTCAGATTAATTCATTTTTAACTCTCATTAAACTTTGAATCTATCAAATATGCTTGAATTTCAAATATGCTCGTTTTGTGTGAAAGTATTGAGAACGAAAATCTTATATAAATGTAAAAGTTATCCTTTCAACCCATAACCTTAACTTTTGAGTTAGATTTTGACTTCTTTGATAAGTTGTTGTTTGTTATTTTCCCAGACGAAAACCATATAAGCACGATCCTGGGTCTAAGTTCCCAACATCTCTATTGCACCCATGTTTTCCCAAAAACCACAAGCTTCAGCCTCTTTAACTTGTATTCCTCGCCCGAACAAACTTGCTGGCTCTCCTGTCTGTGGACAGAACCAAAAATGCAGACGAAAAGGTCAGTATCCCAAAAGTGATAACAATCATGGACATGACCTATTTGCTGAGAGCAATTGGTATCTGTTCACATTTTCTAATGTCCACTCTCCCTCCCACTATTTCACTTTCACAGTAGGCGTCAAATAAGCTTTAGCATGGTCTTTATCAAAGGGTGGCCACACAAATACGTGAACTTTTTATTCATATGGTCTCATCTATTCGATGTTATTGGTGCGGAAGGATTTTCGAAAGATTCTTGAATGTCTTTATTTGTATCAGTGATGCACTAGGATATCGTGGCCCTGCGTGTATCCCACATATAAATTTGATGGGTGACACGTACTGTTAGTTATCGGGTTGAAAGAAAAACCAAGAAAATTAGGCAAAAGCAGGAGCTTTTCTTAGAAGACAAACAACTGGATATTCTATTTCATACATCTTTTTGACATTTTACTTCCTGAAAGGTTTAATCCTATCTAAAAGTTTGTTGAAAAATAGAAGATTTTTATTTTTTTATAAAAAAAATTATTGAATAAGATTTAAGTAATATGAAACTCATATTATACAACTTCTAACACGTTCTTCTTCATTTAATTACATACCATGAAAACCTATTTCTACAAGTGAAGAGATGCTCCACTTAGATATAGACTTTGATACATGTCAAAAAGTTTAATCAAATCTAAAAATCGAGTTAAGACTTTTGTCGCATTATTTTTAAGAATATTGTATTATTTGCAACTTGCAATGGGAAGGGCTTCATATTTTTGACTTGGGCAAGTACCTAAAATGCCTAGAAGAGATTGGTTTAGAAAATGTGTTCAGATTTTCATGAGAATTCCAGCAGTCGTTTAGCCATTACCACTACTTCCATGGCAAAGACTTGAGGTTGAGTATGTCAAGTAAGTTTCCTGTCTCCAAATCACATGCAATACAGCTGTAGAGGATTTGGTCTGGGGCAGACTTTACTGCCATTTTTTGGCAGAGCGACAGATTTGCTGGTGCATGAATGTTTATATTATCGATTACCGCTTAACATGGCCCATAGAGTGGCATCAGAATTGCCTGTCGACCTTCCCAATGGAATCTGGTGTTGATTTCTTTCACCGTTATGGGGACTCACCCAATGCAAAGGTGGCTGCAGCGTGAGATGTTGGTGGAGTCTACCACCCCAGAAATAGTTTCTTGCGTGGCTAACCGGGACTGGATTTATTAGCCAAACTATGAAATAATCAAACCAAAACTACCATCACAGGAACAAAAGTTTCTATTAACTATCTTGAAATTTTATTAGTGTCTTGTAATACTAAATAACTGTATTTTTCTAATGTAAAACTTTCATCTATAATATTTTTTAGCACACCAAATATATTTTGAGTTCAAATGGCTAAATGATGCTCTTTGCACATTAATCATATTTTAAGAGCTTCAAATTATAGTTCATCAACTTAGACACTAATACCTTCTTAGAAATAAATTTAATTTGAAAATTAGCTTATAAGTTAGAATATATTTTTTTATGTTTAAACTCTACTCAAGAATCGTATTTTTTCAACTTTACGCTTTTGTCTATGAAATATTGTATTCTTTATATATGAGTACATTTTCTTCTTTTATAAGTTAATTTTAAAAAAAGAAACGATATGTTATCAGAACTTAAATTTTAAGTAAAACACACATTATCTTTTTAATGAATTTATGTGCGAAATACTCTTTTATATTCAAGAAGAATATTGACACCCTATATGTTTCTTATACTATTAATATGTTACTCTTTATTTGTGAGGGTATTTTTATTTCTTGCAAAAGGATTTCAAAGAAAAGAGTGGATCATCTAATCAATCTTCTGCATGTTGCTTTATTCATACAAAGAGACAATATCTTTTTCTTAAAACCTGACATTATATTCAGTGTCCACTTGCATCATATGTGCCGTCCCACGTCAGCATCTAAGACCTGCAACCATTCTGGTCCCACCATCGACGGTGCAGATATTTCTAAGATCATCCAGTTACTGGGTAGGCGTATTAAACCTTATCTATCCCTTCCGCATTGCGGCGCCATCACCAACCGCTTTATATACGACAATCCGCACGGTTTTTTACATGGCCTAAAAGCTCATATATTTCTGGTGGGAAGGCAGTACATTATTAAGTATTGAAAGTTAATGTGTTACGGGATCATTGTGTAACTAGCTTTTTGATTTAATCTTTTGACTCAATAATTAAAATACATAATAAATTATTTAGAAGAGACAACATGATATAATGGAATTAAAAGGATGCCCAAATGTCACAATTGGACCAAAGTGAGTTGTTGGACCATTAGTTTGAAAGTTTAATTGGTTATTACATGCATAGGTTTTTTGCAATGCAAATATTCTATTCATACTGACTACAAATGATGCACTTTTATATCATTTTCAATTTAGGTTCATATCTTTTTTATCTTAAAAAAAGGTACGATATTGGTTAATGTTAAATATAAAAATTATCCTCTAACTTCAAGTTAGTTTTAAGTCAAAATTTGAGACTTTTCTTAACAATGTATCAAAGTTTGAGCTAATCAATTATAATTATTATTAAATCTTGAGTACTTAAAATATACTTTATATGTAAGAAACATTTATTTGATCATCTTCAATACTAATTCAAAGCATGCTCTTTTAAAGGTAACATTTAAATGTAAAAGTTATTTTTCAACTTTAAGAATTAAATTTTGAGTTATGTTCTCGGTCTACTTCTAATAATTTCTTCATCTTATGAGTGATAAATCATGAAAACATTGATCACAAACAATATTTGAAGTGGATTTTTCACACATAGAGAGAGAATATCGAAATAATATATTAGTATTTTAATATGTTTTTTCGCATTATTTTCAACATATTTAGATTATATAAATTCAACATCAAGTTTTAGGTATATCTTTGTAAATTAACTTTAAAGCACAATCTGTAATGGTTTTTAACCAGAGATCTCGGTTAACAGTGAAATTTTAAACCATTGATATCTACTTTCTTGTTATATGATCCTAATTCTTAATCGTAATCTTTTAATTTGGTGTTTTAACCGGAGCTAAAAGTAAAAGTGGACGTGAGGCCCGTAAACTGCCAACAAAGAGTATAACCCCTCAGAAAATCGACACGTAGCAAAACTTTGGAATCTCCCTCGGTGTTGTCTTTAAAAACTCAAAACCCCGTAGGAGAGACCTGCAAAAGCGGGAACAAGCTTCACCACCACTATCACCGTCTCTGTCTCCGCTTCACTCCCTCGCTCACTCCACCGCTCTCCGGCGACTCCTACGAATTCCTCAGATCCGCTCCTCTCGCTTCCTATAAACACTCCAGTATTTAAAGACAAAGAAAATGGAAAACAAAACATAAGCAAAAAATTTCCATCACAGAAAGAGAGAGAGAAGAAGTGGAGCGAAATCGGTTCCGTTGGAGATGCTTCTGGTCCTTGCCCTTTCTAACTTCGATTCTTTTTCTCTCTTAGGTTCTTGATCGTTTAGTGCTCTGTCTGGTTGCAAGATCTCAAAATATTGGCTGTGTAGCGGTTAATTATCATCGTTCACAAAAACGTTGCTCTTTGTGTTAATTATCATTCTCGCAGAAGCTTTGCGTTGCGCTTTTGTGTTAAGAATCTGCGTGATATATCCTGTTTGGTTATAAGATTCTGTTTGCGTTTGGCTGTTGGATCGGAGTTTCTAAATGGAGCAGAAGGGAGCATGGTTATCGGCGTTGGGCGTGGGAGTGGGAGTTGGAGTGGGCCTCGGGTTGGCTTCGGGTCCGACCGTCAGCAAGTGGACCGGAGCCGCTTCTGGTTCTAGCGTTGTTATTCTGGAGAGGATGGAGCAGGAGATGCTCCGGCAGATAGTTGATGGCAGAGAAAGCAACGTCACTTTCGACAAGTTTCCGTACTACCTCAGGTGACTCTAGGACTCCTGATTTCCTTTACCATCTTCTTCCATTCTCATCTTTGATTTGTGAAAAGGAAGGGAAAAAAAAAAAAAAGACCTGAAATTATAAACATTTTCTTGAACTTTTAACTTCAACAAACTCTTTTGCACAAAAAGATTGGAAAACCTTAGACTTGTATTGTTTGATTCGATCTGCTCAGGCTTAAACTTTTTTCTTTTTCTTTTTTTCTCTTAAACACACCAAAAAACACACACGCACGCTCGAACTTGAGATGTATTAATCTCGAATAATATCTTCTCCGAACTAAGTGCCTAACTTATCGACTTAACGTAGTTTTTTTTTTTTTTAAAGAAATAAATATACGTGCTTCGAGTGCCATGAGACTTCCCGTGATTTTCTGTGAGAGTTCGTATTTTTGAATTTTTATTCTGATATCTGTTAATAAAATATGGCTAGCTTTTTAATGGATATGGATGGAGATGTAAAAGGAGTAGACTAATGTGCCTGTAGTGATTGTGTGGGGCATGCTTGTATCACAATTTTGTAGCTCTCTACTTTAAAATCTGCTCGAGAATCTGACAGGCACGTGCAGCGCCGGTTTCTTGGTCTTCGAAATTAAAATTCTTGGTTTTCCTGCCCTGCCTTTTCTTCCACATATTAATTCTTCTACTATGATATTGTTTTTGGACTTTGGAATTTGGATAGTTTAGCTTCCCAATATGCTAACTGCAATGCTGCCAAAGTGGTGTGGTGGCATAGAATTCTTTCTAATATTAGCAGTCATTATTGTGTTCTCTGTGAGTCTGTGGCTCTTACGACTACTGATATTTCTCTTACTTCTTATTTAATGATTCAGAGTCATGCTAAAGAACTAAGGTTCAAGGCTCAAGCATTATGATGGTTAGGCCTACAAGATTTGTCTCAGGAACACTCCAACTTAATTAACGAGTTAATCCATAGTTCACTGGGCAATCGAATTCTCTCCCTTTGGGTTATTATAAGCTTGAGATCAATCAAATATATCTTCCTTAAATAACATAAAATGGTTGGATCCTCTATAAAATATGGCCAACACTTTATATTCACTTTCCACGTAACTTTCTTTGCTTCAGCTCATTATCTGTTCGTGAGATAACCCTAATAAAGTGGTATCACTATTTTCACTATTATCGTGTGATCGGGTATGGTTATTCGGAAAGTGAATGTCATTAGTAGAGCATCAGCGTACTGAAAAATCTTTACGATGTAGTCCATGTCCCAACCAGACGTACACACTGATGCTTTATTCTGGAATATGCTAGCTTACGGTTAAGACTAGGGTTCTTTAATCGCTTATCCAGATGCTTATGACCTTTTTTGGCCAAATGCAATGACAGTGAACAGACAAGGGTCTTGCTAACAAGTGCTGCCTACGTCCATTTGAAGCATGCTGATGTTTCTAAGTACACACGAAATCTTTCTCCGGCAAGTCGGGCTATTTTGCTCTCAGGGCCTGCAGGTTGGTTATCTGGATTGTAAAATCTCCCTAAGCTGAACATGTGATAGTAATCATGATTTTTTTTTTTCTTTCTGTGAAGAGCTTTACCAACAAATGCTTGCCAAAGCTTTAGCCCATTTTTTTGAAGCAAAGTTGCTACTGTTAGATGTAATTGACTTTTCCCTAAAGGTGAGCATCTTTGGTTTGGTTGTTGTTCGGTTTAAGTTCTATACAAATATGTCTAATGGTTGGATATATACAGATTCAGAGCAAATACGGTAGTACCAACAAAGAATTTGTAAGTTTCTCCTAATTACGTCTTGAGCATTAGATTGAGTGGTTTATGAATTGTGTTTCGTAGGTCCTCAACACTGTCATCTTGATCTACCATTGAATTTATGACAATTTGTTCTGATATGATTTGACTTCCTTTATTTTCTTCAACTGGTCAATCTTGGTTTGTAGTCTTTTAAAAGGTCTACTTCAGAGTCAACACTGGAGCGATTGTCAGGCTTGTTTGGATCATTTTCAATCCTTTCACAGAAGGAAGAACCTACAGGTATAAACAAAAGCAATAGCTGCTTGTTATTCTGATGAAGCATTTGATGGATGGGATAGGTCGTGCTTTCTTATCCTTTGGTCTTATATACACTATGCACCTGACAGAGTTCTGTTCTATACGAACGTTGTTACATTAGAATTAGTTCTAGTTGAAGCTACATTTCTATGTTATTGCTTATGATTTAGTGCCTGAAACCTCGTAAAACAAAAGCCAAACATACAAAACGCAGAGATCTGTGTGGCAAACAACGGTACACATCATGTGATCACGCAGCAGTGTAATGTAATACTCCCCCTGGGAAGGTCTGGGTTCTACGCATGACAAATGATCGTTTAATCCTGCTAATTTTGTTTTCTGCAAACATGTAGAAGTGAAGAATCTGACATTTTTAGTTGAAAGGATATGTTATTTGTTACAGTAAATAGGTAGTCGACTTAACTAAGATTTATATACATATATTCATATGTTTTATCTGATCAAGAAGTTAATTATTAGGTACATTACGGAAGCAAGGCAGTGGGGTGGATATTGGATCAAGGTACTGTAGGGTAGATGTTCTTAATGGATGATAGAGTTTCCTTTTTCTGGTATCTCTTTATACTTTTCATTATGCCTTTTTAACTAATTGCAGGCCAACAGAAAGTTCTTCGAAGCTTCGAAGGAATGCCTCTGCTTCAGCGAATATCAGTAACCTCGCTTTGCAAAGCACTCCTGCGAATCCAGGTTCTTCGGAAAAAATTTTTTTTGTTAAAGTGTAGGAAACAATGTAGCTTCTATTAATGAACTACCTTTGTACTGAACTATGTTGATGCGAAGCAGTGCTGTAAATTAATCCTCTAATGTGCAGTGTTTAACAAGTAGAATTCCAAGCTCTGCTTTGGCTTTTTATTGGTGATTCGTATTTTAACAACTTTGTGCACTAAATCACCAAGGTTATACTGAAGTTAAAGGCTTTTTCATGCAATGAATATCAGGGAACAATGGTGGTGATGGCAGCAGGCGCCCCCTCCCCCCATATAGCCAGAATTTAAGATTTAAAAGGAAATTTAAAATAAATAAAAATAAAAAATAAAGATCTTCGTAGAGAAAATTGAGTATCTGAACTTTTAAGTTTCACACTAAAAAACTCTTGTAACTAGTCCAAGAGTCCCCCAAAACAAAATTTATTTAGCTTTTCTTGCAAATTCATTTTCTTCTTCGTATTCTTTGCTTCTTTGTTTTCCACTAACACTTAGGCCCACAGCACGTATGGCCCACATATGACCAAAGACCATCTTGTGTTTTTGAAACCTGATAACTTTTGTGCTTTACATGAATGTGTTGTATCAACTCTTGAGTTGATCGAATATAGAGGGCAAGATGTTGAAGATACTTTTTGTTTCTTTAATAATTAGTTTTATGCTTTCTGCCTCTTGACTTTTTTTTTTCTTTTTCTTTTTCTTTTTGGACTTCTCTCTCTAATTTTCTAGCACCCCTCAAGCGTACAAGTAGCTGGTCCTTTGATGAGAAGCTTCTTATACAATCACTTTACAAGGTACTATCCTTTGTTGTGAATTCCAGCAGCAATTCATGTGCCACCTGCCACAAGTACTCACCCATGATTCTTTAGTTAGGCTTTAGGTTAGTATCCCACTCATTGTTTCGTGAAGATATTGGTGGTGGAATTCAATGTTGAATTTTTTTTGCAGGTTTTGGCTTATGTATCAAAAACCAGTCCCATCGTGTTATATCTTAGGGATGTTGATAGCTTCTTGCTTAGATCGCAAAGGATTTGTAACTTGTTCCAGAAAATGTTGAAGAAATTGTCTGGATCAGTACTGATCCTTGGTTCACGAATCGTGAATCTAGACAATGACTATGGAGACGTGGATGAGAGGATTACTGCTCTCTTCCCTTACAATATCGAGATCAGGCCTCCAGAAGATGAATCCCATCTCGTGAGCTGGAAGTCTCAACTGGAGGAGGATATGAAGATGATCCAGGTTCAGGATAACAGAAACCACATCATGGAAGTACTTTCAGCAAATGATCTTGATTGTAACGATCTGGATACAGTCTGTGTGGCAGATACTATGGTTTTCAGTAACTATATAGAAGAGATTGTGGTATCAGCAGTTTCCTATCATTTAATGAACAATAAGGATCCTGAATACAGGAATGGAAAACTTGTTATATCATCTGATAGGTAAGATTAGCATTTCTAATGGTGTGCCTATACTTTGGGCTCCATGTACTTACACACAGTTGCTTTGGAACAGTTTGTCCCGTGGACTGAGTATCTTTCAAGTAGGGAAATCAAGTGACAAAGATACATTAAAGTTGGAAGCACAAGCTGAAACATCTCAGGTCTGCCAAACTTCATGTTGTACATTAGGAAAGAATAACAGACATGGTATGTAACCAGTATGATCTGTTTCTTCTTCCTCTCTACTACTACAGAATGCAGGGGAGAAGCCTGGAACAAAGATCGAAAGCTCAGTGCCTGAACACAAAAGTGAAGTAGAGACATCAGCTTCGGTGCCAAAGACAGATGCAGATAATCCAGCTCCATCTTCAAAAGCTCAAGTATGCCTTTTTTTTTTTTTTCTTTTTCATTTTTTGTTTGGGGGCTGGTGGGGGGTGGTTTAATTTTTCCTATCTCCACACCTACGCATGTTTGGACAGAATTGTGAAACCCCCAAACAGGTGTTAAAAATAAGAAGAATCCACAGAATAATTTTGAAGAATTTTACATAGTTTTCTGAGGGTCAACCTTTTCTATGGTGTAAAATTTTCTGATTGACTTCTCTGCATATATTTATGTTGAAGTTTTTCTGAACAAAGTTCCCTAACAGGAACCTGACAATGAATTTGAGAAGCGCATAAGGCCAGAGGTTATACCGGCAAATGAGATTGATGTAAAGTTTTCTGATATCGGTGCCTTAGAAGAAATCAAAGAGTCCCTTCAGGAACTAGTAATGCTACCTCTTCGAAGACCAGACCTCTTCACTGGAGGCCTTTTGAAACCTTGCAGGGGAATATTGCTATTTGGTCCCCCTGGTACTGGGAAGACGATGCTGGCAAAGGCTATTGCCAAGGAGGCTGGTGCGAGCTTCATAAATGTATCTATGTCTACCATCACTTCAAAATGGTTTGGCGAAGATGAAAAGAATGTTCGAGCTCTGTTTACACTGGCAGCCAAGGTCTCTCCAACTATTATTTTTGTAGATGAGGTTGACAGCATGCTTGGGCAGCGGACCAGAGTTGGGGAGCACGAGGCCATGCGGAAGATAAAAAATGAGTTCATGACTCACTGGGATGGGCTCTTGTCAAAACCGGGTGAGCGCATTCTTGTTCTTGCTGCAACAAATAGACCATTTGACCTGGATGAAGCAATTATTAGGCGCTTCGAGCGAAGGTATTTCTTCATGCTTAGTGACCTGTCTTGCTATTTGACTCATTAGGTAGTAAAATCAATTCACCATCTGCATTACCTTCCACCAAGATTGTGATTTCAATCTCAAGACTGCAATATCACAGCTCTCTAAGAACATTCTCACTTCTTAGAAGATTTCAGCGTTAAATATACTTCCATTTTTGTTGCGAGATGTTGTTTTCTCTGATTGGGATCAAGAGGAAAAGGAAAACCTACTCAACTGCCAATAATGGGACAATCAACCCAAATTGATCAACACTTCAACTTGTCTTACTTTCCTGGAGAATATGGGCCCAAGAGATATAATAATGAATATATAATATATTTTGTAATCATTTGTGCCTTAAAGTAATGTTTACTTTGGTGAACAGAATTATGGTGGGATTGCCATCCGCGGAGAATAGGGAAATGATATTGAAAACTCTCTTGGCTAAGGAAACAGTGGAAGAAGGATTAGACTTTAAGCAGCTAGCAACTATGACAGAAGGATACACAGGAAGCGATCTGAAGGTTTGCATTTGTATAGAATCTTTTGATTTTTTGTGTGTCATAATGTGCTGTTAACTAGGTGCAACTGTTTAGAACAGAACTTGTGTACAACAGCTGCTTATCGGCCAGTTAGAGAGTTAATACAGCAAGAGAGACTAAAAGACTTGGTAAGTGCTGTATCCATCTTAACCATGCTTCATCGGGTACATTTAAGTGAAGATCATACCTATGAACTCCTCTCTCCAGGAGAAAAGGCAGAGAGCTGCAGAAGGGAAAGAAATCCAACCTAAGAATTCAGGAGGTGCTTCAGAGACAGAAGAAGGTCGCGAGGAAAGGTCAATCACCCTTAGGCCATTGAATATGGAAGACTTAAGACAGGCAAAGAATCAGGTAAGATATTACAGCCCACCTTTGATAGTCTAGTCTCCCCTTATGATTCTGCTATTTTGTTCATCTATTGTTTGGAATGAAGGTTGCTGCAAGTTTTGCCGCTGAGGGATCCATAATGAGTGAGTTAAAGCAGTGGAATGATTTGTATGGCGAAGGGGGTTCGAGGAAGACGCATCAGCAGTTATCTTATTTCTTATAATCGGATGAATGAGATCTTTACCATCGGGAACATTTCCGTCAGACCAGAGACTTTCTGTCACTAGCAACAGGAAGTTGAAGCAACCAACCAAATGCCGAAACTCGTCTTGTTACCATGGATCCACCACATGTTGTACTTCTGTAGTTCTAACTTAGGGATCTTGTTTATGTTTTGCTGGTTGATTCTGCGAATAACAACAGCCACTCTACAAGTCCCCGTGGCTGTCCCTTCTAGTCAAGCTTTGTTGTTGGGAATCGAGTCCTTAAAGGCAGGACGAGTCCTAACTAAAGCAGTAGCAGATACTTGACCCCTTCGCATATTAGGTTCTAGATGGGATTGGAGGTCTTCCCACGAACGCTTGTTTACTTGGTTGAATGATGTAATGATTATCTTAGCCAGAGGACTTCTTAATATATACCAAAGATACGTATGCACTATTATTTTATGTTTTCCTCATTTTCTTAGATCATATGTCAAAGGGAAAAGTTGTTCTCGATTACTAAGGAAACCATATCTCCTCTTCCCAATCTTTGTTTTGTCGACCGACGTGAGAGAGAGTGTGCATTTAATTGAAAATTTTCTGAAATTTTCATTCACCAACTCTTTTCCAAAAACACACCTTTAGAAGCTCTATTATACTCAAATTAGACCACAAACCAATGCGTTCCATGATTTCTTCTTTGCGTTTTGTGTGACAACTTAATCTATAGATATATCGACATTTCCTAAGGGTAAAGTGTAAGTGTGCAAATTAAATATATATATATATATATATATAGAAAAACCTTTCTAACTCTTGTTTTAACCCAGTCAATTTTTGGAATTTTCTTTCACCTATCTGGACACCGACTCTTTACCCAAAAACACACCTTTTGAAGCTCTATTGTGCTTAAATTACAATACAACTCAATGCATTCCAATTTGTTTTTTATATTTTATATGAAAACTTAAGTTAAGTTTATACTTTATTCTTTGTACTTACCCAACATATAATTATTACATCCAACCTTATTAGTACTAATATTCACAACATCACCCCTATTTCTTTCAAAAAAAAAAAAAGTATTATGAATCCTTACTCCTATGATTTATTGGATAGCAATTAGACACGTAGCCCAATCCCTAACCACAAGCCAATCCACTATATATCATTTATAAGTGACAACTATTTGAAGGGACGTGGCACGAGAGGATTCATTCAATGTTGCTCAACGCAACACCGTGACATTAAATTGATATCCTCCACCACCACCCAACACAGCTCAGATGTTGCTAAAGTCGGCTTAGCTCACCTAACAAAGACAATGCCACAGAAAGATACAGCCAAACACAACCTAATTGTATCCACGATTAACACCGAATTCCAACAAAAATCAGATCCAGCACATCTGAAAACAGAATTAACCCAATGTACAATGCACTAATAAATATGCAATATCTAAAAGTCACCACCCATATCACTGATGACAAATACACCCATTTAAAACGAGTCACATCTGTAACAAAAACAGGTACTAAAAAACCCATGTAATCCAAGACGTGAACCCGAAGAACCATAATAAAATGAGAAAATAGCAACAGGGCTCCGGACAATCATGGATAAAATTTCACAACACATTTAACGAAACACAAGTTACCAAATATTTGTCAGCTAAGTTGGAACGGTCATGGGTCTTGCCAGTCTAATCCTTCTTCCTATCCTTCAACGGTCCCCTGGGAATCTTGCTCAGCACCTTTGCATCAAAAACTGCGTACTGCTTCTTGATCTGAGCTTGTGCTTTCTCTGCGAATGAGTCCACCTGGTCCTCGTACTTCTCATAGAGCACAGGCACCGTATGAAGGAGCACAAATGCTGTAGTAGAGTCAAGAAACAGAATGTTAAGAGGTTATCTGTTCATGATATGAATAAGGTGTGCACGTAGAACCCTCGTACCTATGTAGAATAAGGTCAAGAAGTTGCACCAGTTCCCGACAATAGACAACACCCACAAGCCAGCAATCACCTAAACCAGAAATAAGAAAGCATAGCACAGAGCGACAATGTTACCAATGATTGAAGTAATGGAACTCAAGATTTAGATACTTTTAGTAAAACAATCATGATGCAGTTCTACTCAAAGTAAAGTGCTAAGTCAGCAATGAAAACCATCAACACTAGAGTGCATTAAATACAAACAGGAGCTTACAGATAGGAACTTCTTTAGGTCTCTTCCTGATGCAATATCACGCAAGACAGCAAAAGCACGATTGATCTCTATCCTCAGTGCAGCGGCAATCTGTAGAACTGGTTCCTCGGGGATATGAAGTTCGGGAATACGTGGTGGAGTCCTAAATGGAGAAACTAAGATAAGAAAAAACTGACTACAGTGGGAAATAGAAACAATCAAACACGTGCAACCACAGCAGCCTTACTTGTTGATGAAAGTGGACGCGTTGCACCATAAGAACAGAACAGCAAGAGCCAGAATCAAGATGTGGCAAACCAATGTCAGCAAGTGGTACTCAAGCAATTCAAACAGAACCCATGCGGCAGTTGCGCCACCAAGCACTCCAACTGATATCTTCTTGTTCCTCCACAAGAAAACATCGGCAGCTGTCCATAAAAGCACCAATCAAATCGAACTCATTAGGCCTTAATATGGATATTTCACAATGCCCAAATATCCGTAACTTGAAATGCTTGACAATCGAAGTTCAGGATTAAAGAACATCAATGCGTGTAATTTAGAAATAACCTTGAAAAAGCTTAGGAACCTTAAAAACTTTGAATAGCTAAAAAGAGGGAACCTTCTAAGGAACATCATCACATAAGCAACATCCGAGGGCCAACGGACCCTATGCTTACCTCCTTTTTAACTTTCAACAACATCGACTAATCAACATCACAAATTCCACTCCAAAACAAAACCAGATCTGGATCCCAACTGATCGTACCATAAACTCAAAAGGAAATCTCCACAACTAACCACGAAATCTAAGCAGAACTACTCACAATCGACATAAAAAACATAGATCAACGCCAATTTATTAAAAAAATAAATAAACTGAAGTTTCTACACTAACGTTATCTAAACAATACACTAAGATACAGAAAGATTCGGATCTCAAATAACTATGACTACACTTTATCAGCTACCTACCAAACCACTAAAAAAAAAGCAAATCAAATGAGACATTAATTTTAAGGGGAAAAAAAAAAATCACACTTCAAGCAAATTCGACTAAATCTACTAACCGCAGTTTAAATGATTCTTAAAAACAAAAAAGAAAACACAGATTAATCAACCTCACCACTTATTCCCATTCCATTTCCGAGAAAAGAAAAATCCAAAATTAATTAACCTACGTTTGCCACCGCCGAGAACCTTGTGCACAGGCTTTTCCCTCCCAAAAAGCCTGTAAACCCTGTCCTTCAAGGGCGTCGAGGAAGCGCCGTTCTTCTTCTCGTCTTCCGAAGCCGACGACGACGACGCATCGCCGTGGCCCTGGATCTTCTCCACTATCTTCTCCAAGAACGACTCCGACTTCGGCTCCTCGTGGTGATGCTCCTGCTGCTCCTTATGCTGCTGATGCTCCTCATGCTGATGCTCCTCCGCCATGCTCTTCCGTCACCGAAACCCTCTCCGACGATCCAAAAACCCTAACGCTATCGTTTCGAAACGTCTCGAAACTGCACAAAACTCTCAATCTCTCTCTTCGCGGGCTCTATATAGCGGCCAATTCCTCCCGATTGATTAGATCTGGTCCGTTCACCCCTGGATCCCAATCAACGCGAACCCGAGTTTTATAGCTCCAAGGGTAACGGCCGTTAAATGTAACGTCCACGCGGCAGCAACAGGATTTGAAATCAGCGACAGGTTTGAAATCGCAGAGCGGAGGAGGAGATGACACAATCGGTAGCGTTAACTCCCGACACGTGGACCCACATTTTTTGAAAGCCTTCGCAATTAAGAAAATGCTTGTGGAATTTAATTCGCCTATTTTTATAAAAGGAAACAAATTCGAAAAAGTATTTAAAATGTCATCCTCAAATGTCAAATTCTTGCCGACTAAGATTACAAAGGCGGGGAAAGATGAGTGGTGACAGAACAGTGGGGACCACCAGAGTGCCGGACGTGATGGGCAAAGATAATTGGGGTATTTTACAATAACTTTAGCTGCACCAATGGTATCTGGACCGTCATATCAAAAGAGAAAAGAATTAAAAAGAAAAAGAATTGGTCCCAAATTTTATTTATCTAAGTGGGATCCTTTTAGAAAGTACAGGAATATGATCAAATGGATCCAAAAAAAAAAAAAAAAAAGAGTATTACTAGTGAATTCATCATTCAAGGGTTTGATCCAGTTACTATTGGGCTATTGATTGATTGTTTAATTTAAATTATAATATTATATATTAGGACTTAGATATATTTAACCTAAGAAAATTTTTCTTCCACATTTTTGCAGCCTCATTTATAAAAAGAGAAAGCAATTTAATCGAGCCGAAAATCTAGACATGAGAATGATGTTATTATAAAGTGGAGAAGGGGGCAAGGTTTTTGACTAATTAAAAGTGATTAGTGTAGGGACAAGAATTGCACTTTTAACAGCCAAAATGAACTGCAGAATCCCTAACCATTCACATGGAACAGCACTTGGATGAGAACCCCACATGTTCTGCAAATGCTAAGATCCAGAAGAGGGTTCTTATCACGGGCATGGGAGAGAACAAAGCTCTAAACGATAACCAACAAAATGGGCATGGGAGGGGACAGCTGAATGAAGAAGAAAGGATATCAAGCCTGGAAAGAAGCCATGAGATTTACAGTGTTCTAGCCTTAAATTCAAAAGCAGATTCATGTAATTGGGCATGATCTAGATGGACCTACAGCCTTCTTTTCAGGGACCAAAGCACTCGTCAAAAAGTAAAGGCATGCCAATGAATACAACCACATAAAGACTCGCACATTAGTCCATGGCCAGGTAACAGCCAGCAGCAAAAAGTAAGAAATGGCTACTTTACCCACTTGAGTTTTGATATCTGCGCATACTTAGCAGACAGCAGGTTCTTTAGATAATTAAACTAAAGACTGGAAATTTCAAAAATTAAATTAATAAAATACTCTGGAAATTATAACAATCTGGGAACTCGAATTATTCTGTCTGTTGGAACCAGCTAATAGAACTACGGAATTTGCAGAAAGGACTCTTTAAACACACAGAAAGTGAAGGAAAAGGTTACCACTTTTTGTCCACGAAGGGAAAAGGAAGGGCAATTAGTTATCAGGGGTGCTTTCAGAAGTATTGATACGGTAAGGAAGCAGACTGCAAGTCTAGTTACCAAGCTAAGTTGTATCCACATTTTGCCCTCTGCAGCAAATCATAAGACAGTCACCTCCTAACTTTCTCACCCTGCACCTTACCTCAGTATACGCCTCGACTGGGAGGAGGTTGGCGAGGAAAAGAGAAGGTGGGGGACGACAGGTAAGAAGAAGAGGCATTTTGGAATGGTTAGCAAGTGAAGATTGAGGTAAATAGCTCGTTTTCTGCATTAAATGGAATGGGAATGTATAACCTTTGATCACATATAGTTGGCATGTCAGTTTTTCTACTCAACCACCTTGACAATGCAAGTCAGATTGCCTGATTGATGGAAGTGGCCAGTTGCTTAGAAGTGAAGCACAAGAAACTGAAGTGTTAGGATTCACCTTATGACTACACAATAGATTGAATCATTATCCATCTTGTTGCAGAAGCAAGCCCAAGGTACTCGCAACACTTGAAAATAAATGGTGTAGTATGCTAGGATAAGTAGGTGGCAATTACAGACTATCTTTTTGAACTAGGATCTAGTGGTTCAAAGGATTTAAACATAGCTAGAGATTGGAATATGAAGAGAGGAACATATAAGATGCTGAATATAAAATAGCTAAGGAAGAATTAGTTTATCATAACTGTTAACTAGTAACTTTCATTCATACTATAGTTTCTGTCCTTCCAACCGAAAGCAGAAGAAGTCAAAACTGCAGAATAAGAGAAAAATGGCATAACTGTTAGTCCCATATGTCACTGCAACAGGCAGATGACTGGTAAAGATTGGCGTTCCCTTAACTCTCTGAGGTAAGTCAAGTATTCCTTTCCTAGGGATACCCTTCCGAAGGGGCTTGTAGTGCCAGCCCCCTTTTCTGCTTAGCCAAAAATAGAGAATTAAGCTCCAAAGGATGAGCAAACATGCTTTCTACTAGTGCCTACAAAGTTGTACAAGTGCCATTTGCACATCATTTCCTCTACTCAAGTTGTTCAAATTGTCAACTGGAGATCTGTAATCTGTCTAGTCTCTACACATACAACATTTGTGTCATAAGGTTCTTATATATATGCTGCAGATAGAAGTCTGATAAAGAAACGATGAAGAAAAGTATGAAGTGGTTGTAAAAAGTCGAAAGAGTTGCAGCTTTCTTCCAGACAAGAGAACCACTTTTGGTATAAAATCTTCACCTCACTAGGCCAAGATGTGATCAAGAAGAACCAAAGGTCTACAGAAGCTTTCACGGCTATGCAACAAGAGAGAATAAAACAGAATACAATGCCACTTGGAAAATGGACTCTCAATAATGCATAGAAAAGCATAGTGGTCCTTGCCAAATGACATCCAATTTTTAATGCTTTTCAACGCATTTTATCCATCCCCTGCCCTTATTCATATGCCTCTGTGCAGATGCTTCCTTGTTGTAATTAAAGAAATTTCATCAGCAAACAGATAGGCATAGCCCTTTTGTGGTGCAAATTCTAGCTTTGTGGTGCATGTCCAAACAAGTCATGCCCAAGAGATTGATATGAGAGTTTACAAGAGTGCAAAATTTACAAAAGAGAATGATGCCCGGTAAAAGATTTGATTTGATTCGGTAACAAAACACTAAGATCTAAATTCATAGAAGTTTTAGACTAATTGCCATTTTGGTCAGAGCCTGACTTCCAAACAGAGCCAGAAGTTAGTTTGCCCGTCATCACAGCATGTAAAGAATGCTAAGAACAATAATCCCAACTTCATAAAACTCACACAGAAAACCAGGCATACGAACTAGCATAATGTGTTTGAGAATTAAAAATGAAAATCCCACATCGACCTTTATTTTTTATATCTTCTTATCCGATGATCAACCCAAAATGAAAATTAAACCATAATCCATGAAACAACAAGAAATGACTAAAGTCATAAGAAATGCAATACTCATCAATCAAAGAAGAAACTGAAAACAAACTACTACACAGATAGGGAAAGAGAAAAAAGAAAAAAGAAAAAAAGAAAGAAGTCCTCGGATAGCAGGAGGATCACCTTTCTGGAGGTGAAAGAGAAGCAGAGATGACCATCCTGCAACGCGTAGACCATGGAGAGCTGTTCTGGTTTGAGACTTGCATTAGGTTCAACGACCCCACGACTAGAGGAAGATGATGAAAGTTTCTTTTGTTGTCTTGTGCTGTTTTATCGTCCACCAGTTTCCACTTCAACGAGTCCATTTCAGTCATTCAACCTGAGGTGCCATTGCCTGCGGTTGGTACGAGCACATTTCCAGGAATATCCGATTAGGTACCCTGGTCAAGGCCTTCATAGTATTTCTCCTTTTTAATGTAAACCTGTCTCGACCCAGACCACATAAGGAAAGTTCTGGACCTTAGACTGCAACAGCAGACAAGCTGATGCCAGAGAGCCCAATTGAATGTCCTAAATAATATGAGCTGTCAACTGAATCATATGTCCATAAACAAAAATCTAATTATAATTACTAAGCTTGTAAAAGAGATTTAAATGCTTATTTGTACTTCTTTTGATATCTTCTTTAATTTTAAACATAAAAGATAATTTTTCTAAAAAAATTATCAATTAGTGAAATAGTGTCACACTTAAACTTTGACTATGGAATATATTATAATGTTTATTTTGTTAGAAGTTCTAAAGTTTAACTTAAAAATTAATTTAGAAGTCAAAAATATAATTCTTTCATTTAAACTCTACTTTAGGATTGTATCTCTTTGGTGTGAGACATGGTCCTTAAAATCCTCTTTTACATTAAGAAATCATCTTAATACCAATAATAATCAAAAGATAATGAAAATAGAGTATGTTTAGTTAAATTTTGATTCTGTATTAAAAAATTTAAAGTTTAATTCAAAAATCAACTCATAAATTAAGAGGATAATTATTTCATTTAAACTCCACATCAAGATTGTACATCTTCTTGGGACTATGATTTTCAATACCCTCCTACGAAATTAGAAGTCCTCTTGATACTAATAAACTAAAAGGTAAAATACATAAGATAGGTTCATCAATTTAGGTTCTAATATCAACTCAAAATACTTAAAATCTAACATAAAAATTAATTCATAAATTAAAAAAATAATTTTTTTCATTTAAACTCTGCTTCGAATCATACATTTCTTGTACAAAATTATGCTCTCAACACATTTACTCTTTGAGTCAAATCTTCCCATATGACATTGTTTGGTTATACCCACTTAAGATGGGGAAGTTGCATGCTCACCTTTTGGGTCCCAATGCACTTATGCCAGGGTGAAATCCTATTTTCTGCTGGTTTGTGGCAATCAAAATCATACTTTAGAACCGGAAAAGCTCCCTCCCGTGACCCTTTTCCTTTGGTGTTAGCCCCAAGAACCACAGAAAAGAAGACGAAGGAAAAGGTTTCAAACCTCCAAATAACTTTCTTTGCGTGAGGGCTCCGATATGACTCCACAATTCTAACATGGCTGGCTCGATTCTCCAAGAAAAGCAACCACCCTATGGAAAGTACTGAAGTGAATCATGAGTGGCAGCGCCGAACATCACGATATCATTGCATTTCAAGGCTGAGAAAAAGAGAGATTGAAGAAGGGATTACTCTCGTTGTCAACAACAGAAGATCAAAAAGAGAGGAAAAAAGAAATGAATGATGGGCCACTCTTAACACCCAAAGTTAAAGAAAGTGCCATAAAATATGCCGAAGTCGTGATCGGTTGCCATGTTCATGTGGGGCTTGAATCAACTTCCTTGTGCATTTGTCTAAGCAAGACAAACAGTCATGGATCATGAGATCTTAGCAATCATGAAGAGGAAATATTAAAGTATCTAATTCTCTTAAGTCAATTTTGGATAAGGATTTGAATACCCTTAACATGATATTAAAATTAGATTTCTTTCCTTTTTTTTTTTTTGGTTAGAGAAAGAAGTATTTTAGATGTATGCAATTTGAACTTGATTTTATTTACTGATAAAGTATTGATCCAAATATGAGATTGGATTTGATACACACAAAAGAAGGCTTAGCTCTAGCTTCACAATATAAGGAAATATATCACAATGTGGACAATAATTCCACATAAAGGAAAGTGCCTCCCCTTTTTTTTTTTATCTTCATATAAACTTTTAGAAAGGATTTGAAATTTGTTGCTAGAACCGAAGGCATTAATGTGTGAATTTGTGAGTGGCAACTCTTTTAAGGCAGGAGGCTAAATTCAGGTATAGGTCATTTTCACATTAATTATCGTAATGACATCGTTGTTGTGGGTCTATTTGCTCCCTTGTACAATCCGCAGTCCCAATCATTGTTGAACTAAATATTATGACAATAAAAAGTTTTCATAAATGGTGGGAAGATGAAATGTTCATTTTTTATTTTGTTTGAAATGATACTCAAGTTGTTCATCCAAAATTTTCTAGAAATGAAAATTTCATTATAAAGTAAAAAATATCTTTAATATTTTGGTTTATTATTGATGATCAAACGAACAAGGGGAAAAAGCATACGACCTTTTTGATCTCTTTTTCTGTATAAATGGATCCTAATGTTTCTACAACAATACATTAAAAATTGACAACTTTATAATACCCTGAAGTACTCTTATATTGTCCTTAATTCTTAACATCTTATATCTTTTAGTGAATTATATTAAAATCTTGAATAACAATAATTCAACTATATTTTATTAAGTATAATCATCTTTGTTAAAAAGTCTAAAAGCTTGAACTAAAAATTAATTTAAGGATTAAAAATTCTTTCTTTCGTCTAAACTTTAGTGTAATGATTTTATCTTTTACATATTTATCTACTTATAAAATGTCATTAAACTTAAAATTATATAAAATAAAGCATATTCAACTTGACTTTTAATATTATTTTAAAATACTTAAAAGTTTAATAAAAAAATTAACTCAAAATTATGAATATTTTTCTTTTTTATTAAATTTTTTAACAAAACTCAATATCTGAGACTTCGCAGGATAAAACAATCATAACTAAAACTCCATGCACTTATATATGCTTTGAAATCCATATCTCCTTTAAAATAGAAAATAAAGTGAAAAGTACAAGATTTGGGAAAAAGCTAATCTTGTAGGATAAGCTACTCTGCATCCTACAGGTTCTGGCACCCTTTCCAAAGGTAGGACCTTTGACTGACTTTTGAACCTTGAAAGAGGACTAACCTTTGGAAAAGTAGGGATGCCTTCCCACTTTCATGCTATCTCTGCACAAGGAAGCCTTAGCCCTTACCTTTTTTTATTTAAAATGCACTTTAAGTCACACACCTCGTCTAAAATCAGGTAGATTCTCCCATTTTTAAGCCTCCAAGGCACCAATCTTTTGATGGCTACTGACAAAGCCTTTCAGCATAAATTTGTTTACTAAATTTGTTTGCCTTGGAGAAGGTGAAGTGGTCAGTAGCAGTAGGTACCTTAATCGTTTCCATCAAAACTTGGTTCTTAATGATATTAAATCACTAATGATTTCCAAAGTTTAGATTAACAAAAAGGAAAAACAAAGGTCCCGTTTAAGTAGTTTAGAATGAATGCTAAATTATTTTATTTGTGTTATAAAGCTCAATGAAAGTTAAATTGTTCAATTTTTTTAAATTAACTTTTTTATACTGAACTGACATACTCATTAACATTTTTTAATCTAAACTCAATTTAGGACCTCCTAATTTTAGATAGTACATGTTTCTAATTGAGTTAAAATTATTATTAGATTACACTATTATTTTAAAAAAATACTATACTAACATATTAACAACACTAATGTTCTTTCTAAGAAACATAAAAAACAAGAGCTGCTAAAGAACAGATGACTTCAGAGGCGAGTAGTTGGACCATTTAAGGAGTCGCATTGTCGCTTTCTTGGGTATCCTTTTTCTGGTACATGCAAAGAGAGTGCTCATGGGAAGGTCCATACAACTGACGGTCGTAATCGGATCATTCAATGAAGGAAAGCTCCATCAGGTTGTTTCGGTTCATCAGTCCCTGTCCCTTAAGATATGGCCCGTGGACCTTTTCTTTTTCGATGAATCAAACGGCTCAGATTACAACAAACCGGCGTTGAATTCGGAGTAGATGTCAAAGCTTTTGAGCAAGATCGGACGAGACACGTCCGACGAATTCTGGGTCCCCCACCCTGCATGTGCGCCACGTGACTCCATTTCAGGAATCTGCCCGAGGCTCTCTCCTGCTGGTCAACAGTCGTTTTCGCAGTAAAAGCAATTGGGGTAAAAACAAATTATCCAAACATTACAAATAATTGTAATAATTATTGTATATCTTAATCATTGTATCACAGAGTAAAAGGGTAAAAAGACTAGGAATAGAAAAATTTTACTGTATTGCTTTCTTACGAAAATTTTGTACAAAGATTATCCTATTTATAATACAACTGTTGTAACCGTAATTAGAAAAATAAATAAATGAACTAAAAGAAATATTTTCCTATTGTGTATAAACTATTTTCTTAAATAACCTTATCATGTCATATGATAAGTATCTTATAATGGATTAGGAAATAATCAAAGGAATATACATGCGTATCTTCTAATTCATTGTACTAGAGATTTGACCTATGAAAGTTATCTAGTTAGGCTCATTTGAATAATATTATTAAATTAGGCTATCATACACTTAAGTCTATTGTGATTTAAGGTAGTGATAGTCATTCTAACAACCTACTTTATGTCAACTTTCATTTTGAAATTTAAACTCTAAAGATATGATTAGTTCTAATATTATTTGTCATTACCATAGTATAAAGGTCTAATTTCATATTATTAAAATATACATGAATATATTTAGTCAAATATGAATATATCCAATAATTTCATATACTAGTTTTTAAAGTAAAAATTAACTTAACATTATAACATAAATTTATGTCAAATCATTGTAGCGAAGAGATATATTCTTATATGAATATTGAGTTCTACATTCCTAAAATATGAATTTGTATAAAAAAAAATTATAAGTATACCTTTGACATAAAAATAACCTACCAAAACAATGGTTGTCTAGAAACTAATAAAAATGAATTCCGGGTATTTAAAAAAACATTACTCATAATTGATAGGTATGGTAACTTTCTGGCCTTCTGTTGTTGTTTATCTGACCATATCTGTCTCGATATTTGACCGGACGACCGGTCTCACATGGACCCTGAGATAACCTTAAGAAACAGACAAAGCAAAAGGCAGAATGGGGTTCTGCACTCTCTCTCCCTCTCTCTGTGGTTCTCTGGCTCTCTGGTAAAAGCTACACCATTACCCTCTCTCCCTCTCTACGCTCTGCCACCCAAGTTTCAGTACAACAACTGCAAGCCTGTTAAAGCTGAGCCCTCGTAAACCTCTTTTTCCCTCCCAACTTTTACTGTTCCCTCCCGCTGTTTCTTTTCTAAAAGCAAGTAGCTGAATCTGGTTCCTGCTTGTATACTGGCTCTCCCAACCATGGAAGCTTTCAGCTTGCTTAAGTACTGGAGAGGTGGCGGTGGTATGAATGGCGGCAGCGGCGGTGGAGACTTAGGGAAAGCCGCCGGAACCACCACGATAGTTGCTGCGGTGAGTCCTAATACGGTGGACACTGACGACGATGGCGACGATGACGGACCGTTCTTCGACTTGGAGTTCGCTGTTCCTGACGAAGAAGAGGATGTGGAAGGTGGAGACGAAACCCAGAACAGAAAGCAGGAGGAAACCAACTGCGGGAACGAAAGCGAGGAGGAAGAAGATGAGGATGAGAGAGAGTTTAACTTTACACTTTCCTCTGGGTCTAGCAACGACCGTGTCGATCCGAATCTGTCTATGTCTCCGTCCGATGACCTGTTCTTCAAGGGAAGGCTCGTGCCCATTGAGCCTTCCTCTCTTGTGTGCTGTACCTCCGAGCCCAACTCCAAGCAGACTCAATTATTTCCTGCTTCCTTGTTGAAATCGGCCACCAAGTTGCGAGTCTCCATGCTCGGCCTCAAGAAATCGAAACCAACCGCGAACGCAGCCCAGAAAACAGAGTCAAATGGCCCCGTTGCCGCTGCTCCCAAACCGAAACAACAAAAACAGCAACAACAAGAAGCACAACAGAAGCAAGAACAGCCGCAGGGCAAGTCTTTCACTGTGAAGTTCAAGGTGGAGGAGGTCCCAATCGTGTCCTTGTTCACCCGGGACAGCTCGAGAAGCGCTTCTGGGAACAGCAAGGCACAGAACAAGCTGACCGGCGTAGAAGAGTCGGCTTCCGACGAGAAGCGGTTCTCGAAGGACGTAATGCACAAGTACTTGAAGAAGGTTAAGCCGCTCTACGTTCGGGTCTCACGAAGGTACGGCGAGAAGCTGAGGTTTTCTGGGCAGCTAAGCCTCGGCACGGGAACCAAGGCTGCGTCGTCGGTATCCACTCCGGCCCATAAGCCGCCTCTGGTGAAGCCGGCGACTGAGAAGACCCAAGCAGAGCCGGACGTTTCTGATCAGGCTTTGGCTAACAATGTGAAGATCGGTCAGAAGCTGAGAGTGGTATGCAAGCACTTGGGAAAGAGTCGGTCCGCCTCATCGGCGGCAGTGGCGGCTGTACCGACGGGACCGATTGCATCAAGAAGAAGAGATGATTCGCTGCTGCAGCAACAGGACGGGATCCAGGGCGCCATTCTGCATTGCAAGCGGTCCTTCAACGCCTCTAGAGGTAGCCATATCAGATCAAATCCCGTCCTTTATTTCCTCTTCACCCACTAGGCTAAATTTCTTAATTACATTCACAGAACCTTCACTACACCTAATTAATTCACGTTTTCTCTTGACATGTTTAATCAGATTCTGAGTCTTCTCTACTGTCACGTTCTGCAAGCGATCCTTCCCCCGAGAAGTAGGCGGGAAACTAGGTCTAAAAATGCGAGCGGCTGTTCCAAACAGGTGAAGAAAATGATCGATTTCATCAGCTTTGTTCTTTGTAAATGTTCTGTAAACCCAAAAGGAAAAGATAGGTCGAGGAAAAGAGTTGTCTTCCTGTCTAGTGAAAGATGACTGGTAGAGCAGATGTGTAAAGCTCGTCTTTCATTGAAAGTGAAAGTAGAATCAAATCTTTGTATCTATATAACGTTGTAATCAGTAGCATCACTGAACCCATGTCCCGGAACACCAGTAAATCGCTTTTAAGTTAATGGGTTTATCCCTAATTGTCTGCATTATCAGTATATAATATTGATGGGGTTTATCACTTATTTTTTGATGCTAAGCTTGTCTGATGACGGGCCCTAGAGCTAAACTCGTCTGTAGTGGTCAGAGAAGTGGGAAAAGGTGCTAAATGTACAGTGAAAAAAGGATCTTTCTTTATGTAAAAGACAGGGGACAAGCGAGTCAAGAGGGCCAGAGCGGAGTGGAGCAGAATCTGTCTCTCTTGCTCTTTCTCTTTCTCTTTCTCTCTCTACTTCAATACGCCAATCTCTCCATCACTCTTTCTCCTTGGAAATCACGAAGGCATTGATGGCGATGCACCCAATTCCCGTGCGGTAAAACAACTCCTAGATTCAATGCGACCCTATGTGGCACAACTTGGCCCGCCAAAAGGATGCTTAAACTGTTGATTAATTTGCTTTCTTACTTTCCTCTCTAGCCGTCGATTCTTGGCTCTGTTCTTCTGCTTGTTGGTGGAGGGACCCGATCTCTTAACGGGATCCCTGCATCCTTTATAGTAAGTAATTAGCAATAACTTAAAGAAAAGTGGCGGCAGTAGCTTCTTTTGTTGTCCTTTTTGAGCTGAAAATTTGGTGTTTTGCTTCCCCCATTTAAGTATCTTAATAATTTATAGACTTTTTGCCATTGTGCTCCAACAGCTTAGAACGTGAGACTAATTGCTGTCCAACTTCTGCGTGAGGAATTGTGTATATTATCTTATGCTCCTAAATCTTTTAAAATGTTTGGTGTCTAAATCTTTTGAAGTGCTTTGTTAAGAATGTGTAGATTACATTTCATTATGTTTCATTTTTTGCTTTGTAAATAACAGTTTGTCATCTTTATAGCCTTTAGGGTGCAGTAAATGGGTAATAATCATCTATTAATTAGTTGTCTCTAAGTCTTATCTGAAAATTTTCTTTATAATAGAATGTCATTTTCAAACCATTTTGGTCAAAAAAAAAAAGAAAAAAGGAACTTTCTTAACTACAAAACCTATACTGCTTAGAGCCTGAGATTTTTTTTTTCGGTTTTGTTTCTCTTGTACAACAATGATAAGGAAAAAAAGAAAGTATTCCCACACACTTTCTTTTTTCAAAACAAAATACACCGTTATCATTTTTACATCAATTCTCTTTAGAATTATTATTCTTAAAATATTTTAAAATTAATTTAAAAACTAACTCAAGATTGGAAAGACTTCTTTCATTTTAATTTTACTCAAAAATGTTATTTTTTTTTATTTAAAAGGCTGTTGTTTATACATTACTTTGCATGTGTGAGTATTATTGAACTCGAACTTATATAAAATAAAATGCATTTAACCTAAGTTCTTTACCATATTAAGAGATATAAAAGTCTCATCTAAAAACTATATCAAAAATTGAAAATTCTTTTTTATTTAAAATTTTTAAAATTTTAATGATAAAATCATCTTATTAGAGATTCCTGGCTTAGTAATAATTGAGTTAAGATTCCTAACCGATAAGTTTATTTAGTAAGAAGTTTCAATCCCCGTCTCCTTCCTGTGTGAATTGTAATAGAAAAAATTGAAAAAAAATCATCTTCTTCAATATAACGACATTAAAGGTGAGATAATGAATTGGATTCTTAGATTTTTCAAATTACAAGAAGATGGTAACCGAAAAGGCTAATGATTGTCGTTTTTTCTACTCTACTTAGTCCACATAAGGCTACTGCAAGTCGTACTTGAACAACCCAACATTGCCTAACCATCTTTCACGACCAAGAGATTCAGCATTTTTCAACACGCTTCTGGGTAAAGAAATCACATAGGTCACTGAAAGTTCGGTGAGACCTTTGACAAAACTAAAGGCCTAGTTATGGAAGTCAGTGCAATGATTCCACTCGTTGAAATGGACTTTCAGTAAGTTGGTGGCTCAAAAACAAAGGTTTATAAAATCTACTGACTCATCACCTTCGCCAATATCTGCGGCACGTCACAGGGCACTGAATTCCCATCATCCTTTAGTTGACAGAAATTCAGAGTTCTTTCATCTGCTGTGGTGTGTAATGCTCTGGAGAGTTCTCAGACTCCATGGGCACGAGCACTGCAACTTAGATTCTTTTGGCCTGTGAATGAATAGGAGCCTGACCAGAACCCTTTTACCTTCTTTTACGCTTACGGACTGAGATAGAAACAAAGACAAGGGACAGAGACAGAGACAGAGGCAGAGACAGAGAGAGGAGCAACTCTGTCCTGTCATGTGTAACTTCTTGCAGTTACCCCAAGTGAAATTAACAGTTGCCTGCATTTTAAGGTAAAACTTATATAAAAAAAGAATCCTTAATTAATGATCTTAATGAGATAATCTTTGATAATCTTATTTGTACTTTCTCATTTGAGGAGATAAGGTATTATAAATCCCACATGGAGGATTTTTTATCCTCTCTTTTGATGGAGCCACCGCACGACTATGTGTCAATCTTAGAAGAACCTTGGTTCTGCACAAAATGTTGTCACTGTTCGTTGCCTGGTGGAACAGCGCTGTCACATGCTCGTTAAGTAATTTTGACTTGAACAGCCAATTCTAAGATACCATGTGTTTATTTATTTATTTATTTATTTATTTTTCGGTTGCTGTATGACCATATTCCATACTTTCATCCACAACATTGTTGTCTTTGAGTTAATCCGTAAAGGGATAAAAGATAAGCAACATAAGTTAATAGAGAACAAAAGAAGCAAATTCTTGGCGGTACGAAATTAAGATAGTAATCAATGATAAATTTCCTTCAAAAATTATCATACACGCCTAGTTCCTTAAGAACTTGAATTTTAAAAGTACGAAAGAATGTTGGAAATTATATTAAGCAAGAAGACTTGTGATTTCAAATAACGGCTCCAACTTTTAATTCATATTTTGATAGAATTTTTCAACATAAATATATATAACTTCTTTTTATGTGAAATGCTTCATATGAATATGTTTGATTGTTATTTGTGAAGAAACACCAAAGATGTAAAAAGGTTTTATTATTATGTGATATTTATGCATGTACAACAAAAGTACCTAAACTTATGTACATACAAGGTGTCGAATCCCAAACTTTACGATTAAGGATTTCTACTAACTAGCATTAAGCTAGTTGACTAAGTGATAGAACATGCTTTTTTAACTAACTTTTGAGTTGTGACATTAGGCTTTTTGATATAATAATAAAATTTAGGTTAAATTTTCTCTTTCTTGTTTAACTTTAAACTCTATAATATTTGACATGCAGAAAAATGTGTGTGAAATGAGAGTAGTCCATATTAAAAGATAAAATTTTTGTAATAAAGTCTAAATGAAAAAAAAAAGTCATTAAACTTTTGAGTTAAATTTTATATTAAACTTTTAAGGTTTTTAATAATATAGTTTGTAAAGTAACACTAAGAAAATGATAATGGAAAACCTAAGCCAAGAAAGAATTGGTTCCAAGAAAAATAATCCAAAAAGTTAAGATTTCTTTAGGATGGTTGTAGTTAAGAAAACTAACTTCACGAAATTAAATGATTTAATGACGAAATTCTAAGAACCTAGTATGAACTCTTGGAGAAAAGTACAAAGAGCAATCAAGATAGAAATGTTTTGATTTCGTTTGATTTGTACCTACAAAGAAGATCTATCTAATAGAGAAAACAAAATACCTAACTAGGAAAGCAAAAACAAAAACAAAATCAATGAAAGTTTGATTTACGATGAACACAATCGGATGTTTACAATTTGGAAAAACATTTGAAAAATTAAATACAGACAGAATTAGGATTGGTGAGATTGGGAAATGAACGTGGTTGGTGGCTTTGAAAATCTTCCCTTATTGTCGGCTCGACGCTCGCAGGTTCTACTGAGTGATGCGCGCCTTATTTTTGGATCGTCCGATGTGGTTAAGTGACATTGACGTGTTTGTGCCGTGTAGTGTTGACGTGGAACTCGTGATGATGTGGCAGGTATTTCGAGCATCCGATCTTAAAAATAGTTATCTACTAGTGTTTTTGGTCGAAGAGAAGGGCCCAAACAAAGAAAAAAAAAAAAGGGATGTTTTCTCTTCCATTAAGTGATATAGTAAGTACCTAAATTCACGGTAAAAGGATCATCTTTGCACGTACAAAAGAGGATAAAAAAAGGAGATATTTTTACGGGAGCGTGCTTGAGCCAATCATGGCAATTGCGACTACTTTGAGGGACACATATCGTACCAAAATCCGGCTTGATCGTGACAAACATTCAGTATTTCTGTGGTTAGAAGGGATGCTAAGTGTTTGTGTTTGGAGCCTCCTTGTGATCCATAAAAAAATGGAAAGAAAAAGGAAGTTCCATCAAGAGAATATGATAAATCCTTGATCCCTTTCATAACTATATTGGAATCCACCCGGAATCCTAAAACTCATAAAGTTAAGATAAAAAATTGGCAAGAGAACAAAAGATAGCACCCTCTTAATCCACTCAGCCGAAGAGAAATTCTGAGTGGTACATGAACTAACACATCGGGAACCACTCATTCCTAGACAATCGATGGGCTCCATTCCCAGGGTTGCTATTTTTTTCAAGAAGTGTGCCTTTTGTTCATTTTTGACTTCTGTTGCAATTTAGATGTTTATTAAGGAGTTCAGACGCGTTTCCCTTTTAGCTGCCTCAGTTTTCTATTACTCATCATGCCGTCAATGCCTTTGGTTCACATATTTCCTACTCATTTTCAATAACCATGGAGATTGGGAATTGAGCGGGGAAGTCACTTTTGATGCATGTTTAGGAGATATTCCGGTTAGCCACAATTTTCTTTTGTTTGTTAGAAAACCTATCTAGGCTTTGAAATTGACTTCATACATGAAAATTCCATAATAAAGTGTAAATAATATAAAACATTCTATTATTTTTTCATAATTACCAAGTGGTAAACTTGTAAGTTTCATGAGTAAAATAAGGAATAAGTGTTGTAAGTTTCATGAGCAAAATCAGGAAAAAGCATTACACTTAAGCCATGGGTTATTATAAGATTTTATGTGACCTGAGGACATTCATAGCTTAGTAACATAAGATTGATGTTCACAACTCTGTCTAGGTCTTCAACTATTATTAAGGTCCATCTCTTCCTAAAAACTCGTGGCCTACTTCCAAACCCTTAAAGTTGCAAGATCTTAGGCTGACAATCTGAAAAAATGTGTTGCGTCCAACGTTTTTCTTTGAGATCATTGTATCAATCTGGTCCTAGGTTTAATTTTTCTTTTTGATAATGGCGATGATCCACCTTGAGTTGTCTTCTTGCTTTTTAACTATTGTCTTAAAAAAGGGCTGTCAGCACAGGCCATTTTTAACTATTAAAATGCACTAGTTTGAGCAAGTTGCTTCATTAGCTCTTTAAACGTCTCCATCTCCGCCAGCCTGACGTCAAACCGTTACCTAGTTGTCAATCATTTTCCCAACCCATATTCTAAGCGAATTGTCAAACTCAGGCTATTCATTCTCAATGGTCGAATACATATCCTCCCCTACAGTGCTGAAATTATTACCCCTTGAAATTGATCATTTCCCTTTTTTGACAAGTTCTCAATGGAAACTTCCTAGAAATTCCATCGAACAGCAATCTTACTAGGAAAAGCTTCACTTTTGAATGTTGTATTTAGTAGATGACTTAGCAAGGAAGATAAACAAAATAAATGGGAATCAAATTAAATTTTTATTCCACAGGAAAATAAACTCAAGATTCTCATCTACAATTTAATTAATAAGTTATGAATATATATTATCAAGTATTTGGTTTAATTAAGAGTAAGTATCGTCTGAAAATTTTTAATTCTCAATTTGATACTTAAGTGTGTAAATTTTTTTTGTGAATATATATTTTATATTTAAATATTACTTAAAGATCATTTATTTTTAAGGCGAAGAAATAGCTTCTAAAATCACAAGAAACTATTTAGAGCAAACCCATGCATTTTTCAAAACAGTTTCACAATCGAAAAGTTGCTTATAAGCTTCTATACAGTACTCAGCTGTAATCTAGAGACACATCTTCAGCAACCTTCCTATATTTCTGAATATCCTGGGAGGATAACTAAACATGACAAAAGAATAAGAACAAGAACATACTCAAACATCCTTTCCAGGACAGAAAACCCAACCATTCTACACACTAACGCGTGGACTGCATTCCGGAACTACAATTGCTCGGCTCGTAACATTGTAGGTCATGGTGCAATTGATCTGCACTACCACTTTTCTGTTGATAATATTCAAGATCTTCACCCTACCTCTGATTTTTGTATAGCTGCTCACTGCCAAAGCTCCTGAGCTCAAATCGCTGCTCAGGCTTGGGGCAGCCAAAACGTCATCGCTATTGATATGGATGGTCACGTTCATCCTCTGGGTGTGCCGAGCCTTGGCCTTGCCCGGCGGAATCTCACCCTCGCCCACCTTTGCCCCGTGATAATATACCTCCGTCGTGCCGTTGCGATATCTAACGCGGCGACGTTGGGGTTTTCCACAGAAACATCAGCGATCAAGGTCATGTTAACATCTTCACGAGAAGTCAGATTCCGCAGGTCTTGCTGGAAAGTCATCGAGATCAGCCGGATCTCCGGGTCTTTCACATGGAGGACGGTGAAGCCGAGGATGAGAAGGGTCACGGCTAGAAGTAAGAAGACGGCACTGACGCAGCCGCAGCACTTGATGTAGTTTCTCTTCAGGGGTTTTAGCTCCCGGGAAATAGCTTCGTCTTCGTCTCTACGGTTTCTGTAGGAGAAAGGGCCCCAGGGCCTGATCTGCTTTGTTTCCACCATGGTCATTGCTCGAGTAGAAAGCTAGCTCGGGGCTTCTGATATAAACCAGTTGGCTTCTTGCTTACATTTCAACACTCCATGTTCGTTTCCATTTCCTTAACGCAGAAAGTCTAGTCAGCCCACTCTTTCTAGACGCGTTTGCTCGGCATGCATCGATTGACCTTGACTTTCTGACTAGTTTCCCACCTAGAGAATTACCAGAAAATATCGTTTTAAATCAAGGAAACACAGTATTGGCCCGCTGACCGGATTAATCAAAGGGCTTATTCTTCTTCCTGTGTCCCTGTCATTAAGCGTGTGAATGGAGGTGGACTTGTGAACTGAAGGGAGGAAGACCACCATCATTTCCACGAATAAAACGAAGGAAATGACTTTCGGAAGAGGGGGATAGAAAATAAGGAAGTGTTCAAATTTGAAATGTAGCTTGGACTGTAAGAGCCATAGCATATCAAACAAGAGTTACTTGGAAAGGTCTTTCATTGCTGATAGAGAACGTGGTTGCAATTAGTCGGTACAGCCGTACAGGAATTTAGTAAACGTTTTTTACGTCACAAAGTTGGAATCTTCCATTAGACGCCACACCGATGATTGTGGTTCTGCTACTTATTTTCAAGTTCAATTGTTTTTAGTGCTCTTTTTTCTTCTTCAACATCTTAATTGCTGGAATCTTCCAATGGTTCTGGTTATATGCTCATTTTTAGGAGTTTTCTTGGAATTACAGTTATTGAGATCTCAATTCTTTTTTTTTTAATGCTTATTTTGTTGTTCAATATTTTAATTTCTAAAGTTCAAAGATGGTAACTTTTTTTTTTTGTGAGAATTACATTTGATTCCTATTCATTCTCACATAAGGAATTGGATAGAATTTTGTTTTGATGAATATATGAGTTTATTCATCTAAGAATGAAAAAATAAAAAAACTTAGATATTATAAACTTATCTAAGAAAAAATCAAGATTGGAACAATTTAATTATGGTATGACAAAACATTTGTTAGAGATAATTTAATATTCCTAAATAAAGATGTTATTTCACATACTAATTTCTTATTTTTACCAACAATACTGATATTTCAACAATCTTATTTTAAAAATATTTTAGTTATGTTTAGACTGTATGCAATATATGTATGCTAAGAAAGAAAATATAAAAAGCTTTGCATCTAATTATTTTCTTTTATTGGATATAATTTAAATAAAAGAGAAAAAAAAAATCCTTAAATTTGCACAAACCATCGGTAGCACCTGAGAGGATTTTTCACACAAGCCATTGGGTTAGAGTCCCCCTCGAAAAAAAAAAAGAAGTATCCTTACATTTCTTTCCTTCATTTTTTAAATTTGTCTCACATAAAAGCATTCAAAAATGAATTAAACTCACAAAGAAGAAAAACAATGTTTCCTTGAGTATTTGTCTTATTTCCATACAAACTATTTTTTTCTTCTTAAATAATTAATTTTTTTATTTTCTTTTCTAGTGGAATAATTTTTTTTTTAAAATAAAAATTGGTACGCATGTTCTACTGTTGTTCACAATCAAATTAAAAAATTAGCATTAAAAAGTGAGATCGAGAAAGAAGCGTGGGCATTTTTAATGCGTTTACCCAAAAAAATTAAATAAATTTTTTTCGTTTAAAGGGAAAAAAAATCCCATATTGGAGCAATGTGGATTCCCATCTGTCTAAAATGAAAAGCATCTCTTAAAAAATAATAGGTCAGAGGAATCTAGATAGCTATGCCGTTAGATTCTATATAAATAAAATAGAATAATCCCCCAGACGAATTGGAAAATTTAAAAGATTACTTCATATCAAATGCCATATTTAAATATTATTTTTTGCAACCCTAACAGTTCCTACCACATATATTTATTTATAATAAATAAAGTGAAAATTATATGTATTAATATTGTAACAAATTAATTTGAAAATCAGGGTTTACTTTTATGATTAAGATATGTCTCGCTGTAACAAGAATAATTATTATCACAAATAATAAATAAATTTTTGTCTTATGTGCTACACTAGTCTACGACGTGTTCGCATGCATTATATGCAACGTCTCTACTGATTTTTTTATTTTTTATTTTTTCATGCGCTACATATTTTAAAGTCTCTAGACAACCGTCCGAAAACCGAATCCGAGTCAAATATCTCGCGGCCCCCTTTACCCGCCCCAATTGCGTTTTACCTAATTTGAACGGTGCACACACCCGATTTTGGCTCCCGACCCGAATCCGATATACGACACCAAGATTTGGCTGCCCCCTTGAAATGGAAAAAATGTATACATGTAAAAAGAAAAAATCAGTCCTATCCGTTTTTCCTTTCCAAACTTAAGTTTTAACTTTTCAGTTAAGGGGAATTTTAATTAACAAATCGTACAACTCTTGTCTAATTATCTTATCACTAACATTACTTTATCTAATTAATTTTCTATTTATTGTGTCAATCTGTCATTAGTTAGTAGAGCTATGTGGAGGATTAAAGCTTTTTACTAAACAACAATATCTTAGAGATAATTTTTAAAAGAACTAAGGATATTCTAATCTAAGAATTAACTTTTTGGCTGTATTTTTTAATATGTTAACATAATAATAAAATTTAGTTTAACTTTACTTCATCTCGTATAACTTTGAATCTAATGATGTTTAATGTATGAAGGATTATTTTTACACTAAAAAATAAAATTATTAAAATAAAGCTGAAATGAATTAAGTATCATTTAACCTTAGAGTTGATTTTTGTTTTAGACCTTTGAGTTCTATGATAAGAGTTATTAGCAACTTGAGATCTTCTTTGCTTAAGGGGTTTTATGTTTGACACCCATTTCCTACACCACTTTTGTGCAACTTAAAAAAAAATAAAAATACTTGATATCATTTGTGTCATCATCTTCATTTGTATGTTCTTTATGAATATATATTATTACACTATATACTATTTATTTATACAATAAATAACGTAACTTTATTCGAAATTTAAGTAAAATATAAGCTTATTATATAACTAAATCAATTACCCTGAATCTTCTATGCTTCCTTATTTGTCCCATTGTTTTAACATCGGAAACATCTCTTTTTCCCTCCCCGCCCCCCTATTTCCTTTTACGCCACCTTTAAACCAGTCGTTGCTTGCTCATACATTTTCTCTTGCGTGCATCGTTGGCTCAAAGCTCATGCGAAGCCTGATTTTCAAACCCTGAATGAATTAGCCGTGACAACTACGTTGTAAGCTCGTACCTTCCGCTTGCCTTGTCGGACGTGGACATGCACAGCGGTGGCTCTGGCGCGTTACAGCCATTTTCACAGACGTTGTCTTTTCATGCCTTACATGCACCGCAGACATGTTCGGTTTCTTGACTTCTTTTACGCACCACAGCCACACGCCATAGATGCGTGCAAGGCTAGATGAAGTCCAATCATGTCGAATAATCTAGCTGAGTTCATATCGCCGATGGGAAATGCATCATCAAACTACTGGTTGACAATATCTTCAAAATCAAATCTTTTCGCTTGATGTGATAGCACAGATTTCAGTTCTTTCTTCCTCACAAAGCTTTCGTGAGGATGAATTACAGGAGAATGAAAGTATGTTGCATGGGAGTATAACAAGTGGGCCGCAATGTTTGTTTTTTTTTTTTGGAGTTTTGTACAACTATCAAAAAGTTCATCATTTAATCATGGATAATGATAGGAACAAAAGCTTAGTGTCCAGAATTTCTGTGAAATGATATCAATCAGTTATGGAAAAGTGAGCAGAGTTGGAAGGAGAATGTTTTAAAGATTTTTTAATCCTGCTGTAAATATCTTATGAGATTGAAATTATGGGTTATACTGTTTACTCAAGTGAAGACCATGTTTAATGGGTAAGCATGAAAAGAGTGGTAAGTATGCTTTTACCTAAGATAATGTTGGGGATAAAAGTTTCATCTAAAAAAATATGATACTTGAATAATATTTAAATAAAAAAATATTTTTTTAATTTTAAATTGAACTTTAAATTTTCTATATAATATTAGAGTTTAAGTTAATTATTTTCACACATATTCAATTTATAATATTTCAAATATATTTGGTGTGCGATGAATATTCATTTCACTCAATTCAATTTTGAGTTTAAAAAATATTTGGTATTCATGAGAGTGTTAAATATAAAAGTCATATATAAAAAATGTATGATCATTAAGCAATATTAAAATGTTAAAAATGGGACATTTAAGTCATGAGTTAATTTTTGGATTAAATTTTGATCTTTTTAATAAATAACTTTAAAATTTGATGGTTGGTCGAGAAGATTCAATTAAGAACCCAAATTCTTATGTTGAAGAAGGGGCTTTAAGTTGAAAAATGTGTTAGTGAACCTTTGATTGACTATTCTATTCTCTTATAGGAAAACTTATCAAAGATGATATGTTTGTTTACGTAACAAAAGTTCACACGGTCCTGAGCATTCAATCGATTGATTTTTTTCGAAGCGAATGCTGTTAAATTTCTTTGCACGTAACTTTCGTCAGGCCAATGAGGCTAGAGTCAAATTTCAAAGACCTTATGAAGCCCATTTTTCCTGGGTTTCTTGGGCCATTAGTTAACCACATCTTGAGCCAGCAATCCAAGCTTTAAGACCCACGAAACATAATCAAAAGGAGATATGATTAAATATACCAACACGACAAAGAAGCTATGATCTCTACGTAACAAAAGGTCATTGGCTTACCGAGGATTCAATTCAGTTAGTGTGTTTAAGGCGACTGGCCATTATGATTTTAGGTGAACTTAAGAAAATCAACTTGCTTTTGTTTCAATCAGCCACATCTAGAACAAGAGATGTCAGCTTTTGGGTGCTTGAATCATCATGAAGAGTGGATATCATAGAGCAATTTGGCCAGGAGAAAGACAATATTGATTGTAAAGTAATATTATCCACTGTTTACAAAGCACACTGTTTACAAAGCATAGGAGGGCATCCCCATCTAGCTGAACCTTAATTAAACAAAGGAATACTACTGCAAATGACACAGAACTTCAACATGAATATTACAAATGTATAAAATAAAATACTGTACAAAAAAAGAAGAAGAAAAAACCCACCAAAGTTTTACATCAATAGCATTGAAGATCCTGAAATGCACGGCTTGTTAGGTTAAGAGTCAGCGTGCAGTTCAGAGCTGCGGTTTTCCTCTTCTTTACAATATTCATCAGATTTACACTGCCACTCAGTTCGGCATAGCTGCTTAGTTTCAGCATCCTTGCTTCAATATCACTGCCAAGGTTCTTAGTATCCAGCAGCCAACTAGATCGGACATCAACTGTAACATTCATCTCCTGGGTCTCTCTGGCTTTCACCAGGCCGTGGCCTATCTTTCTTTCCCCAACACTCATGCCTCCATAAAGCACGCTCAAGGTGCTGTTTTCGAACTTAAACCGGCCAAAGTTTGTGTTCTTGATTGTCATCTCAGCCACCAGAGTGGCATTAAACGAAGGGGATTGTGCAGTATCTTCGTACTTGAGATTTTTCACAGTAACCGACAGTAATTTGACATAGGGATTCTCAGCACGCAACAAGATTAAGGCAAAGACTAATACGATGATGCTCAGGAAGACAATACCTGCAAAAACATAGACAAAACATTTACCGCTTCGTTCCTTTTTTAGTGCTTTGAACTTGCCAATCTCTTCATCGCTTCGGGGATACATCTTGCTAGGCGCAAATGGAAGATCTTCCGCCATGGAGAAGCTTAGGTGCAAGGAACCTGGAAGAACTGCAGATGGTTTGAAGATTGCGTTATGAGTTATCACAACATATGCCATGACGTTTTAACAAACGCGTTGAATTTTATGACCTCAGTGGGTCAGTCCCGGCGGACATAAGCGGCAGCGTTCTAAAGGTTCTGGTTGAAATGGCGATCATGCAATTGCTTTTTTCTTTTTAATTATTATCCTAAAATGCAGTGGAGAAGCCAATGATTTTTCTTGGTCAAGACGGTAAAACAGTGATTAGAAGCTTCTGGGCAAGGCGGAATTGTCTTCAAACAGCGTTAACATGACATAAGAAGGTGTCTTATTTGGGAGAACAATCATGGCATGAAAAGGAGTACTTTTTTTTTATATGTCTATTTAGATAAAAGATCACAGATAAAAATGTTCGGTGAAATTTATATAAAAGTGAACATGTCGAACAAGTAATATAATGATAGGAAAGATATCGTTCTATAAAGATTGGTGATTACTAAGTCAATAATTACTAATAGTGAACAACTCCTAAAATTTATCTTGCAAATCTAAATGATAGATGATAGATGATAGATTAACTAACTAAATTTAAGAAAACTAAATATAAGAAATATGTTAGAGTGTCTGATTTCACCATAATTATGAGATGTTAATGTAGATTATGTATGCTTGCAAGAGGGATAATATCTATGTGATGACGGAACTTCATAATTTATTTACTATTCTATGTCTAGGTATAGCAAACCTATTTAGTTCATTAACTCACTGTATCTCTATATGTGACTTGAAATAAACCAAATGCATTAAGATCTATGAACATTCCTAGTTTATACCAAAAATCACACAAACAATATGGTATATGTCTATTCATATTTAATTTATGGTTACCCATTACAAGAAGCAACTGTATATAATTTCCTGTCGGTCTCAAACATGCAAATTAGATCATTCAAGTGGTAGCTAATCACTTAAAAGCATTAAATACAATAATATGTAACTTCACATAAACAAAATATCTTGCAAAACATAATAATCATAATATTCATACCATCATAATTAGGTTACATCATAACTCTAACAAAAATAAATTAAAACATAAAGAAATAATGAGGAAGAATAGTAATAAGAAATAAAGAAGGCATCTTGAATCTAAGAATAAGAAGTTTGTTACCCTTTTTGTCTTCTCTTTAAGAAAACCTTGAATTCTTGGCCTCTCTATTGAGTTGTGCTCAATTTCCTTCTCTTCTTTCTTTTGCTTCTTCTCTTCTCTTAAATAGACCTATTTCCTATCTTACTAGGATTAAGTTTTAGAGATCTAAAACAATTGGGTTTTGAACTCCTAAATTAATTAGGACTTGAATTCCTAACATGATTGAGTTTTCTATTTATTTAGAAAACCCAACAACAATAGAAAATCTAATAACAATCATCCAAAGTCCAAGCTCATCTTGATTCTCTTGATCTTGATATTACGATTTTGCCACATAATAAACATTAAGTTTTCTATGTTCATTCCTTTTCTCCTTGTCTCTTTGTGCTACATAAAGAAAATAAATTTAAATAAATAAAGAAGAGTTTAAATATTTTTTCACAATTATTAAAGTTATTTATTGCCTAAAATAAGTAAAATAACTCTATAAAAATAGAGTTATCAAAAGAACACAACAAAGATTCTATCATGTCAAGGCATATTCTGAACATCTCAATGTCAAGTAACATGATTTGAATAATCCCAACTTTCTAGTTGGCCTGTCCAATTATTTAATACTATATTATTGAATGGCATGCCCTGAAAACATCGTTCATATTGTAATGTTGTGAACCATCATTTTTCTAGGAAACTTGCATTCAAAGGTGAGGTGTCGAGAAAAGTGACAACAATTTCTGGGAAGTTTCATATTTCTTATTTAACTAGATTCTATTTTGTGTCTTCTTCTATACGTATTTTATTATTGTTAAAGAATATATTAAGATCATTGCTTATGTGATAATATGTGTTATTGACTTTTGAGTTAATTTTTGAATTAAATAATAAGTTTTTTAATATGATCATCATCGTGACAAAGAGACATGTTAAGATATATTACTAAAATATATTAAGATTCTTACTAATATAATAACAATAATAAGTTTTTCTAATCTTTGAGTTAACTTTTAAGTTAAATAGTAAACTTTTTAATAGTCTTATTTTGAATTAAAAAATTCTTGTCCACAATGCAAGCTACATAACCATCCTATTTTCCCAACACATCAATGGAATAAATTTAAGGGAGTTTCTAAGACATGTTGGCTATTAGACTTTCAAATAAGAAATTATTTTTGACCAATTCACCATTCGGCTGAATTTATATCTTTTTCTTTGCAAATTGGTCACTTCCAGGTACTTTCCTGAGGTTTGTTGAGAGCTTACTCCCTAAATAGAAAATCATAGGTCCAGCTGTATAAATTACCCCAAGACTTCTTGGTTCCTTATAGAAGTTCTTTGAGTTTGTGCGAGCCTGTAGCAGAGTGAAGAAGAGAGTTGACATGGTTGTTCAACGCCAAGGGAACGTCAATCCTTAGGTCGAAGGCGACATAGAAAAACTAATCGATATTAACAGAAAGCAAGAAAAGCGAATCCAGGCATTAGAAACCAAAGCTCTTTACATCATCAACTTGCACTTCATGTTCCAAGGAGTCATTCTCTCGTCAATATCCTCTGCTTCTCCTGTTAAATGTGATCAGTGGTGGATTCCCTTCTGAATTTCCTTCCTCGCCGCCATCCTCAAGCTCTTCTCCGTCTTCAGCACCATCAGATTACTTTTGAAATACAGGGAAAAGTTAGACCAAAACAACAAAGACATTCAAAGGCTGAGAGAAAGCGAACGTGTAAACGAACGGGTCACGGGGAAGGAGATGACCGGAGCTCAAGGAAGAGAAGTGGAACTTCCTAGGCTGAGACAGGTAGAGAAGATCGGAGCTAAAGAAAATGAAGTAAAGCCTAGAAGTCCTGTACGTGAAAACGAAGGGTTCAAGGGAGCGGAGATAACCAGAGGTCGCGTAACAGATCGGAAACCTGGAAGTTCCCGATATGAAAATGAATGAATCAAGCGAACAGAACCAGACCCTTGTCAACAGTTGAAGCGCCAGATTCTTTATTATACAGCCATCGGCTTGCTTTTCGTATTCAGTGTCATTATGCTTTACAGTTGCTGGGCACTTCCCTGTGACGCTTCCAACTGTAAACGCTTGAACTTGGTTGATTCTGGGCATCGAATATAGCGGTTGCGTCTCCTGCTGTCACGATCAGAGGATCTCCATGCACGTTATTGGTCGAAGAACGTGTTCCTTTGTCTAAAACCTTGTTTCGGTGCACAGTATTTGTATTGTTAGTGGTTTTAAATGGGTTTCTATAGCAGAAGTTAATCGGCAAATAAGCTTCCTTAAGGCTGTTCCTGTCATGACCTTTATGAATTAGAACAAGAAGCAAAAAAAAGTTTGTTGTAAGAAATTATGTTATAACATTTATGGTACTATGAGGTGTTCCTGGCAGCGTTTGCTCAACACTAAGTTAGGTATTTGGTGATGCATATATTATTTTTTAAATGAAATTTCTAAGTAACATTTAGGTATTGAAACATCCACATTGATTGTAACAACAATTTACCTTTTTTTTTTTTTTGGTGCATATTTGGAGTACACCTTTGTCTGAAATTGTTGTCGTAGTCTTGATTGAATAAGTCAACGTCCAACGAATCAGTCAAATAAATTATTTTCATATCTGGTTTCTGCATTTACCCTCGAGATTAGGACCGTATATGTGTGTTTGTTCATGTGTGCATTTTACACATTAGGCAAGAACCGGCGCCCAGAGCTCGATTGCGTGGAAACGTGTCAGATCAGGCTAATTCTGCACTAAGCCAATTCATGATCCTGCCAACCCAAACACTCAAAACCGCAAAGACCCTTGAGAAATCTCCCTCGACCATCTAGCATCCCACCGCAGCTGCAGGCACTCATTGCAAGTAGTAGAAATGGCAGTAGTTCTCAGACAGCAAATATGCAATGATGCATCCAGTATTCTGCACGAGCATCCATGGTTATGCAGCAAAGTTGGTAATTTCAGGAAGGCTGTATGTATAGCAAGCCTTCGCCTTGTAAAGCTTTAACTTGGTTTTAGTATGTTGGCTTGTGATAAACGGGGGCCCTTTCCTCCTCAAAACGCGCGTCTCAAGGGGGGTACATCCCCAGCTTATATGGCCATTACTTCGGCCATCTAGAACCGATGTGGGAGTATAGATCCCAACATGCCCCCTGCTCCCAATATCGGGTAGACAGGTTAGGTGTTGGGGACCCACTCAGTCTAGACATATAAACCATCGGCTCTGATACCATGATAAATGGGGGCCCTTTCCTCCTCAAAACGCACGTCAAAGGGGGGGTACATCCCCAGCTTATATGGCCATTACTTCGGCCATCCAGAACCGATGTGGGAGTATAGATCCCAACATGCCCCCTTCTCCCAATATCGGGTAGACAAGTTAGGTGTTGGGCACCCACTCAGTCCGGACATATAAACCATCGACTCCGATACCATGATAAACGGGGGCCCTTTCCTCCTCAAAATGCGCGTTTCAAGGGGGGTACATCCCCAGCTTATATGGCCATTACTTCGGCCATCCAGAACCGATGTGGGAGTATAGATCCCAACATGCCCCCTGCTCCCAATATCGGGTAGACAGGTTAGGTGTTGGGGATCCACTCAGTCCGGACATATAAACCATCGGCTCTGATACCATATTAGAAATTGAAGGGCCCAACTAAAACACAAAACTGTGCAATAGTGGGTTGCTAGCGGAAGTTTATAAGGCCAGGCTCTCTTGTTGCCTTACCCAATGTGGGATTGGATATTTTAATCTTCCAACACTCTCCCGCAGTCTCACGTTGGGCGCGGAGAGAGGTGGGACCAGTCTAGAGGGACCACACCAAGGTAGGCAAGATGTATTAATCTACAGAAATTGATTAACTTGGTTGGTATCCATGAGTTTATTCAACTGGGCAAAGGAAACTCGACGCAGTTTTGAGGGCTATAATGCTGTGTCGTACAAAAGGTGAAAACTTACTCTTATATTTTAGATGGGTGGGTATATATTTCTGAAATTTATTATTCTACTGTAGCGTTATGCCTTTGTATGATCTATGACCATGTAAGTGTTCTCTTTTAACTTAATTCAGTCCATATGCATGTTTTACATATTTCAAAGGGACCTCAAGCTTTCTAAATTTTCAATAGAAACTTCCTAGAAATTCCCTCGAACTGCAATTCAGCTTAACTTCCAGCTTTCTAAATTCAAAAGAAACCTAATTGCTAAGACTTAATAAGAAAGCCCAAAACTAATTGAGCACAAAACAACTGAAGCCTAAATGAAAGATAAACGAACTTAAATTTGAAGTTGAACGACTTCAATGCCTAGTCAGATTCACATGACGTTTCTGCTCTCCCACCACCCATTTTCATTTTTCCTGCCGAGCCGACTTCCTATGATGGTTCTGGCACTTGATTGCACTTTTCCTAGTGACTTCCAAACCAAGCCTACCTGTCCTAGTGCAATGATGACCTCTCGCCTGTCCAACACCCCATGTTGTCGCCCACTAACGAACCTGTGTCATTTTGAAGGATGGAAGCCACTCTTGCCTCTCCTTCGGTTCCTTTGCCATTGCCTGATCTACCTTAAGATCGGCTAGATTTGGAGAGTTCAAAGTGGGAACTTCCACTTTTGACTCTTTAGCCTCTTGCCTCCTTTCTTTCAAAGACAACTCGAGCTGTTTCCTCCTTTCTAGATCCGTGCACAGTTCTCTCAAATCTGTATGCAAGAGCAAGGCATTTTGGCTCATTGACTCCAAGGTTGTGGGCATCTTCACTGGTAGACCTTTGATCTCTACAACATCTTCTCTCAACCAATCTAATATGCTGATCAAAGGGCAATTCCCCAGGCTCAAGCTGCTTCAATACTAAATGTTACCAATATGATTGGAATAACTAGATTTTGGTCGGAATAGAGGGAGTTGCATACCTTTATGATCCCATATGAGGGAGATCAACCACTAGCATCATATGGGACCTTGACAACTAGGAGAAAACTTCAATTTATTCATTAATCAAAAGACCTTTACAAAATTCTCCTTTTCCCCTAGTTATACACATAATATATGTGCTTAAGCCTAATACTACCAGATAAATCCCACATACCCTCAACAAATTCTTAATGGTTCAATAATGAAGGAATCTTAATGGCTTAATCAGCAATATAAGACAACAAAATTCATTACTCATAAGACAAAAAAAAAAAATTCGGCTACCAAGAAAATTCTTAATGAAACACCAATGAAATATTTAGCATCATGAAGAAGTTTAAAACAAGGCTTCACATCCAGTTGCTTCCATAAGTTGATTTACAAATGGCAATAAACGGACCGAACATCATCTTTACAAAGAAAAAAAATGGCAATATACAAAAGCCATAACCGTCCACTTAAGAATATCAAAACAATGGCTAAGAAAACTATCAACATATTTAGAATAGAAAGGAAAAAAGCAAAGCATCCTATTATCAACTTGATGGGTAATGATACGAGGAAATCTATTTATGCATATTGTGATGTTAGTACTTCCAAGAGCGCCGCCAATGACGAAAAGGAGAAGAAACATAATAGCTAATTACATATCAAATTAGCCATTAATGCTTTTTTACTTCAAAAATTTGACAAGCTTGTTTCATGGGAACTACCTAAAACAAAAATGAGCACACCATGCATTGCTCCCAAAAAAGAAAAAGAAAAAAAGAAACTACTACTGTATAAGAACTTGCTTTACTAATCATTAATTCCTTTCCCTTTTACCTTACATCTAAGTGACTTATGACAAATAAATCTTGAACAGTCAAACTATCTTTATTTGGAGCATTTATGCTCTCCAACTCCTACATTTGTTAAAAAGAAGTCTTAGGAAGAAATGAAACAAAAAGGACATAAAATTACATATGAATCAAAGAATCACATTAGTAGAGAAGGAAAAAAATTCTAGAGCTAAAGGTTGAACATGATCCTTCAAAGTTTATATTGGTACCACTACTTATTGTGCTAGTCATTAGTGGTTGATCAAATGAAAGATGGTAACAATATAAACTTTGAGAGATCATGTTCAACCTTTAGCTCTTTTGTTGTTTATAGAAGTGAATGATGGAATTTCTTTTATTATATAACTAGTCTTTCTAATAGTGTTTTGATTTGTTGATAGATTAAACATGGAAAGTCACATGGTTCCATATCAAGGGGATAATTTTGGGGATTAAGTTGTTTGGATGAAATTTGTTTTGATTGTTGAAAATCTTTAGGGTGCTATTGATCATTTGCTCAAATATAATGAATCTTGTAGTTTGCAAAAGAAAGAGAAAAAGGCTTTATCGATGATTTGGGATTGTTAAGGTGGGAAAACCCTTTATGCAATTGCAAAAGAAAAAAAAATGATTGTGCTTAAGAAAACTTTGTATAAATGTATGACATGGAAGGTTTTGCAAAACGAGGTTTTCTCTTTCTCTCTCTCTTTCTCTTTCTCTTTCTCTCTCTTGGTATTACACATGCCAAAGTGCTTATAATGCAATTAGATTTTACCCTTATTGGAGAAAATTATTCATGAAATGCCCTTGATATTCATTCTTTTGATTTCATTTTGTTCTTCTCAAGATAAAGGAAAATAAGATATTTTGACAATGCATCAATTCCTTGGGACTATGGAAAGTAAAGATTAGGAGCTTGTAGATAAGTTGTTAGCTTATTGGTCACATGTGAAGAAATAAGTGAACCAATATTTGGAGGTTTTATTTATTAAGGTTATGAAGAGTGGAGATTAGAAAGGTGCTGAAAAGCTTATCATGTAGTGCTCACATGTTAATAAATCTCTAAATAAGAGATTCGTTGAGTTTGTGAGAGGTAGAGATTAGGAGGTAATTGAACACTCACTCATCCACCATTTGTTTTTGGGAAAATTCAAGGTCATGTCTAGGAACAAGACAACTTTTTGTGTCACCATGAGTGAAAGGGAAGAACATATTGTGAATTAGTTTGTGGAGTGAATGGAGTACTTGGGAGACATAGATAGTTACGGTTACTCAGTCTTAACTATGACAAATTTTCATTATACAAACCTTATGATGGATTGCATGTTTAGGAAGAACAACAACTTAATTGTATTTAAGACCACAAGTCAAGTTATACCCGTTATCTTGGCCATTGATACAAGCATGAGAATATGGTTCAGTATTTCTACAATTGCACTCTTTGGATTATTTAACAAATTGCCAAGGCATCCATGGTGCCACAGATTGTACACATGCTATATATAACAGGATGTTAGGTAATAACTATTTCTTTAACTAGTCATTAGTCATTATTATGATGATTTAACATGTTCATGGTATAAGGTCCTTTGTATATATTATCTTTCATAAGCTACTAACATAACATGTGTTGCCTTGGACTTAATCATGCAATATCAACCTTTATTTCTTGTGTGGACATGGATGGGTGCTCTCCCTTGTATGCATTGGTTTCTACACTTAATGCATTTTTGCATGTAAAATGATTTGTGTTTTTGGATGGATGGCAACTGTTTGCCCATCTGGGGAGCAGCTTGCTGAACAACCATCCGGTGTTTTGATTGCCATTGCTACCTGCTGCAAGATTGATTCCCACTTGTGCTATATCTTGTTGGATTTGAGATTATGGGATGTGCATAGGTGGTTTAACTCAATGGTGAGTTAGCAGAGACTCTAACCATGAGTTTGGAGTTTGATACTCTTGTGTGTTTAAGTTGAGTTCATATATTGTAATATTAAAAAAATAAAAAATAATGAAGCCCATTTTTACTTTTTTAATTTTTATATATATAGTAAGTTCCTAAAGTAATTGTATAATATTAACAAGTGAAAATTACTATTATCTCTTTTTAGATACAAATTATTAATTAAATTATTAATTAAGTTTATTCCTAATGGGTTTTGTTTTTATTAAAATTTAGTTTATTCTACATTGGAATATTAACTCGAATATGATTATTGTGTTACTCTTGTTCTCAATATCTTCCTTTAAAATCTGTTACCATAATTAATTAAGAATTATTAATTCTTCGTTTGAACATCATTTTATATATTTTCTCGTATCAATAATTAGTCTATCTAGTGTTCATATTTCCTAAGATTAATTTTCTCGTTTTTCATTTTGAAGTTCACATTTAGGAATATATTTTCGACTGGAAGAACATATTAACAAACAAAATAAATACACTTTAAAAGTAACTTTAAGTTTTAAGAAGGAATGAATTAAAGGGAATAATTTATACAAATCAAAGATTTATATTGAATATATAAAGTTAGAGTTTAGTTTGATAAATTTCTTAGCGCGTGATTCTCGGACAGAGTCAAAATTCAAAGGCCTTATGTTTATTATTAAAAAAAAAAAAAAAGGCGCCGTATGAATCCCACTTTTCCTGATTGTCTTGGGCGATTAATTAACCATAACTTGAGCAGGCAATAAAAGCTACAAGACGCATGAATCATCGTCAAAAGGAGATGTCATTAAATATACCAACACAAGAAGGAATCTAAAATCTGTATGTAACAGAAGGTTATTGGCTTGCTGAGGATTCAATTTAGTTAGTATGTTTAAGGCGACAGCCCATTATGATTTTCATTGAATTTAAGAGAAGTAACTCAAGTTTTGCTTTTGTTTTAGTCAATCAACCACATCTAGGACAAGAAATGTCAGTTTTTGGGAGCTTGAATCACCATGAAGTATAGACATCATCAAGCAACTTGGCCAGGAGAAAAACAATACTGATCGTAACGCAATATGATGTACATCACCATCTTGTTGAACCTCAATTAAACAAAAGAGTACGAGTCCTGCACATGACTTCAAACTTCGATATGAAAACTGCAAAAGAAAAGAAAAACCCACCAAAGATTTATATCAGTAGCATTGAAGATCCTGGAATTCGCGGCTTGTTAGATTAAGAGCCATCGTGCAGTTCAGAGCTGTGGTTTTCCTCTTCTTTACAATATTCATCAGGTTTACCCTGCCACTCAATTCGGCATAACTGCTTAGTTTCAGCATCCTTGCTTCAATATCACCGCTAAGATTCTTAGTATCCAGCAGCCTACTCGAATCGATTTCAACTGTAACATTCATCTCCTGGGTCTCTCTGCCTTTCACCTGCCCGCAGCCTATCTTTCTTTCACCAACACCCATTCCTCCATAAAGCACACTCAAGGTGCTGTTTTCGAACTTAAATCGGCCAAAGTTTGTGTTCTTGATTGTCATCTCCGGGAACCAAAGTGGTATTAAACGAAGGTAATTGAGCAGTGTCTTCGTAGTTGAGATTTTTCGCAGTGACTGACAGTAATCTTACTTGGGGAATTTTAGCACGCAACAAGATTAAGGCAAAGACTAATATGATGATGCTCAGGATGACAGTACCAGCAAGAACATAAACGAAACATTTACCGCTTCGTTCCCTTTTTGGTGCTTTGAACGTGGGAATTTCTTCATCGCTTCGCGGATACATCCTGCTTGGCGCAAATGGAAGTTCTTCGGCCACTTTTGGTACCAAAAGGTTCTCTTGAGAATTACGGCGCCAAGAACCTCCTGAAGTGCTGCAAATGGTAGGAAGGGCGTTTTAACACCGCGTTATAATTAAATGGGCCTCAGGGGGTCAAGCCCGGCGCCTAAGCGGCAGCCTTCAAGAGGTCTTTTTGAAATCGCGATCATGGAGTTGCTTTTTTTTTTTTTTTTTTCTCCCTTTGATTATTATCCCAACACGTAGTGGAGAATAGGTCAAGACGATCAAAACAAGGATTAGAAGCTTCTGGGCAAGGCGGAATTGCCTTCAAAGAAGGTGAACATGACCCGGCAGCGCTAATTGCGACATGAAGTGCTCTAACCTTCTTACTCATGGACGTGTCTCATTTGGGAGAACAATTATGGCGTCAAAAGGAGTACCTTTTGCGCCATATACCTATGGATAAACAATCATGGATAAGAACACAACAAAGATTTAAAATACCAAGCAAAGTCCTAGCACTTGTGGATAGGATAAAAGCATTAAAGTGACCTTATCTTGACATTTCCTTCCAAGTGTCCTCTCATAGTGTGGAAAGCTCAAATTGTTCCCTTTCCCAGGGGTCAATCCTTTGGTTACATGTAACCTACCATTGTTTCTCCACCTCCACTCTTTCTATTGAGTTTGTGATTGCTCGAAATCCTCCATTTTCTATGATGGTAAGACTTCAAATGTCGGACGTAGAATTGATAATGTATAGTGCCAAAATTATGCGGCATCAGATATGTACTAGAAAAGCTAAAGGTAGACTATGCATTTGCAAGGTCAAGAAATGGGAATAGAGTTGCACAAACAGAACTCATATGGAACTTAACGACTTCTAAGTCTATAAGGGTGTCATCGGTGGACCTTGCATTTATTTAAAATGATAGTTTTTTGGAGTACAAAAAATAGGGAATGATACTGGACAAGGAAAAAAATTCTTAAGATTAGCTCCTTGGTTGCAACTTTAAGGAAGTGGATGGTAGGAAAAGAGAATTGATCTCTATTAGGGAGGGATGATTATTAACTACTTGAAAGATCTATAGCTAGTAGAATAGGATAGCAAGTCATTCTCTCTTTTTGAATCTCAAAAGATGCTAAGGTTTTAATAATAGTAAGTAATCAAGAGTGGAATTTCTACCAATAGGAAGTGTTCATGGCCTATACTCACAAGCAACATCCACTCCATTCTAAAATCTAATAAATAAGAGAAAATAAGCTTATATGGACTGCAGTAGTAAATGGAAAGTTTTTAATCAATTTAATGTTGAAAGTTACAATCTCTTGGTGACCCAAAGTCATTTGGTATTGAACCATGTAGTTCAAGTATTAAGATCCCTCAAAACTCAATGATAGTATAGTTGACAATTCAAAATCAATTGGTTACAAGAGGTAGATTCATTTTCTTGGAAATCATAAAGATAAAAGTTGTTGTTTGTATAATACTTCTACTAAGTCTCAAGATCATATCCTCCCAAAATGTCTATAATCAACTATAGTCTATGCACAATTGGAAATTGTACTTAATACGATACCGTTGTACTTATTATGGCAATTAAGGATTAGATGGCTTCTTTATCATGTAACAGGAAAATTTTTTAAGGCATGTATTATTAAATTTGTATTTGCATAGTTTGTTTATACTATTTGAAATGAAATGAATAATAGGTTTTTCTAGAAACAATGTGAGCTCTAATGTGTAATATGCTATTTGGAATAATATTCTATTTGAGTGAAATGATGTACGTTTCTCTGCATAACACGTCAGTGCCCCAAGTATTTTAACTCCAACCAAAATTCTTTCTTTGAAATAATTTTATTCATGTTCCAATATGATGAAAAGTCTTCTAATGTTAGTCACCGTATACGAGATATACGAGAAAATTCTCCTAATTTACTTTTCTTTTCCGTTCTGCTCCTACAATTCTTTGCATAGTTTGTTCTCCGACAAAAGTCCTGCTAGTTTTTGAAAGCAAACAAATGCGTATGATTCTTGCAAACATCCAAAAGTCACGAATTTCGGTTCTGTTTGTCATCTTCATGGAATACGAAATTTGAAACATTCAGTGTAGTCCTCGTTTATGAGTCCAGAAGTTTTTTTACGACAATTTTGGCTGAAAAGTCCGATTTTGAGAAAAATCAAGCCCACGTTGGACAACTTTGAGATAAAAAAAAAAATCTCAATTATTATAATTGACTTTGAGATATAAATTCTCACTCGAACTTGATGTTATATGTTTACTATTACAACAAACTTATGAAAAGTAGATGGAATCAATTTTTCTTTTGTTACTCTATTAAGATTTTCCTACTCAAATTTGCACATTCTACAAAACATATTTACTGGCAAAGAAATTAGTAGATAATCATAAATGCTAATGGAAACTTGGAGTAAAGGTACATATATCTATAATTTTCGGTAAAATAGATGAAGTGTGGAGTGAATGAAATAGTAAGATGAATGACAGATGAAATAGGTAGTAAGAATTAAGCTTTAAATAAATTAAGAAGAAGAAGTCAGATATAAAAAATAATGTTTACTAAACAGATATTTACGTTTTTTTATTAATATAAATAATATAAACAGAATTTTTAGACTTAAAGCATACTACTTGCATACTTTTCTGAACAAACTATAAAACATTAAACTATAAAAAAAAAATTCACATAAAAAATAGAAAATTTTCGAAAGGCATGATCTCTGCCACTTGCCAGCCATGGTGCTTGCCAAAAAATGGTCAACAGCTCCAGGACGACTACTAGTGAACATTCACCATCCTTAAACGGAAAAATAACTCTCACATTCTCTTTGTTTTCCTTTTCTTAAAAAAGGATATTCTCGAGAAAAATCTTTTAAAACAGGGGGAAAAAAAGCTATTGTGTTCATTCGTGCTACATGATTGTTCGGTGAAATTTATATGCAAGTGAACATGTCGAACAAGTAATATAATAATAATAAAAATATTGTCCCACGAAGATTGGTGAATACTAAACTAATTAAGTACTAATGATGAATTAATCCTAAAATTTATCTAGCAAACCAAATTGATAGATGATAGATTAACTAACTAAGTCTAAGAAAACTAAATGCAAGAAATATGTTAGAGCATCCGATTTTATCATAATTACTAGGTATTAATATTGATTATTTATGCTTGCAAGAAAGACAATATCTATGTGATGGCGGAACTTCCTAATTTATTTACTATCCTATGTCTAGGTATAGCAAACCTACTTAGTTCATTAATTCACTATATCTCTATATGTGAATTGAAACAAACCAAATGCATTAGGATCTATGAACATTCCCAGTTTACACCGAAAGCCACACAAATAATATGGTATATGTCTATCCATATTTAATCTATGGTTGCATATTACAAGAAGCAACTGCATGTTATTTCCTGTCGGTCTCTAACATGCAAATCAAGTCATTTAAGTGGTAGCTAATCACCTAAAAGCATTAAACTCCGTAATATGTAACTTCACATAAATAAAATATCTTGCAAAACATAATAATCATAAGATTCATATCATCATAATTAGGTTACATCGTAGCTCTAACAAAGATAAACTAAAACATAAAGAAATAATGAGGAAGAATGGTAATAAGAAATAAAGAATGCATCTTGAATCCAAGAACAAGAAGTCTGTCACCATTTTTGTCTTCTCTTCAAGAAAACCTTGAATTCTTGGCCTCTTTCTTGAGTTGTGCTCAATTTCCTCCTCCTCCTTCTTTTGCCTCTTCTCTTCTCTTAAATAGGGTTTAGGTTTAGATCTACTCTTATCCTAGTAGAATTGGGTCTTAGAGATCTAAAACAATTGGGTTTTGAACTCTTAATTTAATTAGGTTTTGAACTCCTAATTTAATTAAGCTTTAAACTCCTAATATGATTAGGTTTTCTAATTATTTAGAAAATCCAATAACAATAAAATCTAATAACAATCATTCAAAGCCCAAGCCCATCTTGACTCTCTTGATCCTGATATTATGATTTTGCCACACAATAAGCATCAAGCTCTCCATGTTCATCTCTTTTCTCTTTGTCTTCTTGTGCTACATAAACAAGATAAATTTAAGTAAATAAAGAGAAGTTTAAATGTTTTTTCACAATTATTAAAGTTATTTATTGCCTAAAATAGATAAAATAACTCTATAAAAATAGAGTTATCAATGATCACTGTTCCTTTTCTTTATTCTGTTCTTCTAGAAAGAAAAGTGACAAAATATTTCAAAGATAATACGATTTAAACTCATAAGAACATCCAATTTCTATACATAATTTAATATAAAATATATACTACTGCTTTAACTGCTTCTCCTTGTAGCCATCCCTGAGAATTAGTTAAGCATACTCGTATTCATTTGTTTAATAGGAAGGCATTTGGCATTCTTTCTTGTTTTCGAGACATATAATAATATACGGCATGAAAGCCAGCCGTTCACCGGTGCTTATACGTACGAACAATTATTTTTATACTAATATTCATTGTTATTCCTAGGTACGCAAACAATGGGTGGCCGAATAGCAAATCGGGGGAGAATGGCAAGAACAGATTTGCCTGTTTCCGCCGGTACGTATCAGCTTACTCGGACGAATTGGGTCATTTGAAAAGTTCGAAAAGCATGCTTTATCTACTTTAATCATGCGTAAATGAACAAAAGAATATAGACCCTACAGAAGAACACTCAAAAAGAGAAGTACAAAATAATCACGTTTAGGGCAAGAAATGTCAGCTTTTATGTGCTTAACATCAATACATATCATTTCAAAAAACTAGATGCTTAAACAGATAAAGAGCATATTACATCAAGATAATGATGAGGTAAAATAGTTATTATTTTTAACACATTTTAGTACTGATATGATTTTTTTTTTTGAGAACTCAGTCCATGAATGATAACTATTTTAGTCCTGATAAAATGATATTGTGAAATCATAGAGACCTAATTTGAGATTAGGTGTTATATTTGAACATGAATTCTAATAACATATTATAATTAGTCTAATTTTCTTACTTAAAATGAATTTAGTAGAAAGGAAAATGGACGAAAATTCAAGACATATATTAATGATATGAGAATTACTATTTTCAACAAAATTATAAAGCAACTTGGCTTGGAAGAAGAATTAAAAACATCGATACTATTAAGTAATATCATCAGCTGTACAGAAAAAGCCCATATCATCAACCAAAGAAGAGAACACAACTCTTGCAAATAAGTTTGAGCTCCTATATAATCATTATAAAAGAGAAATATAACCCACTTAAAAAATTACACTAGAAGCATTGGAGATCCTGGAAAGCACCGCTTGTCAAGTTAAGATCCATTGTGCAGTTCATTTCAGCAATTTCCAGCTTCTTTATAACATGTAGCAAATGCACCCAACCACTCATCTTGGAATAGCTGCTTAGCTTGAGGATCCCTGCTTTAAGATCACTGCTAAGGCTCTTAGAATCAAGCAACCTGCTGGACCCGACTTCAAGTGTAAAATTCAGCTTCTGGTTAGCTCTGGCTTTCGTCTGTCCGGCGCTTATGTTTCTATGCCCAATATCCATGCCTTCATACAGCACGCTCAAGGTGCTGTTCTTAAAGTCAAACGGGCCAAAGTTTGGGTTGTTTATGCTTATCTTGGCAACCAAGGTGGCGTTAAAGGATGGTGGTTCCGCAGTGCTTTCATGCACATGATTTTTCACAGTGACAGACAGCAAGTTGACATCGGGAGTTTTAACTTGCAACACGATAGAGGCAAAGACTAGCAGGATGAAGCACAGAAGAACAAAGAAAAAAAAAACATAGACGAAACATTTACCACTTCGCTCCTTCTTTAGTGCTTTGAACGTGGCAATCTCTTCATCGGTTCGCTTGTATATCCTACTGCGCGCAAAAGGAAGTTCTAAGGACATACTTTGGAGGACCATCTTTGAGAAGGTGATTTGGAAGGCTTGTCTGCAGCAGTACGGAGCTTATGACCTGAAACTGCTGCAAATGGCATGAAGGATCTGTTATGAGTTACTTCAGTATATAGTGCAACGCTTTGACAACCGCGTTGAATTATTCAGGCTTATTCCAAGAGTGCCTAAGCTTGCCGTCCTCAATATTTCTTCCTGAAATCGTTATCATCTGTGGTTTTTGCTTTTAATATTATCGCAGAGTCCAGGGGGGAAGACGACCATTTGTTTGGGTCAAGACAACAAAAAAACATTTAACACTTGAATTTGCAAATACTCAAGCACGTGTAAGAAGGCTAGTAATGTTATAGCAAAATGGCCCAGGAAATAGTACAAGTTTTCCCTAGGCACGGACTGGTCTTATATATAGCCAGTGGCCTTCAAATACAAATATAATATTTATATAGTTCATAACATAAAGGCAAGGTCGGTTCTCCTAATCTTCTTTTATCTCGTAGCCGTCCAATCTTGACTTTTTCCAGCTAAGGTCGGCACCTCCCTTCTTTATCTTGTTTCTTGGATGAATGGGCGGTGGTGCACTCAATCTCGGAATAGAGCTTCCTGAAGACTCTCCAGTATGATAAGGCTTGAAGGCTGAGTTCCTGCTTGTCTGGAAGCCACGCTGTTTAGTGGCTTTGGGCATGTAGACTTGGCGATAGGTACCACGAGGTCCATGCATCGTGTAAGCTCGTTCACTTGGTTCATTGATCATCAACTGGGATGTGGTCCTTTGCATGGTTGATATTGGACTGGGCAGTGAGCTAAGGATGGCAGTGAGGGCTTTCTTTCCTTTCTCGTGTATCTCTTGGTTCCTTCTTTTGGCTTCTTCGAGCAAGGATCTTATTACACCAACACTCCCCCGCAAGATTGGTGGGGTTACACCAATCTTGTTCTTCAAGTCTTCGAATCTTTCTCTTGGCAAAGGTTTAGTTAGGATGTCTGCCAGCTGATCCTTTGAAGGAACATATGTAGTAACTATGGTTCCTTGTGCCACCTTTTCTTTAATGAAATGTATGTCTATTTCTATATGCTTGGTTTTGTTATGTTGTACTGGATTAATAGACATATGCAGAGCTGAAATATTGTCACAGAACATATGAATTGGATGGTACTGACTTACCCCAAGTTCTCGCACTAAATTCATCAACCAAACTGCTTCAGCCGTGCCCTCTGCTAGTGCTCTGTATTCTGCCTCAGCAGAAGAGCGTGAAACAAAATCCTGTTTTCGTGAGCACCATGATATTAAGTTAGCTCCCATAAACATAAAGAATCCGGTGGTAGATTTTCTAGACTGATGGCAACCTCCATAATCTGCATCAGTGAAACCATAGATAGTTGTAGGGCTGTCACGGTGAAATTGGAGGCCATGATCAACAGTTCCTTGGAGATAACGTAGGATTCTTTTTAGTTGAAAGAAATCTCTTATCCGTGGGTAGCTCATTTGTTGACACAGGCGGTGCACGGCTTGACTAATATCTGGCCTCGTTTGTGAGAGGTAGTGCAGGGAACCGAGAATGCTACGAAATATGGTCGGTTGTGGTAGCAGCTGATCACCATTAGCCAAGTTTTCTTCCTTCATTGCCATTGGAGTGGAAAGTGGACGACTATACATCATTTCTGCACGTCTCAGTACGTCTAATGTGTACTGATGTTGAGATACAAATAATCCAGCATCATTGTGTTCAACTTGAAGGCCAAGTATGTAGTGTAGTCGGCCTAAGTCTTTAACAGGAAAACCTTTACCGAGTTCTTCAACAAAGTCACTCATTATTATGTCTGAATTTCCTGTGACTATAATGTCATCCACGTACAATAACACCCACAACACATCCATTCCATTATGATATAAGAACAAGGAAGGATCAAAGATGCAACACCGAAAACACCTTTCTAACAAGAAGCTTGAAAAAACGCTCAAACCAAGCTCTAGGGGACTGTTTCAAACCGTAGAGAGATCTGTTAAGTTTGCAAACATAATCTGGACATCTAGGATCCACAAATCCTTCCGGTTGTGACATGAAAACAGGTTCAGACAAGTATCCATGCAAAAACGCATTTTCAATATCTAGTTGCTTGATGTTCCAACCTCGGATGACAGCAAGAGAAATGACTAACCTTATGGTAGTTGGACGAACAACCGGACTGTAAGTCTCCAGAAAATCTATTCCAGCTTCTTGAAGATAGTCCTTTGCTACCAAACGTGCCTTCAGTCGGTCCAAGGTTCCTTGAGGAGTGAGTTTGGTTTTGAAAACCCATTTGCTGCCTATTATGTTCATGGTTAGATCTCGGGGAACTAGAGTCCAGGTTTGGGTTTTCTGTAAAGCCCTCATCTCGTTCAGCATGGCAGTTCTCCATCCATCATGAGCAATAGCATTCGGCACACTTGATGGAGTAGCTGGGATGTTGGTTCTTGCATGCAGTGCATAACGAAGGTTCGGACGTCTTATTCCTACTTGGCTTCTAGTCGTCATGTGGTGTTGTCTTAAAGGAGTTTGAGGACTTTATGCAGATTCGGTTTGTAAAGAGTTAGAAGGCAAGGTAGTTTCAGAGGTAGTGGGATTCCTGTCGGGCTCAGAATGGTTAAGTGAAGTAGACGAAGATGGAAGGGAATGAATGGGTGATTGCTGGAAAGTGTCTGGCAACCCGTGACCTTGTTTCTTGCTGATTTCATCATTTAAAGAGTGGGTTTGTACTTGGTCATTAATGCAGTGTTCTGAATTTCTTTGCCTTTCCCAGATTTCTTCATGAAAATCTGCCGAGTTTTGAGCTTCTTCATTGTGTAGTGTACTTGATGGAATTATGTCTTCATTGTACCTTTGGCTAGGTGTCATGGATTCTTCGGTTGGTCGTGCAGTTGAGTAGTAACGTTGCTGTCTGTTTGAGGTTTCTGGGTCGTGCACAATATCACGTCGTCCTTGATTGAGATCTTGTGAATAAATTTGCTGATTTTCCATTGTACTCCCTGGAATTGCACGTTCTGGTAGAGGTTGTTTGGAAAGATGTAATTTGGACCGTCCTCCTTCATTGTTTGTATCCTTCTGCATAATTTCCTTGAAAGGATATACTTGTTCATTAAAAACAACGTGACGTGAAATGAATATTTTACCCGTTTCAATATGCAAGCAGCGGTAACCTTTGTGCTGTGTGCTGTAACCCATGAAAGCACACGGAACTGACTTGGAAGACAATTTGTCAGTCACGGTTGATCTTAGACAAGGAAAGCACTGTGAACCGAAGATTCGAAGAAATCTATATTCAGGGCTTCGGTTGTAGAGAAATTCAAAGGGAGATTTATTGTTCAAAACTGAAGTAGGCAATCTATTTATCAAATATACTGCAGTTGTGAAAGCTTCCACCCAATACTTACAAGGAACTGATGCTTCAATTAACATTGATCTTCCGAGCTCCACTATATGTCTGTGTTTTCTTTCCGCTATTCCGTTCTGTTCAGGAGTGTATGGACACGACATCTGATGTATGATTCCATGGTAACGAAGTTCTTCTTCCAATTCTTTGCTTGTATATTCTCCTCCGTTGTCAGAATGTAAAATCTTGATTTTTCCTTCAAACTGACGTTCTATCATGATTTTAAAATCAACAAAGATTTGATAAAAATCCAATTTTCTTTTCAGTGGATAGAACCAAGTAAATCTGGTGTATTCATCAACAAATATTGCATAATATAAATAGTTTTGGCATGACCTTTCAGGTGAAGGTCCCCATAAATCACTATGTATCCGTTCAAACGGTATTTGTGATTTATGAGTTGAAGTTCCAAAGGGTAGGCGGTGACTTTTCGCCTCAAAACACATAGTACAAATATCAGGAATTTCTCCCCTTAAGTCAATAAGTCTTAATTTATGCAAATCCTTCAAAATACGTAAATTAGAATGTCCGAGACGTTTATGCCAAGTGTTACCATCAGCTTCTTGTTGATGAAGTGTAAGGTAGGCTTGTACTCGTTCACTAGGTAACACATATAGATCTCCTCTTCTATGTCCCTTTAGCAGGTTCTGTTGAGTTGTCAGGTCCTTTACAACAAAGGAATTCTTATCAAAAATAACCACACATGGATTATCATCTATCAATTTTGAAATAGATAATAAATTTTGTTTAATTGCTGGAGCAACTAGTACGGAATTTAATCTCAACCTTCCTTGATCAAGTTTACTTGATCCAATGTGGGAAATTGGAATTCGATGTCCGTTACCAACAGAGATTGCATCTGATCCATTAAATTTTGAAAATGATGATAGGATACCTGTAGAATCAACTATGTGAGAAGTTGCTCTCGTGTCAGCTATCCAATCATCTGTCTTAGGCTCGTTGATGTGAAGTGATGTTAATGCCTTTGGGATGTTGTCAGCTTGGAAGGAATGATCGAAACGCCGCCAACATTCGAGGCCTGTGTGACCTTTCTTACCACAGATTTGACAAGTGATAGGGTGTTGGGGAAATAACTGAGTATCATCACCTGACATATTGTTCTGGGAATTTCCACTTAGTTTTCCTTGATTGAATATTCCCCTGTTGTTGTTGTATGCTGTTGGTGTGAAGCCTCGTCCTTGTGAAGAAAACCTTTGTTGAAGGTTTCTTCCTCTATTTCCTCGACCACCTCTGTTGAATCTTTGGACAGAGTAAGCTGCATTCTCATTTGGTGATGTCAAATTTTGTTTAGGATACCTGATAATTCGTGATTCATATGCTTGGAGTTGTGATATCACGATACTAAATTCAGGTATTGGGGGACGAAACATAGCAGTTTTGAAAGATTCATAAGATGCATCGAGGCTTTCAAGTAACCTAAATGTTTTTGCAGAATCTGAAACAGGTTTTCCAATGGAACTTAATTGATTCAGAATACCTTTGAATTCTGTCAAAAAATTTGACAGTGTTTTACCTTCCTTTCAGATGTTGTTGAGTTGCGAAAGTAGGTCAAATTCTCGAGATTCGGTTCTCTGAGCAAAATGATTTGCCAGCTCATCCCAAACCTGTGATGATGTCTCTAGTTCAAAAATATGACCTAGAGCTTCTTCAGAAAGTGTACTGATTATCCATGACTTAACTAATGCATCACTTTGTGACCACGAGTCAAGATCAGGATTTGGAGTTTCTGTGTCTCCGAGTGTTTGGCTTGGTTTGGGAATGTCTCCAGTGATGAAACCGGTAAGTTTCTGAGTTTGAAGAAGGGACTTTATCTGGGTCATCCAAGAAAGGTAATTTCCTTCAGTGAGCTTGATTGTAACGAAATTGCTCACATTGATAGAGTTAGGGAAAGGATAGGTGGTATTATTTCCGCGTGCCATGTTGGCTTTGATACCAACTTGAATTTGCAAATACTCAAGCACGTGTAAGAAGGCTAGTAATGTTATAGCAAAATGGCCCAGGAAATAGTACAAGTTTTCCCTAGGCACGGACTGGTCTTATATATAGCCAGTGGCCTTCAAATACAAATATAATATTTATATAGTTCATAACATAAAGGCAAGGTCGGTTCTCCTAATCTTCTTTTATCTCGTAGCCGTCCAATCTTGACTTTTTCCAGCTAAGGTCGGCACCTCCCTTCTTTATCTTGTTTCTTGGATGAATGGGCGGTGGTGCACTCAATCTCGGAATAGAGCTTCTTGAAGACTCTCCAGTATGATAAGGCTTGAAGGCTGAGTTCCTGCTTGTCTGGAAGCCACGCTGTTTAGTGGCTTTGGGCATGTAGACTTGGCGATAGGTACCACGAGGTCCATGCATCGTGTAAGCTCGTTCACTTGGTTCATTGATCATCAACTGGGACGTGGTCCTTTGCATGGTTGATATTGGACTGGGCAGTGAGCTAAGGATGGCAGTGAGGGCTTTCTTTCCTTTCTCGTGTATCTCTTGGTTCCTTCTTTCGGCTTCTTCGAGCAAGGATCTTATTACACCAACATTAACAGGCTTTTGAGCAAGGAAGAATGGGCTTTTTACGGCGTTAAGACGGCTCAGTAGCGTCCATTTCGCTATAAAGTGGTCCAGCTCCATACAAATGGACATTTCCACCCCCCCAACACACACACCAAAAAAAAAGGGTAAACGGTTTAGAAGCGTTTGTCTTTAGTTAAGCAATCAGGGGATAAGAAACAAAGAAAGCCATCATGATAAGAAAACATATGGACGGCAAACTATGCAACAAAAGGATTGAACAAAACGCTTCTAATTTTCCTCGAACTCTTGCAATTTTATTGTATACAAGACATGCAAAATACTCCCCACCAGGTTTAGGTGCGAGAAAGAGTACAACTCAAAACAGGTTTCTTGTGTTTGTTTATTGTATACAGCATTAAAAGATCTCAATTTAATATTTTTCTTTCTCAAGGGTCAACTCTTTTTTGCTTTTGCGGAAGGGGTCATTGTTCCTCCAAAACAATGCATTCCCAGCAACTCTCATATTGATTTTCACACCGGAACGGTGATGGTCCATGCTGTCTTCCTCTTATGGATCAAGAAGGAGCATACAACACTCTCCGTTCAGAAAATATTTTCGTCACATATTCATAAAAACTCAATGATAGCTTTGTGATTCCGGGTTTACTGGGTTTTTCCATATCAAGAGAGATTCTTCGAACTTTTGACTAAATATTTTCGTCACCATCGAGATCATGAGTGATGCATGTAATGCTAAGTGCATGCGTGGGTTAGGCCTAGAGAAATACCTAATAACGGTGTTGTGCAGAGGAATTATGGCGCTTTTGCTGGGATTAATGAGCTTGTAGAAGCGCGCTCCTTAGTCCTTTGTTTTATTTTATTTTTTTCCTTTTTGGGGGGGAGGTTTTAGCCCTGGCCATCGTGTGAAAATCTCCCTAAATGCCACCAAGCTACCGTAGGCTTGTGCATGCTCCTTATTCCTTGGGTTACTAAATGTTCTGTTATATAAAGTTGAAGATATGGCCCCGTCAAATCTCATATCAATTCTCGACTGTCCAAGTAAGATGCATGTTATGAACTCTACAAATTAAGTATGTAATATTTGATATTAAACCTGTCGTTTCTGTGGAAAGGGCTCTCTTTAGTAAGCAACGGCTAAGCAAAGCCATGACTTGGTGGAGTTGTGCAATGGTTTGGCCAAAATACAAGAATGCTGGGAGGTCAATTGTAGCTATTTCATGGCCAAAATTAGAGGATTGTGCGAGGATTTTTTTAGGGAAGAGGAAGGGCGGCTGCAATTAGAAAAGGTAAAAGAGGAAGATGAGTAGTTTTCCATCTCCACTCTTTTGTCATAAACTTCTCCCATATTGAGAAGGCAAGCAAGAGGTTATGACTACATAAGGAGGTTATGACTACTTCCAATGAGTTAATCTTTTAGGATAAAACTTGAGATCATGATATTTGATATTAAAGCCAAACTATAATGTGACTTAGTAGTACATGTGACTGTTAAACTTTAGAATGGAGTAGGCAATGTACCTAGTGGCACTTGCAATTATTAACACTTAATCTAGAGATAGGTAGTGGCCCTACCTAATGATGACTTGTAACTATTGTTCTTTGTGTGGGATAAATAGTAGGTCCCACCCATGTTGAAAATAACATGGATTTGAGTGAAAGAATATTATGAATTTTTTTTATGTCAAAGAAATAAGCATGAGCTTTTAGCCATATATGAGAGTCTAACTATTTAAAAATTTTATTTTTTTTAATATGTATCTATTGTAATGGCATAAAAAAAAATCGTTGATGTTTTTAAAATAAAGTTATTGAAATGTTAATTTTATTGGTTAGAATTAGGAAAGTATACATAAGAGAATATTTTTATTTAAAAATATTCAATCTTTTTTGATGAATATTTTATTGTTTTATAGCTTAAAGATTTTTACTCAATTTTTTCTTAAATGAATTGTAATGTTAGAATATCCTTTTAAATTTTTGTATTATTATATTCTTAAATGAATAAAATCACATATTCATGAAAACATAAAAGGGGAGGGGGGGTGTCTAACTAGTCCCATTGGATTAACTTTTTTGCAATAGGTTCTCCTATTAGATTAACCTTTTGTAATGAAACCTAGGCCTCGTGACACTTCGCCAAGTTTGAAACATGCCAACCGAGAAGAGGACGAGCCCCGACTGCCTACCACCTAGGGTAGCATTAATTGGTAAGCAATGATCCAAATAACAACCGTTCGCTTCATCGTTCTCCCCCAAATTGATGGAACTGACAACGACCAGGTCGACTTTGCCCACAAACATGATTGAACGAAGCTGATCGATTCCTCAAACGGGCCATTCGGTTTCGTCACTGCCTTCGGAGATGCCATTGATGACGTCTAGGTCGTCCCATGCCGTGAGCGCATCGAATTATCATTGGGATTTTTTGGCTCTCCCTCCATGGAACTGTACTGCACGCACTAGGAATGGCCATCAGAAACTCTTCGACCACTTTTTGAAGGGATGAGATTAGCCTTTTTGTTATAATCGGACTGTCCGGAAAAATAAAATAATTAGTTAGTAGTTAATAGGATGCATTTTTCGTTTTTATGGGACAAGCCTCATTTTGTGGATTGGTTTATCAGGGTTTAACTTTGAGGATGTTATTTTCGAAAAGGGAGTATGTTATGCGCACGCGTTAGATCAAGGGAAATTGCTAGTGGTAATAGTGTTCAGAGTTATGATCCTCTGGCTGGCCATTAATGAGCTTGTAGAAGTGTTCTCCTTAGTCCTTAGGTTACTGACCGGACTATTGGCTATTAAAAGACCTAGAAAGCATTCAAAGGGGAGCAATGAAAAAATATTTGAAAACTAAATCTTTCCCTTAATTCTTTTATAGAATAAGATAGATATGGCTCCAATAAATCCAAAATTAATTTCCCGATAATCCATATCAGGGACCTATTACATTCTCTCCAAACCAAGCAAAGAACAGATACCTTACCTTTGTGGCAAACTTTAAGGGGCTTCCTCCTTTGCATACTGCCCAATAAATGAAAGTTCTTCAGATATACCACATATATAGGATATAGCATGTATATATGTTGTGTGTGTATAGTATATAGTATTTATAAATACTTAGAATATATAGTATTTGTTTGTGACATTTATCTTCTACTATAGGTATAAAGCAATGTAGGAGGAGAGTGTAACCAAAAGCATTGTCTTATGTGATCCCTCTCATGTGTGAAGCACAAAAGGAGTGAGGAAAAAAAATAGTCTGCCCTCCTTAAAGTTAACATACGTTGTGCTCAAATCAAGATTGGAATGTTTCCGGTCTCGGTATTCATTACATCAGGCTTTAAGTATATTCTCTCCTCCAAATTACATTAAGAAGAATTATATTTAGGTTAGTCCTGTACACAACGTGGAAATGCCGGATTCCTTTATGGGTGAAAGTATTTTTAGTCAATTTTTTAATTAATACTTAAGGCACACACCTAATTCATGTATCTGTATGTTGATTTATTTTTCTGTCTACTTTTTTTTTTCTTTTCAATCTTTTAGATAGAAACCCATCTCTACTGCACATAATTAAATTTCGAAAAGCTTACGAATCAATTATATGCACTTAGAAATGCCTGCGCAAATCAAATGAAATGCTAAGTTTAAAATAGCTAGGAGAGAGAGAGAGAGGTTTAGTACAATAAAAGTTAGTTCCTAATAAATATTGCAGGTCAACTGAGCAAAATTTTTAAGAATTGTCTTTGTTAGTCGAATGTTCAAAATTATTCTTAACTATGGGACAGCTACATAGCTAGCTGTACAGGATACGTGTGCGTACGGGCAGTCATTTTTAATACTAACAACCATTGTTATTCCGAAAATTCCGAACAGCATGTGCCCAAGTAGTCAAATCAACGTTCCTGCAAACTTCAAGTTTTGGGTGATTCTGCCAGAGCATATCGAACGTGATTCTTTGATTCTTTCTTCCAAGAATAACAAGAACGAGAAACGGAAGATTTCTCTGCACAAAGCTTCTGCATGGCCAGCAGAGAACCAGTTCAGGCTACTGCTAAACAGTTTAGTGGGCATTTGTGAGCCTATGGACCCGTTGGGTAATATGCTTCTTGAAGTGCATTGAAAGAGAATGAACAAATAGCTTACCTTCCTCTTTCTGCTGGCAATAAGGACTTGGCCTTGGTTGCACTTGTTCCCGCGCCTCCCTTGATCAACTATGCTATGAACCCTTTGGAAGGGGCTGGGAAAATGGCTCGAAATACAAAAGTTTGATTCTTTGGAATACATTGCAAGAAAAATGTTTAGTGGAGCATGGAAAAATCTAGCCCAAATTAAATTAGAAATATTAAATCTTTGAATTTTTTTTCTTTAATAAGTCACCACCCACTTGTTCATTGTTGGGATATCTAATTTGAGACCAAAAAGTTAGAGGTAATGTCTATTCACCACTGAACAAAACATTTATTAATTTTTTTTTCTAATTAGTTAAATAAAAGTTGGAACCGATCTTTTCATATGCATAAATGAGTTTTGTAATACTATATAGCACACTTAAGCTCTTGTATTTCAAACATAATGAATAAAACTTATATATTCATAAAATAAAAAGAACAATCTCGAGACCTATATTTTTCTCTATTTTGATGATACATAAATGAATTAAAGAATACAACCCCACAAAATCAGTGATATAGAACAACAAAAAGGGGTAAAAGAAGGATAGAAACCATCAATTTACTTGCAAATTAAAACCGTGACCGTGCGGTTCGGCAAACTAATAGTCATGTTGCAATTCATCTCTGCAGTCTTCATCATCTTTATAATCTTCATCGAGCTAACTGTACCTTTCAACTTGGCATAGCTTCTGAGATCTAACAGCCCTGAGCTTATGTTGCTGCTTAGAGTATCGAATGGCTTTTTTAACTTCACATCCATCGTTACATTCAGTTTCTTTGTCCCCTTAACTTCGACAGCCCCATGTCCAATTTTCCCACTACCAACATTCGTGCCCCAATACTGAGCATTGGCAGTGGAGCTCCCAAATTCGAAGTAACCAAAGTTCCGATTCTTAATTGTAAGTTCTGCAACTAAACTTGCGTTCAACGAAGGAGATGGTGCACTGCCATACCTTAATCTCTTCACCGTGACCGACGTGAGTTTCACATCTGGGCTTTTCATACGCATCACCATTAGCGAGAAAACTGAAGCGATGATGCACAGGATGACAAATGCAGCAAAACAACATACGGGACATTTGCCTCTCCCCAGTCGGCGTCGCTTTGCATCTCTGATGGTGGCACACTCTAAATCTCTCCGACGATAAGCTTCGGAAGGCGAGAAGTCATCGGGGTAAGGTTCTTCCTTCATTCTTTGAGATCGGAAAGACTGAGATGGTAGCGAAAAAGAGTTGGGCATTCTGCACTGCGTGAGCAAGAAGGTAAGCTAACAATGGCGTGTTCAAGATTTACAAAGGGGTTTAATCATGTGATATGTAGCGTGAGAAGCTGATAAACCGCGTTGAATCATGGAGGGAATGTTGTCAATCCAGTTGTCAAAAGCTTAACTCTCGGAATGTTTCCGTGATGGTGTAACTGACGAATAAAGTTGGATTTTATTGGGTTTTGCTGGTCTCTCCTGGAGGGGGAAAGCACCAGGGTATCTTTCAACCAACGAAAATCTTGTGATTGTGATGTTGTTCCTAATATGGATTTTTTTTTACGGCTTTTGAGAGAAATTTGAACTGCAAAAACACGATTATTTTATTTTATTTTATTTTATATATTTGACTTTGTATTTTGTCTCAAATGCATGACACACGCATCGTTGCTCACAAGGAAGGAAAGACAGGCAGACTTGATGCTTCCAGCGATCGTTCAACCGAAAGAAAAAGTGAACTTTGCATGTCTTTAGACGTGTATAAGTGCCTGATTCCTTTAGGAATAAGTATTGCTGGCAGTCAGGAGCAGATGTTACTTTAGACATGGCTCAACTATCAGTTGAATGTAAATTACTGCATTAAAAATTGTAGTTGACTCTAATCTAAGAAGTATTTATCAGATAAAATAGTAAAAAATTTTGAAAGGACAATTACGAGAAATAAATAGAAAGAAATCTACCCTCCTTTAGGGAATAATCTGGTATTCAAAATAAATATTCATAGCTGGCGGTCGAATGATTTTGTCTACTAAACCTCGTAACGAATAGAAGATCTTTTAGCTTATTGGCGAAAAGAAATGAAGAATATATTACATTTGCTGGCATTAAAAGGCTTTAATTATGTCCTTCCTCTAACTAACTTAGCAATTTTTTTTAATATGTACATTTGAGGTTGTGTTGAGCAGGGTTTTGTTTTTTTTCTTTTTTTAAATAACTCATATACTCATATACCCATTCAGTGCTAGGAGGAGTGTTTGGTAGCCTTGTAATGACTTCTGTTAATTGGAAGAGTAAATAGCAAATTTTCTATTTCTTTGTCCCAATTCATGACGTGAAAAAGGATGTCTGTTTGAGTACTGGAAAAAGAGACAGGACAAATGAGCTATACATAGTATTTGCACAATTTGTTTGATTGTGTTTGGTGGGATTTGGGCTTCATGGAAAATATTGTCTTCAATTAAACGTGGTACTGTGGAATTTTCAACTTCCAGAGGTGGTCTTGAAGAACGAATATCGCACGAGCATGCTGCTCCAAGATTTGCCCAAAGGACATGTTGGGTTGTATTTCAAAGGGTAGCATGTCATGTGTTTGAAATTAGATTGTTCCTTCTCCGAAACCATAAAGCTGTTCGCAAATTTATTCTATTTTTCACTCTTAAATTCTTCGCTTATCAAGAACTAGTTAATCTGTGAGGGGCAACCAGAAAAGAAGTTGATAAAAATTTAATAACTCCTTGATATAAATTATAATGAAGGCAATTATGAAGTGACTTTTTCAATAGAGGGTCCTATAGTTATTGGTATAATGAAATATTCTTTAGCTACATAACTTTGGAAGAAATGCATATTCTTATCATATAATATGAGCAAGTTAATACAATTAAATTGTAGTGTTATGGTTATTCTAGACAACAGATATAAGACTCTAACAAAACAATCTTAAATCTTTGTATTCTATTTTGAAACACTAGTAAATGTTAAAATGGAAACATGCATAGAAAATTCATATTGGAGGAATACATATGGATCTAAAAGACATCCTAATCCTCACACTTTGTCATGAAAACGAACGTAGCTTGGTTTTATGAAAGCTCTGTGACCCGTTGAACAATTTGCTTGTTAAGTATATTGGAAAGGTTGAAGAGCTAGCACACCTTCCCTAGATGATATATGAGAAGTGGCTTTTTTTTTTTTTTTTTGATAGGTTAAGGGGGAGGGCGGTTGTGCATTGAACCTGGAACATCTTTGATCCCGAGAGGTAACTAGATATTTCCAATTGAGTTATGTGCTTACTGATAATATATGAAAAGTAACTAGATATCTCCAAGCAATTATTATATAGATAAATTATGAGAATTACTAGTCAATGACAATGAGTCCAAATGGGATTATGATCACCTAGCAATTATGATCACACGGCAAGAAAAATGTATAGTGACTTTAATATTTTGTTATACTAGGCATCGTATATGTGCCCCCAAATCTATCTATTTCTCCATTACTATGAATTAAAGATACAGACCTAGAAAAGGAAAAAAAATCTCACGAGAATGTAAAAGAAAGAAAGGGGAGAAGGAAGTACAAAACCACCAGATTATTAGCAACTTACGTTATCGATCGAGCTGCTCGGCAAGTTAATTGTTATGGTGCAATTCATTGCCGCAGTCCTCCTCCTCGTTAAAATCTTGATCATGTTCATTGTACCTTTCAACCTGGCATAGCTCGTAAGCAGCACAGACCCTGAGTCTATGTCATGCTTGAGTTTCTGCCATGGGTCCTTCAACCTCACATCCAAGTTTACATTCATCGTCGTCGTTCTCTGGACATCCACACGCCCCCTTCCTATTTTCCCCCTACCAACATTCACGCCTTCATATTGCACATACACAAGGCTACTCTCAAAGCTGAAGAAACCGAAGTTGCTGTTGTCAATAGTCAGGACAGCAACTAAACTTGCGTTGAGCGAAGGAGACGACGCACTGCCATACCTGACGCGCGTCATTGTGACCGAGGCGATTTCCAAATCCGGGCTTTTGATGTGCAGCACCACTAATGCAAAAACTAAAACACTTATGCTCAGGATTGCGAACGAAGTAACAACACATATGAAGCATTTATCACTCCGATCCCGGCGTAGGTCATGGCGTCTGGATGTGGCAAACTCCAAGTCTCTCCGAATTAAAACTCGGGCTGGTGTCAGACGATCGGCGTAAAGATCTTCTGCTGTCATTCTTTCAGATCGGAAAGACTGAGCTGGTAGAATTACACTCTTGATGTGGAAGAGTCTGAGAATGATTTGGGCATTATGAACTACATGAATATAGAATGATATGCCACTCCCCGCCTGCTGAAGGCATATAAAGGTTGGTTGTGAACTAGTTCTATGATATATAGCGTTTTTTAGCACATCAATCGCGTTACAGTTGTCAGAATCTGAGAATGTTTCCGTGGGGGTGTGCTCTTGAACAGAGTGGAAGTTGTCACGTTTTCTCTTGTACCTGGTAAACAGCATTTTTAAACATTCTCTCCAAGTATGCTCCACTTAAAAGGGAAGAAGTTGCGGCCTGTGCTGTTGTTCAAGTATATAAAAACCAACATAAATAAACAACTAAATGAACAAGCAGAAGACTGGGGAAAGAAAGAATCAGTGTCTACATCAACCTGCAAAACTTAAGCTGGTATATTCTTACCTCGAACTTCATTCTCTCTCTAAATACGGAAAAAGGCCTAAGAATTCGCGTCCTGACGCAGCATTATTGACCACAGAAAAAAAAAAAAAAAGCACAGTATTGTTTGCGCCACGCGTCCAAAAAAGAAAAGGAAAATGAAGAATCTGCCTCAAGGTTTGTCGATAGACGTGCTTACCTTAAGCTTCAGACAAAGCGAATGGTAGAAACTGCAGCACGCCCTTCACCGTAGCACGAACTGCGCTGGAGGGAAAATGAGAATCTTGCATAACGATATGACTTTGGCATAACATAATAATAAAAAAGAAGAAATGATACAGACCGTATTGTTGAGAGAAATTGAAGCTGCAGAAATTCAAGTTGTACAGATTGCAATGTACTTCGAACGTGTGTTGTGGTTGGTGACCAGTTGTAGAGGACTTATAATTATTGGACGATCAAGAAAATTCCATCGAGTAGAATTTTCTTTCTCTTTGCAGGTGATTACATGGCTCATTCACTCAATTATTGTGTCAACCAACTCTCACCAATTAGAGTAAGGCGATCATATTTGATTATGACAAAGTTGATTGTGTTATCGTCTTTGTTTATTTATTTAGTTTGTCAAGATGACATCGTTGATGATTTCTATTTGGTTAGTTTGACCACATCACTAGTTTTTGAAACAATAAATCATCTTCCTATATAATATTTCAGTAACGAGGTATAAGAAAATTTTTAAGAAGTATAATATTTTATTTATTAAAAAATGTTTAGCCTTTTGGTTTTCAACAGTGCGTTATTTTCCCTTTGGTAATAATCAAGTGTTTTTCCTGAACATGCCATTTTAACAGATATGTCAAAGTCTTCTTGGATCTAAGTTTGAAAAGGCAAACATTTTGCACTTCCATTCAAACTGCAGTATCGCGAGTCATGTAATAAAAACATCGCTTCTGGAAAAGAGGGTCAAAAGTGATCATGTGCACTAACTTCTCTACAAGCCTTCTAATCGATTAGGTGGAATTCCAACACCATCATGCTTTCAAGCTAATTTCACTAACAAAATAAGCCTTCACTTGGTCAATGGCGATGGGTCAACATTTGAACATTCTAACACATGATATAGGTATCCAATAGTAATGGGCTATACCAATGTTGTGTAAGAACAATTCCTTTCGCAATTGGAGCTTGAAGGAAACTATATGCATAGAAAAAGGCAACATACCCATAAGTTATCTTAAAGGAAACTTAAAAGAACAATTATTATTATTATTTTTAATCAAAGCGGAGTATAGTGATGTCTCCATGGAGTTAGAGAAGTTTTATAAATATGAGTTGTAAATATAACACAGTTAAGCTCAAGTCCATAAAATTAAATTTCTGTGTTGAATAGTGGCCTAATATATGTATGATAATTTCGGATGGAAAGCTTTTCAATTGTACAAATTTGTAATAAATAGTATTAGCGATGATATTGGTTTATGGTATGTAATAAAGATGGTGGTATATGCCTATTTTAACAATTGTATAACTAGATGTTAAAAGTAGAATTAAGGTTGTTAGAGAGAGACTTCATCTCATAAACCTCATTAAGAGAGAGACTTTACCTCTTAAGTCTTGTTGGGGGTTGATTGATTCTTTACTTCAATAATGGAATTCATGGATGGTTTGCATTTATGGATGATAGATTCTTTTTGCCATTAAAGAGTAAATGAAAATTCAAAAGAAAGCCCCCATAGCCCATTAAATTATCCTAGAGGCAATGAACATGTGAGCTAAAAGGCTTCTAGTGAGATAAAAGGCTTGATCGTGTGAGACAAACATGATTTCGTCTCAATAATCTCATTCGAAAAGCACCACAAAATGATAATCCAATTTACAACGTCACATACTAAAATGAGACAAGCAGTTTGTCGAGTTCTTGAATAATCTAAGAAAGGAGTTGAATTGGATTTGTTACTATATGTGTATATTTTGGTTTCTAATTTTTATTTACTATAAGTTTTGTCCAATGGGTGCTTTTGTAACATGTTAGGTCTGGGATTTGACATTGGATTAATTTGACTCGAAGGATCTTGGGTCATAGAACGGATTGGTCTAGAGGGTTGCACGGGTCAAAATCATCCCAATAACTAACTTTCTTATTTTGCCTAATGATGTTATTGATGATGAATATCAAAGGAAAATATAATTAAAAATAAGAACTAAAATAGAAGGGACTTGAATTTCTTAAATTTGGGCATTCTAAGAAGAGACTTGAACTTTTTTGGACTTAACGCTTACTTTGATTGAACTAGGCCTTTTCTTACAACAGCAAGGACTTATTCTTAGATAAATCTACTTAACAAACCTACTAACTTACTTGAAGATAATTTCTCCAATAACCCAATCTAAATGCTACTACTTTTATTCTACAAATAATTTCTCTAACAACCCAAGCGAAATGCTATTACTTTTATTCCTCCTCAAGCTAATATTAAACAAAAAACAAAAACATAGAAATCCAAAGAATAATCGGTGACAATTGGAAAATTGTTACAGCTTTGTAGATAATGGAAACTTAGAGTTAAGCAGTACACGTAATCAACTAACTTCCATCAGTATGCCAACAAGTTCATAGAATGTCCTCAACAAATACGTTAAGAGTAAGAACAGTAGCATAATCTTCCTATCAACTATCCCATAAGCCAATCAAGATTGTGAAAGAAAATCTGTTTGTGCCCGAAACTGTCTTCAACCGTGGCGCACCTTTGTCTCCCTCTAAAGAGAAGAATGCAACACACTGGTGCTGTGGAGTTCTGACATCTCAAGCGTTTTATGCAGCCGCTAATGTCACCTGTCAGCTGATAATGCAGCGAGCCGATCGTTGGCTGCACAATGTGCTGCCACCTCATGTTCTGCATGCTATGTCTCAAGCCAACAATGATTCTCCCACTGATTAACACGTGGCTGCAAAGAAACCCAAAGTCAGGGCACCCACTGGTCATTATCCCAGCATGACACCTCCAATGAGTAATATAAGTTAGCGTTAATAGCCACAAGCACTCCGTGTAGTGGCTCATCAAGCCAGACCAATCCTGCCACCATCGTATTAATTCGGAAGAACCATGCCAACCTATTGTTACACCATTGGAATTGTGAAATGTGCCCTTTTGAAATACAAGCATGCCACTGGAGACGTGGAGGACACCTTGTTTGAAAGCCTGACCATTGCTGATGCCCAACCTCTCACCACGCTACAAGTTATTGACTACAAACTACCCAACATGAAAGAAGGATAAAGTAGAAAGAAAATGAAGAGAAAGGACTGTCGTGTTTCAAGCTCCGAGAGCACTTAATGTAAGATGAAGTAAACTTCTAGGAAGTTTGCTTGTAGAAAAATTAGCAGATCAATAGCCTACATAGAGCCTTGCTTGCTTAGGAAATTGTAAGCCTTTTGTCTTCGTACTTGTACTATCAATTCACTCAACTTAATACAAGTAGCTTCCGCCTTATTTTTGTGCTTTTCTCTGATTACAGCAAAAAACATAAGTCAAACAAGTGAGAATTCAAAGAATATAGAGTGGTTTAGCTACAAGCTTTCTTGAATCTGTATCCACCTTCTTTTAAGCTAATTAAGTTAAAGAAAACCGTTTTTACTAATCAATATTCCAATTCACCATATGTAGTATCTTAATCTCATACAAACAAAACACTTTTCTCAGTAGTTAAGAAAATACCATAAGATAAATAACTTAAACTCTTGAAACCTAATAACCTTAGAATAACATATTTTAAGTAACAACATAAGTTAGGGTTTTCAACTTGAAATCCTTAATTTTTTTTCCTTTAATAATACAAGCTCCTTCTCACCAATATGTATCCTAGGATTATTAAAGAAGCATTGTTAGTATAACAAAAAGCATATTAAGGACTTTCAAGAAGGATCAAAAAAACAAAAATGACCTCACCAAAAGGCTTTCTTGCATAAACCTTTCCATTCGAAAAACGTTTCAAGAAAAAAAGTTTAAGTCGAGGCTTGGCTAAAGTGGCGAATAGTTTGGAGGCCGTGTGCAGAGATTTCCATTGCTATCTATCTACTGACCAACAGACCATAATCGAGGAGGAAGGTGAACAGCTTCCTGCCTCCCACTTTCAGTTGATTGGTCCAAGGCGAAATGGGTCATGGATGGAAACTAGTGACTCCAAATATATCATCTAGATAGTTTGGGTGGAGAATTGTTTGGTTGATTATATGCATTAGAGTAAGGGAACATTACTAGACACATGATCGGAGTCAAAACAATACTCCCGAGCTCAACCTTGAGGACATGGTTGTTTTGAAAAGCGGTAGTGTTATGAGCCCAACTCTAATTGGCCTGAGTTTTTAGTAGAAGTTGTCTTCTCTATTTTAGCCGGTTTGTGCAATGCAGACCTGAGACATGTGCATTAGCTTGTACCTAGGGAAAGTGTGATGCCTGAGGAGACTCTGCAAACGAACATGCTCTGACTGGGCAATTTTTAAGCTCTGATATAGAGCTTTATAGAGGAAGTAACTTGGGCAACTGATCAAGCGCCAAATGCCTTTTAAATACAGTAAATAAATATTAAGAAGAATAATTAATGAACATCCTTTCTTATGTATTTTTTTAGTAGGTTTGACATTTTAGTCAATCTATATTGTTAATATGAATGATAAGGATACTGTGCTTATTTTTAAAAAACAAAAAAGGCAATGAAATGAAAAAACTCTTCTTTTGACCATACTTTTGCGTGCGCGTAAAATTTTTTTGATCTCTGATTCTCCAAAGCAGCAACTTGCATCTTACATTTTGGAGTTATGTGTTTTAGGCTTCTGATTTTCCATATAGCAACTTTCCTTGTACGTTACATGTCCCGTGTTTTGGTCCTACAGTAAGCAGATACATAGATTTGAGTGCAGTAATTTCAACAATCTCCACGTATTTGGAGGAATCAACTTACATAGCGAGCATTATGTTGAACATAATCCCACGACTAATCATTTTGTGATTGTCAAAGTACAATTTATAACACCAAATAGCCCAACGCAATCCACTTTTTGGCACTAAATATCTAGGATATGTAGGTTTTAAGATAGCTAATGCATCGGAAAAATGATAAAAATGCAGATAAGGCTCAAGAAATTTTGTGAGCACAGATTTGTCTGCTACTAACTTTCTCCTGAACTAAGTTACTCATAAGTGTAAAAGTAGGTAAGGAGTTAGAAAGATTAGATAGAGCTAGTCCGTTGACTCTTCTCGTAAAGTGCCTTTTGCCAAACTTGTATATCTAGGATAATTACCATAACTCTCTTATCATGTAAATGCTTTGACCGTGCCCCGCGCCCACCCTCCCGCAGACTTTTGATACAATTCGGCATCATATAATACAAGCATAGTTGCCCAGGAGATTGATTACAACTAAATGTGATAAAAAAAAAGTGTAATTGTATTCAATAGTTGATTTAAAGTAAAATTGTCATTCCTCCATATACATGAAGTTTTCTGAATGTGATTAAGTAACATAACAACTTTTATCATATTGTTCTTAACATGCTTCATCACGACCCATTTGAGTTATAGTCTTTGCCTTAGTTTTTGTATATAAATTGTCTCCTCTTAAACATAAGCTTCAATATTATATTAAAAAGTTTAAAGTTAATTAGAAGTCTACTCAAAAATAAGTATGTCATTCCTCTATATATATATAAAGAGCTCCTAAACAAATTTAGTTAATACAAGATTTTTTTGTTTAGTAGAAATGTACATTTACATTAACAAAAAGTATTGTTTAAAAGTATAAGGATATACCTTAATATTACAAAAATTATTAAAACTACAATAAGATAGAAATTGAAAGTCTCCAAATCTCACTCAAAATGATATTTTCTTGTGATAATTTTATATTTTGGAACAAAGAAAACTTTTCTTCATATTATTTTCCTTACTTTAGCTAATAAGATTGGGATGTCAATTTTTTTTATTCTGAAAACATCTTAAAAAGCTTTGTAGCCAAATCTAGTTAACAAAAGGTTTTTGCTAACATTATTTTTGATAGAATGATTCCTTTCAATTGCATTGCCACTTTTTTGCAAGTTGTCTTGCTTCCACCCTCCATTGAAACAAGGTTTTTTTTTTTCCAGAAATTCTTTTTGTTCAATTGAAATAAAAAGAAAAAAAAGTCGGGCAGGGGATAGCATAACCCAACCATACATGCCGTCTAAGAGGGATAAGAGAAAATGACAAGCCTACTTAATAATATATGTAACTAAGCCTCCATAAGTTCTCAATAAAAAATCATATACATGCAATACCGTTGTTGACTTTTTCGTCCTGTAACAGGGAGAATAACGAGTATGCCAACCCAAATTTATCATAAAAACATCACAGTAGCAATATTAATAAATTAAACAGATCAAGCGAAAATGAAAAGGATGACAAATCACTCAAAAGACGAATAAAGTGAAACTTAATGATAAAACTTTGCGTTTATCACTTGCAATTCAAATCTTGGACCTTCTTTGTTTCGATATTGATATCCATCGTGCAGTCCATTTCAGTTGACTTCTTCTTCTTGAAAACATACAGCAACTCCACTTTCCCACGAACCGTTGCCTGACAATTCAGCGTCAAGACCCCGACACTCAAGTCGCTTCCAAGACTTGAACCGACACGCCTGTTATTCGAGCTCACAATCGCTGTCACATTGACCATTTTGGTGGAACGAAACCCTGCCTTTCCCTCATGAATGGTGACTTGTCCCACTGTTACACCGCGGTACGTGAAAGTAACACTTGTGCGATCGTACTTGTAGGGGCCAAAATTTGTGTTCTTGACGGTCACTTGGGCTGTGAAGCTCATGACAAACGACGGCGAATTTTGGTTCGCGTTCAGAGTTTGGACGTAGGGAGAGCGCAGCCTGAACGTGGGTGTTCTAGCTCGCATCAAAAGGAGAACGAAGACCAAGATCACTATGATCAGAAAAACAGCTAAAGCGGCAATTAGCACGACCAACTTCATCTTTTTCTTTTTTGCCAGCTCCTTGGTGTTCGCTTCTTCGTCGCTTCTTGGTTCCCCATTTACCAAGGGCTGCTCCTGTTGGCTTGTCTTCTCAGGCATTTTCGTTGCTCGAAAAAGCGAAAAGAAACAAAGACTCTTGGGTTTCCTTCTCTTGGATAAGTAGAAGAAGTTAGGATTCGTTGTGGTGGGGATGTGAGAGATTTGTATCGTATATATAGTAGATATTTCTCCTGGTGTATAGTGGAAGCATAACCACAAATCGCATCATGCAGGCATTCCAGACTTTCCCCTTAACCATAATGGAAAAGTATCTGAAGTATCCCCTTCTTCCTTTCGGAAGATCAACTCGCAAAACAAAAAGTGGTTCATATCCCACTCGTTCTTTTCTTTTTCTTGTTTCTCTCTTCCGTGTAAGTTTTTATAAGGTGGCAACTTGTATAACCGAGTTCGTCGAAATATGAATGCCGAAAGATTCCATTCTTTTGAAGGACAAACTTGAAATTGCAAACTATTTTTTTAGAAGCACAAGTTATCTTAAATGCATTTTTCAATGTCATCAAATCTTGCAAGAGCATAAATTTCTCTTAAAACCAACAATTATTTGGAGATTTTTTTTTTTATCAAATAAAGAGAGGTTTGAGAATATAACCCAAATCCTCGATAACCAACTATTAAATTACTGACATGTTGATAATTCCTTAGAGATTGTGAGTTTAGAAATTTTGTTTATAAAACTTTCTCTTATAGTTTCCTACAATTGAACCCTAAGCCTCCATATTTAACTCATTTGCTGCTATACATCCGTAAAACAAGGTATAATCTAGTTTTTTCCCGTCCATACTGCCGTAACTTCTCAGTTTTGCCTTACTTATGTTTAGTTCCCCTCTTTATCTTTTGTTCCTAAGATCTATGATTTTAGATTCTTCAAGCAATGAGTTTATATCAATTAATGCTAAAAGTTCTTATGCTCATAACTTCATAACTGTTAATGAGAAATTAATATATTAAAAATTTCTTCTATACCTAAAAAGTCAACTATGAAATAGAAGAATATACTCAAATTAATCAAGTATATACACTCATACCCTAGTAAAATGGACTAGACATTTACTTTGTTAAGATACTCCTTTGTCACAATGGTCTTACAAGAATCATTTCATGATGTAACTTTTTCTATAAATTTTAGATTTAGTCATATCTATAAGAATCATAAGAGAGAACTTATATTCTAATATCATGTTAAAAAGTTTACTCTAATTTCAAGAGCCTAATCTTGAAGTAAATATATTCATTTTTAATCAAGCACATGCTTATATTTTAATAACATAAAATGAAATATTCACGCGGTAATTATTGCGCCTTAGGAATGTACATGCATGGCATTTCCTGTTCGCATGTTCTTGAATTTCCGGGAACCAAACCTTGTTTGACATATGCGGGGGTTGGCACGCGCCCATGATCTTTAGAAAGAAAACATACACCCCCTGGTGCTTTGGTATCAGTAACACGACATTTTCCAAGAAAGATCAGGTTGGCTAAACTTGACTCGGACCTTCCATCATGGTTTCTCCGTCTCACATATCAGGCTGATGTGTGAAAGCTTGAGTCCTTGTGACAAACCTTGCCTAAAATCAATTTCAACATAAGAAACTTGATTTTTATTTTATTTTATTTTATTTAGTTGTTTAAATGTCAAATTAACGGTTTGCACAGACGGTCTTTTGTTGCTTCGTTAGGAAATTGAATGGGCTTTATTCCTTTTAGTTTTTCCTAACAAAATTAATTGGAAGTGAAGTTTAATCAATAAAAGTGTACATTTGAGCTTTACTAGCGTATCAGAACAGAGCTGATTTTACTGTAAAGCCTTATAGAGGAAGCAACCTACGCAACTAAATGGGAGCAGAATGCCTTTCAAATACTGTAACCTATATATTGAGAAGAACAGGGAAAGAAATGGGAAAAAGAAATGGAAAAAAAAAGACTCATTTTTCTAAGACAATGTATCTCCCTCTTCTCTGTGGTACTTGCGTAGGCTAGCGAAAGTATGGTTCCAACACTTCCAAATTTATAACCGAATACAAAATTAGGTCGATGTGGAGTCCTAGTTAGGTCCAACACCTACCACATCATCAGGGTCAGGTATGCCTAAACCCATTACATACACGTTCAAGGTGGATAAAATTTCAGTATCACAGAACCAATCCCGCACCTTAAATCTATATCTAAGATCATAATTACAAATATGAAAGCCATCATATAGCTGATCAGATATTACAAACAATATAGGTATAACTATTCAGAATCATTGAGTGAGCTCGGATTATACTCTCACTAGAGTTTGAAAGGGCAACAACCTGCTCCGGCGGAGGAATATATTTGATGGAGACTAATTGTTCTGCCTGCCCCTCGTTTGTCACTGGTATCGCTCCTGGTTCAGCTTCATCTTCCGATAATGTCAGTTTTTGTCCTCTAATCTTGTCTGGGTTAAACGCCTTTCCTTAGTCATTCTTTTTCATAGCTCTAGCGCCGCACCGTGGGCCGCTTGTCACTTGATGCATCATAGACTTTTGCATATTTTCGAATTGGGACATATTCCTTCTCCACTATTTTTTTTTTTTTTGGCTTTCTTTGCCTCCTGAATCTTACTCCTTCTGGCCTGAATCCTTTGAGAGATCCGTGTAGGTCTTGCAGACGCCGAGTCCGAGTGCTGTTTCATTGCTTCTTTTCCTCTCGTCTTAGCCCTAAATGCACATCTGAGTTGCTTGCTGGCGAATCTCGTATCTGTTCATTCACAATGCACGTCCTGGGTGGTGATCCTTTCATGAAATTAATATTTTGCATTTTAGAGTTCGAAGTTTTGCATTTGGGATTCTCACTTTCCATATTGCTGCTTGCGTTTTACGTTATATGACTTGCATTTTGCTCCTATAGTAAGCAAATCATAAGTTTGAGTACAACAATCTCAATAATCTCCCATATTGGGAGGAATCAACTTGCATAACAAGTGTCAAAAACTATAGGTTTAACTAAAAAGCTAGTTTAAATGTTTGAATATCTTTCTTTCTTTTAAACTTTCATCTTAGGAATTTTATCTTCTAGTATGGGGCTCTCATTTTACACATACTCCCTCATAAATCGAGCATTATTGGATTTGTGATTACATAGCAAAAAGTAGAGTCAAAAAAATCAAAGGTTTCAACCTTAAAAGTAAACTCATGTGTTAAAGAGACTTTTTATATTTAAATAATACTCAAAGATTATATAATTTTAATATGAACTTTTTTTTTTCTAATACTCCCTTATATATCAAGTATTCCTTAAGTTAAAAGTTAAATGGAATAGAATAAATGTCCCATGCACGTTAAATATTTTTAAAAAGCTCAAAGTCAAACAAAAATTAAAAGTGACTAACTTGGATTTTGATATCATATTAGGAATAAGTTCATAATCTAATTTAAAAACTAATTTAGAGATTGAATGATCATTCTTTTACCTAAACTTTATTTTAAAAATCTTATCTTTTAATGTGATATTTCCACCTTACATATAGTGAGTATTAACAACATTCACCAGTAATCATTTTGTTATCATCAAAATATAAATCGTAATTTGTTATCATCAAAATATAAATCATAACAAGATATAGCCCAATACAAACCACTTTTTGACACTAAAAATCAAGGATATCTAGGTTTTAAGATAGCTCTTTTCAATGTATTGGAAAAACGATCAAAAGCGTGAGAAGGCTTAAGAACTTACGTGAAAATCTTTACCCAAACATTTTTACAGAAAAGGGTTTTCCGGTGCCATTAACAGTCGTATAACACCTATTTGTGAGAACACAGATCTGTCTTCTACTAACTTTCTCCTGAATTAACTTACACTCGAAGTGCAAAAGTAGGTAAGCAGTTAGAAAGATTAGATAGAGCTACTTCGTCGACTCTTCTCGTAAAGTGCCTCCTGCCAAACTTGTATATAATACAACTACCCTACTTCTACCATGAAAGTGCTTTGACCGTGTCCCCGCCCCTCCCTCCTGCTGACTTTTGATTGTGAGTGGCTGCCGTTTTAAGGAAACTTGTTGTTTTAGTCTTCCTTTCGGGTTTTGTGGTCATGGCTTGGTGCTAGAAACAATGATTTGGATAGAAAAACTAAAGAGACTGTATAGAATAGACTGATGTGGTGGGGTTTAGATGATCACAACTGACAAAATACTATGAACACTCTTGATTAAAGCCCTTCCCGGGTCCAGTAAGAGAAAATGGAAAGCTGGTCAAATCTTCTTGATTAACTTACTGAGCTGCTCAAAAGTGTTTTTTCAAAACTCACTCGATATCATCTAATACATTTTTTTAAAACATGACCAAGCATGCATTTGGTGTCGAAATTGGAACTTCTTTATCCTAAGTAGTGCCTACTCCTACTCCTACCCGAATGTGCTTTTCAACTTTGTTCATGTTTTTATCATTCAATTGCATTGTCCCTTTCCTACTTTAAGTTTTTAAAATTTAATTCATCTGCTTAGATGTCATCTACAACAGCAGACTCCAAGGTTTGAAACTTCTCTTCTTTTCAATAACACCCAGAATAACATATATGCAGCCCCTAATTTATTAATAAAAACATCGTAGTAGCAAATAATAATAACTCAAACAGATCGGACGAAAAATAAAAATGTTACATAGAAAACAAAAAAAAAAAACAATAACAACAACTTTGACTTTATCACTAGCAATTCAACTCTCGGACCTTCTTTGTTGAGATATCGATATTCATCGTGCAGTTCATTTCAGTTGACTTCTTCTTCTTGAAAATAAACACCATCTCCACTTTCCCACTAACCGTTGCGTGACCATTCAGCGTCAAGACCCCGGCACTCAAGTCTCTTCCAAGACTTGAACCGCTTCCCACGTTCTTTGAATTCACACTCACTGTTACACTGACCTTTTTGGTGGAACGAAACCCAGCCTTTCCCTTAGGAACGGTGACTTGTCCCACTGTTATGCCCCGGTACATGAACGTAATACTGGTACTATCGTACTTGTAAGGGCCAAAATTTGTGTTCTTAACCGTCACTTGGGTGGTGAAGCGCATGTCGAAGGATGGCGAAGTTTGGCTGGTGTTCAGAGTTTGGAAGTCTGGAAAGCCCAGCCTGAACTTGGGTGTTCTAGCTCGCATCACAAGGAGAACGAAGACCAAGATCACTATGGTCTGAAAAACAGCAAAAGCGGCAATATACACGGCCAATTTGATCTTTTTCTTTTGCCGGAGCTCCTTGGTGTTCGCCTCTTCGTCGCTTCTTGGTTCCCCATTTACAGGTGCCAAAGGGTGCACCTGTTGGGGTGTCTTATCAGCCATCTTCTTTGCTTATAAAAGCAAGGGGGAAAAAAAAGAACAAAAGAACAAAAGAACAAAGAACAAAGAACAAAGACAAAGCAAGTTTTGGGCTTACTTCTGTTGGATGAGTCGAAGAAGTAGGATTGCTTGTTGTTGGGACGGCTCAGATTTGTATCTTATATAGTTCGAATTAGACACTGTGTTAATTAGTGGATGGAACATTGTGAGAAAAAGCTCGTTTGAAAGCGAGAACCATCCGGGAATACTTTAATCACGAGAAACGCGTCCAAGGTGGAAATTTTTTACGCACTTCTAGATGGTCTCTCCTTGCTTTCCACGATGCTACATGTACGGAATCTTCGAATAAGTATCTATTGAGACAAATATTCACTTGGGCCGAAAAGACAGTATCTCCCGATCTGAGGGTAGAGTATCATATGATTTCTTCACCAAGGGCGGAGGTTGAAATACAGTTACAGGATTTATTAACATTTTGAAAATTCTTAAGGCATTTTTGGCTGGTGCCTCTTCATCCTTCCAAGACTCTCCCGGGTGATCTTAAGGAGTCACAAAAAGCTCCCAAAGAGTCATAAGAAGACCATTCTTCAAACTCAGTCTTTGCCGCTCATCAACCTCTTTATTAACCTTTGCAAAGTGACAATGAATACAAATGCATGCTTATAGCTATTTTGATAAGATCAACTTTAATTTTTTAAGGGTGGAATTTACTCAAATTCCCTGAATTCAGTTCATTAACAAACATTTTGAATTATTGCATCATAACGTGAAAATGAGGCTCTTTCAAGCAATTAACTAGAATGAAACCTTAAACAACTTTGTCCTACTTTATGTTAGGTAGGGAGGACTTGAGCATCTTGACTCTCCATTATTTAGATAGAGAAACCACCAAGCAAATGACTGAACCATTTTTTTGAGTTAAGTAAATAAGGGTTTAGAGGCGTTGGGTGTTAAACTTCAAACATTTTGTTCTTAGGCGACATAGGTTGTCAACTGTTACTGAAAAGAAAGAGAAAAACATTTGTGTGATAAGATGTCATTTGATTGATTGGATTGGCCACAATTAAACCCTGTTACGATTAAACAAAGAAACTCAGTCTTCAAAATGGTCTTCACATAGTCCGGAGATGTGGATTTTCCTAACATCGGGACAGTCCTCCTTGTAAGACACTGGGGTTCCTTCTTAATCTTCCAACAATGTTTGTTGAGTTGCAGTGCTCTTGAAAACCGTAGTTGAAGCTAATGACAAAAGGACAACTATTGGTGAGAATAGCCAGACCATTTTACACTAGCGTGTTTCTTCCGGCATGGAAAAGCATTGATTTCGGCTAAGATTATTGGTCGAGGGAATCCACTGATTTGACAGAAAGACTCTTGAACCGCGGAGGATTCCTTAGCGCAGATGCCTGGAAATTTCATTGATTACTGAGAGATAAATCCAATTATTCTAATATATTTTACAAAATGTCCTCTTCTGAATCATTTCTCCATTTGGAAACTTAAAAAATACAGTTCTAACAACTTTCTATAATTCATCATTTAATTTTATTTGGAGAACATTCTGATGTCGTGTTGAGTTGGCCATGCAGTCATCATTCTTCAGGGGCCAGAGATCTTGCTTGCAATTCAAAATAAGAGTTGTCCCAACCGGAGCTATTGAAAGCGAAACATCCTGAGTCCCCCTTTACTTAACTAAAAGGAAAGAATTCCAAAACATGAACCTTCGCCTTTGCCTTTGAATTTAGCCCTTATCATCATAAATTGCACTCCGGGAAGCCTGGACTACGTCAAATTACCTGGATTCAGTTCATTGATCAGTTCATGAAGTCGATAAATAAGAAGATTAGAGTGATTATTGAACGAAAGATTGTTTTACCAATTCAATTTTATTCTCATTTCATTTCAATTCGTCAATCTCAGCCTAACGGTAGGTGTTCTAAGCACATAATTATCCCTGTGAAAACAAGAAGCTGTTATAGGCTAGAACGCAACCCCAGCAACATAGTATATGCAGAACATTGGCGCTTAGCATGTTCTTCAGTTTCTGTTACCGGACATGCTCAAAAAGAAAAAAAATTGGAGCCCTTTGTGTTATTGTCAGCAGCGGTACTTGAACAGTATTGAAAATTGAGAATCAAACTACGAGGAAACTTCCGACAAACTTGAAGCGATCAACTTCATGGAGATTGGATCTCAAATTTGGTCCTGCAAATGCGTGTCGTTTGGATGATGACTCGCAGTTGCCACAAAGTCCAGGTACCGAGACAGTCCCAGAAAGATCAGGTTGCTTAAGTTTGACTTGCAGGTTCCGTCATGCCATAGCGTGTGAAAGATCAGGATGTTCAGTAGAAACCTGGCTTGGAAAAACAATTTGAACCTGACCAACTTCACTTTTGGTCTCCTTTTTCTTTGTTTGAATGTCGAATTAGAACCTCAGTCCTAGACAGCCTAACCAACCATTAGGCTACTAACTTATTACCAAACAGTCGTAAAGATTAAGAGAGGCTTTTGTTCATTGTTCTTGTCTTAACGGGAAGTTCACAACTGGGATTCCATCAAACACGAAATTATATGGAGTACGCGTAGCGTAGGAACAAGGAATCTTTCTTCTGGTTTATAGTGGAAGCATAACCACAAATCACATCACGCAGACATTCCAGACTTTCCCCTTAGCCATAATGGAACCTTACTAGGCTCAGCAAATGAAAAAATATCTAAGTATCCTATTCCCCTTTCGGCAGGTCAACTTGCAGAAGAAAAAGTGGCTCATACCCTACTCGTTCTTTTCTCATTTTAGTTCCTCCTGTGTCAGTTTTATAAGGTGGTAATGTGTGTAATTACTGCGCCCTATGAAAGTACAATCATGGCATCTCCTATTCGCATGTTCTTGAATTAATGTGAATCAAACATTGTTGGATGTTCGTGGGTGTTGGCACGCATGTAATTGGTTTTTGGGTTTCAGTTGAATCATGAAAAGTAAGCTCTTCAACGTCATTTCTAACACGCTAACTTTACATTCCGGTTTTCCAAGATCACGGGAAAGAAAACGTATACCCCCCGGTGCTTTGAAATCGGTGCCACGACATTTTCCAAGAAAGATCATGGTTTCTCCATTTCACATGTCAGGCTGACGCGTGAAAGCTGATGTCCTCATGACATACCTGGTGTAAAATCAACTTCAACGTCAGAAGCTTAATTACGTTTATTTTATTATAATGGTTTGTTTGAATGTCAAATTAACTGTTTCAAGTGACGGTCATTTAAAGCTTCCTTAGGAAATTGAATGAGCTTTATTGTTAACAATATCAATTGGGGGTGAAGTTTAATCATAAAAAAGAGATTCCCTTTCCAACATCAAAAATCCCTATTTTCTAGTTAGATATGAATAGTTTAGAGCACATCCAAATAAAAGTGATCCGAATAATTGAGAGATATATGTATATTCCTCATATTTCGGTAAAGAGCCTCATTGAATGGCTAAGCTGCATTGGACAACCAGTTACCATAAGTAGTTGACTTCCGTTCTTTTGTGCGTGCTTTAGACTTTCCCGTTGCATTTTGGACAATCAGCATCTTACTATTTGAAAATCCAAGTTTACGTTTTCAAGCAGGCACTTTTGTTTCCTCTCAAAATGATATGGATAAGAATATAGCTGTTGTTAACAAGCACCTAATTTAGTGGTTAGGAGGTGCTGTCTAAGACCTTTAGGTTCCAAGTTTGACACCTTAAAGGTGCATGAGTTAAAATATATATATATTCAACTTGTCATATTTTTCATTCTCTTTATTCTTTGAGCATATATATATATATGAGATAAATGTGAAAAGTGGACACCAGGAAAGGAGCAATTGTCAATGCTGAGTACCTCAAGCTTTAGCATAGGTTAGAAAGCAAGTTTGTCGCCCACCCCTTTGGGTTATATTGGCTTTATGCATTTTTTCCAACCCTCATAAGCTGAAGCTAGTTACTGGCCTTCTCATGGAAACAGTGTTGGAATAGGCCATGTTAGCTCAACAGCAATAGCTTTGTATGTGAAGCTATCCCTCATAAACTGAGGTCGTCTGTTTTCCAAGCACTGGAAACGAAGGTTAAGTATCAGCTGAAGAAAGGGAAACGGATATGAATCGATCTGGTCTCCAAATCCAAAAACGAAGGTTCAATAGGAAAACAGACAATCGTAGAAATGGGAGACTTTAATATCGTATGGAGCCTCCTTACAAAAGAATAAATTTATAATATAGAACAACAAACACAGCAAAAGAAGTGCAAATTCAAGTCAAACACCCCAAGTTTGCATCTTTCACTTGCACTTCAAAACCTGGACAAAACGCTGTGCCAAATTGATTGCCATGGTGCAGCTCATTTCATCCGATTTCTTTTTCTTGATTACCTTCAATAACTGCACCTTCCCACTCAACTTCGCCTCGCTCCTTAAGATCAGAAATCCGGAACCAATGTCATTCACAAGTTCTGTGTTTCTGTTTAGCCTGTCAGAGCTAATCTCGACGGTGATGTTCATTTTCTGTGTCTTTCTTGGCCTGGCACGTCCCTCGGGAATAACAGCCTCCCCGACAGGCATTTCTCCATATAGGATGGTGACATTGCTGCTTTCGTACTTGAAGTGGCCTAATTTTGTGTTCTTGATGGCCGTTTGTGCCACCAGTCTCATGTCAAAAGAAGATGAATTGTTAGCACCAGAACTGAGATTTTCGACTGCAACAGTTCCAAACCTGACTTTCGGAGTTTTTATGCGCATCACTGTCAGTGCAAAGACCAATATGATAATGGTCTGAAACACAACGAAAGCAGTAAACTATGCTAAACATTTGGTGTCTCGCTTCCCCTCTTCCTTCATTATGAACTACGATTGATAATAGTGTAGGTCAAAACAGGCTTTTGCACTTCGTTGTCCTTGTCTAGCAACAAAAAGAGTGCAAAAGGCTCTAAGAGGTAAGGTGATTTGTGAGTTCTGGAGCAAGTATGGCCGTGTATTTATACATGCTTGTCTTGAATCAGGAAGCAACTTCAAGATATTATTTCTCAATCAACACAATCATGTTTGGTTGACATGAATATAAAATTGTTACGAGTAGGTATTACCTCACATTGAAAGTGTAAAGTTGAATCTTTGAGTTTATAAGTAATAAAATTTTTTTACATAATGTTTTAAAATTTTGAAATGAATCTATTATATTCTAATATGATATCAGAGTCAAGAATGAACATCCACTTTATAATCCCTTGTCCTAAAGTTAGACTTTAATTCATATGCAATACTTGACACAAGTATTGCATGTGAGGAGAAATGTTAAAAATGAGTGTTGGCCCATATTATAAGTGATTAGATTTTTTTATCTAATACTTTAAAATTTTGGAATGGACTTTCATACTCTAATAAAAAAAAATTAATCAACTTTCTTAACCATTTAAATAATCAATCATTGAATTATGGGCCTGTTAATAACCATATGTATAGCCGAAGCAGTAACTTGGAAAGCCATGAGAGCATTGGCTTATCTTAGAGCCTGCAATTACTTTGCAAGTTGCGCGTTTACATTGGTCCTTATAGTAAAGCTTTCTCTTGTAGTTTCCTACAGCCCACGGTGTGGTCAGATGTTTAACTGATTTGCTTTTGTAGAACCCAGTAAACAACCCAGTCTTTTGTATTTCCTATCCTTACTGGCCTACGATTTTCATTTTTTTTCCTTATTTATATTGCCATTCTACCTTTTATCTTCTAGTTCAAGATTCATGATTTTAGACTGCTGAGGCAAATGTGCTTTCCCAAAACTAAAAATTGATTATTTATATTTAGAATGTTCATGCAGTAGGATTGAATTAATTGAGATCTTTGGATTGAGCTTTGACAATCACAAAAAGAATCATATCATGATCATATTCTAGGTCAGTTGTCAAAAGACTGAATTAAAAAACGTTCAAAGATTAGAATATTTTATTTTATTTTATTTTATTTAAATTTCACCCTAAGAATATTATTTTTCAAAATCGCATAAAGTGAGATAAAGTTAATCTGAATTCTAATACCAAATCAAAAGTTTAAAAACTAACTGAAATTTTCAATGATTTTTTTATTTAAAATTTATTTTATAAATCTTATTTTGACTCTAATATGCACTTTTTAATAATAAAAAAAAAATCGGATGAGACGAACTTAGGAAGTACAAAGCCAGCATATTTTAGTCTCTGTTAGGTTATGGGCCCAATCTTTCAGCTTGGGTCAGACAAGATATTACGTTCACCCTGTTTGGGGTTCGAACCTGCTCACTATTTTATAGTCTCAGTGTAATGGGCCTAATATAATACCCTTTACTGGCCCATCCGTCTCTCAGGTTTGTCCAGTTTCCCAACACTGACAGATAGATAAAGAGGCCTTTAACTAGAGGCCTTTTCTCATATGTAGTGTTTTCTAGAAGCCGTCTTATTCGGTGAACTGGTTTTTGTCTTTTGAACAACTGGAAGATACCCTTTGGATATCCGCTTAATATGCTACTTCGATAATTTCAGAGCACAAATGATTAGGATCATGCGTATCCAACTCTTGGATTTCCACGCTAGGACTATTCAAAATCAAACTGTTCAAATATATAATTCAGAGACAAATCTATCTACAAGATAAGGATGTATTTTTTGAGAACTATGACAATATCCTTTAGACTTTAAGGCTGAATTGGCTCAACTCTTTCACCTGCTTTTGTATCTATTCTCTCATAATAAATAACTTAGTAGTACAAACCAGGAGGGAACATGTCCAACTCATGAACAGATAGGAAAAGAGGACATTGAAAGGCAAAATTAAGCAATATAAACTATATCATTATAAACTAACAACAATTGTCTATTCTATATGACAAACAGGAAGGTGATCTATACATGATTTTCCTTCGACATGTATGTTGACACCGTTGTCGGTATCCACATTTCTAGAAGGATTCTTCGGGGCCCAAATGAAGAAAAGCTTTGGAAAAGTTCAACGGACACGCCATCCGGAACCCACCACCTTCAGAGTCCACCAGCCGACCCCAGATTTCTCCACTCCAAAACTGTCTTTACCCAGCTATGGCGTCTGACGTGCCGGTCACATCATAACTCAATAAGTTCCAACCACTATTTCGTAGCTGTACCGCACTATTGCTACCCAACAAAGCAACTCAGGCCCACCGCCGCCCATGGCTTCTACTCTGTAGCCGTGGGTGATGCACAGCCAGTGGAATATTAAAGAATGTATATCTATCAAGAACTAGATTATTGCTTCTGCTTGGCAGCTTATGGTCTACACAGAAATTTAAAAAAAAAAATCCATCTATATATATATATGCTTTTCACTTTCTTTTTTATCTCATTTACCCCACCACTGTACAGTGCTACAATTTTTTTTTCTTTTCTTTTTTTTTTTTTTTTCTCTTCTCTCTGGCTTATAACCAAAACTCTCTCTTAGAACGAATGGTGGAGCGATGAGAGGAGGTATATACCCACCCCACGGTCTTCTAGAAATGCTCCTTGTGGAATTCAAACTTTGTTGGACCTTTTTGATTGAAGTCGTAGCAAAGCTTGTTAAGTTCTTTAGCTAAAACCGGTGCCCCACAGTAGAATACCCCTGATCCAAATAACAAAAAACACAATGATGGCATCAGAAGAGAGCTGAAGCTGCTAATATTGATGGACCAATGGAGATTCATCTCACCAATTCTTGCAGAAGTGTGCTTGGAGCACATCTTGGAGAAAACTTTCTTCCAGTTAGGCCTTGCAAAATGGGTCCGAACCTGACAACAGGAAAAGATTGAGCAAACACATCAAGGTTGTTACAAACGTGATGAAACGTTAAGATCGTTGCTATACGGCAGCATGTCCTTGGGGATACTTTAAGATCGCATGAATTATAAATGATGTCAATTACAGCAAGGGTATGAGAATGGAAGTTATCAAGGAGCTTACCCTGGTGCCAGAAACAATGTCAACTCCATTCTTGGCATGATTGAGTGCTTGCACCATGGTAATGAGGGCTGAGCGGGCGTCTCCTTCCTCATATACACTAGTGAGGTAGTTATGCATCTCAATGACACCCTAAAATCAGAAGTAACAAGTTGTAGTCATCAAACTCGGTAATTAGTACAAAATAATGCAGGTGATGGCAAAGAACATTCAATTTTTACCCTTTGATCAAGCTCAGCAACTTCATTCATGACCCCTTTAAACCAATCAAACGAGCCTTGTTCCCTAGTTACCCAGTAGAAGTAAGCATTAGTGGTCTTCAGAGTTCTTTTCCGCCTTGGACCGACCTTACTGGACGAAGAACAATCTGTGCTTCTGGTACTTAGGTCTGACACTCTGCTGACATCTGAGACTGAATCCTGAGGACAATGCTAGATAATTTTAAGGCATTGATAAGTCAACAAATGTTTGAAAGCATTGATTTACTACCATATGTAAATTTCCGCAGGTTTAAAGTGAATTCCTTTTGTGACTGGGAAAAATAGAACAAGTTACTTACCGCATCCTCCTCCATTTTGATAATGTTGTTGAGTAAATCCTTCAGAATGCTGATAAAAGGAGTTGCTCCTATCCCCAGACCAACAAGTAGCAGTACATCATAGTTCTGGAAATCTTGTGCTGGGGCACCATAAGGTCCGTCTATTAATAGCTTCGGCAAACTGTTATCTCCAGAGAAGAATTTCACATATCAAATAATTTAGACTAAATGATAAGAATTAAAGATGTAGACATTGAAAAACAATAAAGAACTTATACATTTTCTTGGTTGTTTCGTCAGCCCTGAGAAGCCCACTCTTTCCAGCAACAGGAGCTTCACAGGCTTCAGAGAACACCCTCTTGAGTTCTTGTGTCCAATCACCTAGCTGCCTGATGTGAACACTAAGGTAGTCGTCTCCAGGAGCGGAGGTAATGGAAAATGGATGCCTGGGATGCACATAAATCACAGCACATTACCACAATGGATCAAGGGAAATTACTCGGTAAGTTTACAACAGTGAAGGCCAGATTAAGCATCGTATAATTCGGTATTCATCAGAAGTTTTATTTTTACAAGCTGTTTAGTTTTCAGCATATATTCTCACATAAGTAGCATTCAAACTACCGCTGAAACATTCTCGTTAAGAATCATATATTGTGCGTGAGCCTATAGATAATTGAGAGTTGGAGTAGCCAAATTCATTAGGTTTCCCCTGAGAAATCACAGAGAACAGCTCTGCCTAACCATTACGAGAATAGGACGGCGGTGTCAAAGCAAATAGATTCCTCAAGATATATGTTGCGCTATCCATTAAAGCTGTGGTGACTTACCATTCAAATGGAGATACAGCTGGACATTGGACAAACATGTATTGTCCGCTCTTGTACTTAAACTGGGGTGGCTTAGACATTTGCAAGGTGAGAACGTTTCCGGGATAGATGGCAACCTAAAAAATTCGCAATGCAAAGTAAACAGAAAAGGGGGTTAGAGAGAGTCAGCCTTGAATTAAGAATAAAAATAAAAATAAAAAATAAAAAATAAAAAACACCTAGACAGTATACAGTCCGAATAGAAGGCACTTCTTCAAGTGGAAGAAGTTCCAGAAGCTTTCCACAGTTTAGACATGCTCGAACCAAGCGTATATGCAACTAGGTAAGCAGTAAAATAAATGGCAGATGCAGCTCAAAAAAATCATTCTGACCTTCAGAAGACGGACAGAATAGGAGCCAGACCGAAAGAACCTCAGGGTCCTCTCTCCAGCATATAATAAAACTGGAACGGCAAGGTACATCCATGTCTGCATGCATGAACTAAATGTCTCAGCTTTCTTCTCAGCAGAAGTAACACCACTGTGTTCGAATATGTAAATAGCATCTCAATAAGATATAAGAAATTATACCGTCTTGAGGTACCACTTGTGTACAAGAAAGAGGAATGTGCCATGGACGACGAGCAAGATATAGACAATGACAAAGAGGTGGTGCGAATACCAGAAGGCGTTAAAACCAGTGAGCCTATCGAACGGCTTGGGCAGCTTAATAACGCTCCGTCTGAACCAATGGGTTGCAAGTGTAAAAGCAACTGCCATCAAGAGCAACATTAGAATTCCAGTCACCCCTTCTACCCCTCGAGCTAGGTCGCCGTAACTGGGTTTATGATCTCCAAAGTCACGAAGTACAAAAATATCCTCGTATCTTTTCTCAGACAAGTTTACAAGCCTTGGGAAATCACATGCGAGGTGGTCTCCGACATGGAGAATGATACCAATTACAATGGCTGCAGCGATGGTCTGCAGGGAGCAATTTCCGGAAAGAAAAGTGAAAATGTATTTAGGTTAGTCTGCGCATCAAGTACTCAAACAATTTTTAAGTTTAGTCAGCCAAGGCTTTTAAAATATCAAAATTCAGGACCTCTATAGATCAACTTTGTCATTCTTGCACTGCGATGTCAAGGTACTTGAAGACTGCTTATCCAAACCTTTGGGAATGAAAAAGTCACCTAAGTCACAATATGATCTACTGTCATCCTCCCATCCATTTAACCCAGATATTGCATAATCGCAAAGAACAGGCGAGATACGAGATCATCTAGAGTTAGATTGTCATGTTTTTTATGAAGTAAAACACACAACAAGCAAATATGACGATGTCTAAACGGCATGAGAAATTTGTTGCAGTAATTGAAGACACAAACAACATTTGGAGTGCAAGTTATTGTTCCAGTGGCAATAAACCATAATAGTCTGTACGGATAAGGATTTCTTTATTCAATATTCGTATGGCACGTTTTTAAGGTAATCTCAGAGAAAGGATTAGTGTGAAACCTACTTCAACAGACTTTCTAGAAAGGAAAGACGAACAGTTTCTGCAGTGAATTTACTAAGGAAAATTCACTGTTGCTTCTTTCTCAATTTTCCGGTCCAAAAAGGAAGTCCCTAAGAAGTCACTGTTTTTTAGTTTTGACGACTTTAAAGTGAATTACTTTCTACTAGCTATCTGTTCTTTCTTTTTCTTTCTTTTCCCTCAATTCTCCATTCTTCTACTCATGTACGTATAGATTTTATTACCTTTTGAAAAAACTATATTAACCCGTACAACCTTTATGCACACTTGCTTGCCTTTTCAAAAAGAGTATATTAAGCGGGGTAATTAATTGTCAACTTCGACTACGATTGTGGTAATGTACCCCGTATAGGTGTTGTTATCAGTGCAGTCGTTATCGGTCTCGTGGCAACGAGGAAAAGTTGATATAGATGGATTACCTATAATTGTGGTGATAAATCGTGGCTTAAAGTCGATCCTATTTGACTTGACGCATGAAGTCAGAAAAAAATTTAGAATCGTCTTAAATAGATAACGTATAAACCAGGAAAGAATAAAGACAAAACGACTAGTTAATGTGTACCTTGTGAAAATTGATGTTGTCGTCAAAAGGGATGAAGTAGGCCAGCTTGGTGGATCGTAGCCAAGTGATTGTGTTTCTACACACCGGCAAGAGAATGAGAGCCATGTTCAATTTGAGGGTCTCAGCCGCACCCTTGGCAGTACAGAGACAATAACCCATGGCTTGGAAGGCATCCTTATTCTTATACTGGATGAACTTCCATGTAAATAGCCCAATCATGACCATAATCCACAAGGTCAAAACCCACAGTCTCCTCCAATTATCTTGCAAATAGTATAGAAAGTTTGTGCTCCACGCTCTTATTTTGCTTTTCTTTCTCAGCCCTTGTAGGTTCTGGCTCAAGGCTTGGCTGGTATAACTCAGCGCTTGACTGTAGCTGAGGTACGTGTCCTTTTGTAACAAAAGCGTCTCCAATTGCCATAGCTGCGCGTTATCGTCAACCACAAGCAGAAAAGTCATCATAGGTTGAATTATGTAGGGGACACCATGATCTTGACTGTGTCATGCTGCCAGCTAATTCACTACCAATGATCGCAAATACAAGACGTACGCATGCTTTCTTATTAGATGGAGGATAATGTGAAACTGGAAGAACAACATTCCACACGGGAACTCTACTATTCATGACAGTAACGGCACTAAGGAGTAATGCCACTTGTAGAGGGATGAGGGCTTCGAATGGCAGAAGGGTCGTGATGCTTTCAATCTATCACTAAACATCGATACGATGCTTGTTTTGTCAACTTATGATAACTTCCTGATATAATTATACTTAAACGAATCATTTCTCGGTAATAGAAAAGAATGGGCTCTGAAAGTTGGAACGTTCATCGATGTTAACTTCTGGTCGTGACTAAGTTTGACTTTGAATGGAAGGAGTCTTTGAAAGGGTGCAGGACGGGATGGAGAAAAGGGTGAGTGGCATATTTTACAAAAGGCAGTGGGACGAACAATTACTGAGTGTAAAATAGTGGTGACGGCAGGGGCAAGAATTCAGTGACTTACTAATTATTGCTGTTAAATAAAATACTTCTGAATACAGCTAGCTGGCAGTTTAGAGTTATGCTCTTTGACAGAGAATTTTTGACTCGCTAAGGTACTACCTCAACTCCTAGCTTTGTTTACCGAGTCTAATACGTAGCAAAGACGCAGTCTAATAGTTGGCCAAGACATGATCTGAGACGCAAAGGATCTCAATCATCCTTATATTTTAACTTCCACTTATTTTCTTGAAAAGATCAAAGGGAAGAAAACTAATCAAATGGTGAAGTGATGTATAGCAGATACAAGGAACCAAAAAAATATTCAAAGACAAAAACTTAAAGCCAAAAAGAAAAGAGATAAGAAAAGGCAGCAAAAAGCAACAAATTTTTTCAACTGCCAAGAACTGTTCTTCCACGTGAGGTCAGCCTTTATTTTTCCTCTCTCTCCCTCTCACTCTCTGGATAAATAAGATTAGCTGGTTTAATTGACCAATTTAATTAGGTCGTCTTGATAAGAGTATTGTCTGTTTACGTTTCATCTTTTATTTCTTGGTGCATGGTTCAACGACATGGTAACTTAGTTTATAGAAATTTCGGTGAGCCGTGGCCTAACAATGGACTTTGAACGAAAAGGTCAAACCAGAATACTAAGACTATTCTCATTGATAGTGACAAAAACCCCCGGTCATTTCTACACATATGGATATGACATTCAATTAAGAAACTAAGCTTAAAAAATGAAACTACGCAACAAAGAGAACAAACGAAATCGAGTTTTTTACTTGTTTAGGTCTATAATTTTCTCGAATTCTAATTTGCCAAATAAATTTCATAGTAAGTGCAAGTTCTTTCAGTGTACCCACCTCAATATAGCCAAATCTTTCAGGGTCTAACTCTTCCATTATAAGAGCTGCATATTCCTCTGCTTGTTCCTTCAATCTCGACAACTTGTTGGCAGAAGCGCTCAGCATGATAATCTACTCAGTAAAGAAAACACAAAGAAGAAAAATAAAAATTTAATTGTTCAAACTGAAGACGACACTCAAACAAGACAGATTGACGAAAAAGCCTCTATCACCAACCCCACTGAAAATGATATAATTACTCCCGAGAAAATTCCCCTAAAATTACAGGCGCCCTGTCCACTTCCCACTGACCCCTCAAGCTCTCGAAGACCGACTTTAATTTCAGTTTACTAACTCCTTGAAAAACCCATCTAAAAAAGAAAACGTCAGAGAACACGAAATATGAGCAAATTTAATTTGTTGTTTTTTATATTGGGGTGGTTAGTTTTTGAATTTCGGGGATTCAAGGTCACCGAATCCTGCCTAACGTTGATTTTTATAAGCCAAAATGACACCCTGTATCCTTCGTTCAGAAAAAAGGAAGCTTATGCAGGACCATAAGAGTCACTTTGGCCCTTCAACAACTTTTTACATTACCGGTATTACAACGCAGTTGACTTATTCAATGCATGCTAAAACAGTCACACTTGTCAAGGAAGCTTGTAACTATTTTTAATCATTTAGAAAAGAAACAGAGAGAGAATGTTTCGGTAAAAAACCTCTTTAACTTCTTCCTCTGCGATTCTACCATCTTCATTCTTGTCCACCCTGTAATATTAAAGAAGACCATGTAAGACGAAAGCCATAACCGTTTTAAAAAATGGTTACTTCTACAATAATTTGCAAAACGTGAAAAGACGACTGTGTCCTTTAGATTCGCGTACGGGACTTAAATTGATGAATAGTTGAGAGATAGTGCGATCTTTCAAAATGCTAAAGAAAGTATTGAGAGAAATAATTGAACAAAAGCTCTGAACTAATCATTGAATTACTTAATAAATTAATCGAGTGTGCATACATGTCGAAGAAGATCTGGAGCCGGGAATCGAAGCTTTGATCCGTGATTTGCGACCAGAACTCGTAGAGCTCGTCTCTGCTAATCTTGTCGACCTTGAGCCTTCGTCTCCGTCCAAGAGCATCGAACAGCTCTAGAGCGAACTCCTTCGAATCTCTCATTCCTACGAGAAAACCGAGGCAAAAGGCGGATGTCAGAAAGGAGAAGAGGACTTGTGGATCGAGATGAGGAATGAGTTTGAACCTATGCATTGCGCGAAATCGGCGCGGTAGAGAAAGCCATCTTTGGCGAGAACGTCGAAGTTGCTTTGGACTTGGTTCCATGCATCGACGCCATTGGTTTTGGCGCTGATAAATCTGAGTCCGCGGAGCGCTTTCTGAGCTCCGGCGCGGGTCCGGTCGAGCTGAGCCCGTTCCCGCCGACGATTACGGGCCTCCACCGCCGAGGCTAAGCCGTTCTCAGCTCCGGCACCGCTCTGAGCCAGCGCCGAAGCCAACGACGTTCGCGACGAGTGACCGTGGCCCCACGAGAACCGCCGCACCAGCTGGGCTTTCAGCTCCTGCGAAAAGTGCTTCGCTTTCGCTACCTCAGCCTTCAACTCCTGCGAGAACTGCCGGAGCTTCCTGGACGAGCTCCGCCTGATCGACATCGACCTCGACGCCGGCGCCGAAGCCGACACCGCCTCCTGATCTCCCTCTCCGGCCGCTCCTCCATCATCGACATTAATAACCGTCGCCGGCTCCACGCTCCGAAGCACAATCGTGTTGTCATCTTGAAGATCAAGCGTGACTTCCACAAACTCCTCCACCGAATTACACTCCGTCCCCGCCGGAGACGAATCACTGCTCAGTGCCCGGCTCGGAACTGTGTCCGATGCCCAACGCCTCTGGTGCTTAGGATTTTCAATCTCCATTGCTCAATGTACTATAAATTTGAAAACCAACAAAGAACCATATACCATATACAATATTTAATCCAACAAGCAACAGAGTAGCAGCGCTAATAGCCAAACTCTGAGATAGAAAAATAGAGGTTTCCTGAAGACGTTGCGATACAGTGATTTTTTAAAGCAGAGTCGTCCCCAGACGCGTTGGGAATATGCGGGAAAGGACATATACGCGGGAGAGAAAGCTTGGGAAAAATGAGAAAGCTATAAAAGCAGACTGGGATTTATGTATACCTGCAACGAGCATGTGGGGCCACTTACAGAATATTATTGTGTATGCAAATACACTTTCTACGCACCTGGTGTGGTTAAAACATTAGATTCGTAAATACACTATTTAACTCCATAAACCAGTCAACAAGTCAGGAATTACTGGTTGATTACTCTTGATCAAGACTTACATCCAAAGTTGAACATTCATACCTTCAAATCTCTGATTTATCTGATAAAAAATAAATTTGATAAACTAATACATATCATCTACCATATAGATAATTAGGATCAAATATTAAAACAATTTACATTCGCAAATAGATCAATAACTTAATAATTAAAACACTAAATATTTAGGATTTAACATTCTACTCCTATCTTTTCTCCTCTTATATTTGTGTACTTAATAGTATCATGATCAAGTAGATTTAACAAAAAATGAAAAGCATATTAAGTTATTATTAAGAAAAATATTTATTTTTGTCAATAAACCAATAACTTAATAATTAAATACTAGTCCATTTGTGTGGCTCTCCCTCCTTATCCCTTTAATTAACAAAAAAAAAATTGATATTCATGAAAGGAGGATGAGAATAGGCCACAGTGGTGTGTGACCACCGGGGAAAGAGAGCTTTGACTGGCCTTCTCCATCCCTCTCCTGCGTATCTGGCTTTCTTTTGTTCTGCTTTTGTGTCTTGTGGCAAGACGCGATTGGACAGGGATAGACCGGAAGTGGTGGACGCTGTCAAGGGAAAGAAAGGAAACGGGAATCCATTAACGCGTTTCGGGTGGGGTGGGTAGAGGCTGGTGGGACCACTGATGTCATCAAAAGGGATCACCCATTCGGCAGTCAATTGGGGTTCGTGTAAATTTAATCAATGAAGATAACATAAAGTTAACAACAAATTCTTGATCTTAGTTTCACATTTGGGGTGCATGAATGAGAATGCATATCAATGAACATAAATCATCTAAAAATGATCTTAATTTCTACGAGAATGGTTAAAGAAAATAAGAGAAAATGTTTATTTCAACATTCCAAAGCCTATCCTACAATTAATTAATTTTTAATTGATAGGTCTAAAAAGAATGCTTGATTTTGCAAAAATTCCACCTTTCATGTGCTCCACAAGCTCATGAAGTTTTTTCACACTAAGAATTGGATTTTATTGTAATATTCCGTACTAATTCATTTAATCTCCTTCGGATAATTGGATGCTTATGAACAAACAGGGAAAGTTGAAAATGCTAAATGATGTCTAAAACCAACCTTAGGAAGAACATGTTTCTTTTTTCTTTTTATTTTTTTCTTTTTTTTTTGCGAATATTCTAGAAGCGTTTAAGAAGTAGTCGTTTCATCACTAAATAATAGAAGGGGCCACCAAATAGTAACAGATTCTTAATTAAATAAATAAATGTACAGGGAATGACGTTTTGCTCTATAGCATTCCCATTAGATGTCGACTTCCATGGCCTTAGAGGTCCCGCTGAATAATTCCATGCGGCATCTTCTTACGGCTCAGTCGTGAGAGAAAAACACGAGGAAGACCTTAGTAAAATACTCACAACAGCAATAAGAAAAAGAAGCAAAAGAGAAAGGAGGAGGAGGATGTTGAAAACTAGGTGTCGAGTTGTCCTATATTATTAAAGTATAGACTTGTGGAGTGATTTTATCAACAAGAAATATTCCCTTCTCTTGAGTTAGTTATTGTAAAAATAAAATAAAATAAAATAAAATAAAAATTAAACTTTATAATATAGTTTCATGGTTTAATCCCTTTTTAACACTTCTACATATATGATTATAATTTGGCCCAAAATTTACTCAATAAAAGCAGTATCAAGTTATGGTCTAGGTAAACTCATTGCAATGAGGGACTTGTGACATAGTTTATAAGTAAAACACGTGATTTTCCTTTGAGCTAATACTTTAAAGAGATTGGTCTTTATAACATAATAAAAGAAAGAAGAGGAAAAAAGGCAACAGTGAGCCGTCGGATTCTTTGCATTAGAAGAGACCCACCACCAAGAATATAAGGGGAAGTGTTCCTTTCGTTCCCCTGCATGCATTACAGCCACAGGCATATAAAAACAGCCTAGGTTGGCCACACCACCATCATCAAAACCATATATTTTTAAAGAATTATTGGTTTCTTATGCTGTATTTTGATTGCAATGGAACACAAGATCAACCTCACTTTTGATGATACTTCTTGAGTTTCCTTCTCAAAATTTTGGACGAGATAAAAGGATTTTATTTATAATTCAAGGTTGGACTAAGTACCAAATCTTGATACGAGATACAAAGGGTAGAACATACAACCTAATCTATTCAAACATAAACCAGAACATTGGGTTATGCTTTCTATACCTTAAACATCATTTGACCCGTTATGGTTTCTACACATGAAAATATTCTCTTTTTTAATAAATCAATCTTAAAGAAAAACATGGAACTTCAACTCTATTAGAAGAAAAAAGTTGGGCTGTTGGTCTACTAGCCATGTGAAACTTGTTCGTACTTTTAGAAAGGCCATTGTTGGTGAAGCAGGATGATCATGTGAACGTAAAGTATTCGTCCAGTTGTCTTAGCTAAAAAGGGTAACAAGCTATGCTTAGTTTCCTTCTGGTTTCACATGGGAAAGGTATACTGATGCTGCAGAATATGAAAATGTACTAACTTATTACTTGCCTTCCTGGAACCTGCTCCACCTTCGTCACATGCAAAGCTTGATTGCTAATTGCATTCTGGGATTACTTGTAGCTCAATAATTAATTTAGAAAGTATAGCACAACATCAAAGTTCCAGAAAAGCAAGAAACAAACAAAAGCATTGACCTCCTTAAAATGATGGAAGTGGTATAAGATTTGAGCGATCAAGTTTCGATTCCTCCCTTGCGTGCATGCGTGAGAACGGGAGCCCCATTTAGACCCAGTTGTGGACATATTCAACGGTGAATAGAAAATTGTTCTGTAGAGGCTATCGCCCACACGGATTATCCCACGACTTTGTCTGCCATGAAGAATTATCGCATGACTTCTCTGCCATTAGGATTTCAAAAGATCCCGGCAGCATCACCTCATGCTTAGTTCAATCCTTTTTTTTTTATATATATATTTTATTTTATGAATATGTGAGTGTATTTTTCTAAAAGAAGAAAATATAAAAACTTAAGGACATATCTTAGTATTACAATTCATTTAAAAAAAATTCAGTTTAGAATCTTAAAAATTTATTTCTAAACAGAGATGTTTTCTCACATACTAAACTTCCTTATTCTAGCAAATAAAATTTGTATTTCAATAGCCTTGTTTTAAAAATGTCTACAATTTTGTTTAAGCCATATACAATAGGTACATGCCTCAATTCAATTCTACATCAATGAAAATAAAAAGTTTACTTGTTCTCTTAACATAAGTTTATATGAGTGAGAAATATCTTCAAGTACAAGTAAAATAATACTCATCTTATTTTAACATGCTTTTTCTTTCCTGGGGTGGAACTAGAATCCAATTCCTGAAAGAAATGGTGGTTTGTTTGAAAGTAGTGTTTAATATTGTATTAAATATATATTTTCTTTCCTAACACTATTAAGAACTAAAGTCTAATATCAGAAATATTAAGCTAATATTTATATTAGACTTTTGAGTTTTTTAACATAATAGTTAAAAGATTAAAAAGTTCACTTCAAAAGTTAGATAAAGGGTTAAAAAATCTTTTTTAAAATAAAAAAATTAAACTTAATCTTAAGAATATAACCACAAGTTGACTAAGCTTTATCTAATACAACGTAAAACCTAATTATGCTATGTATGCTTGGTAAAACAAAAGTCTTATATTAAAAAATTAGATCCGTGGAGTAAAAGCTTACAATAAAAAAAAAAAAAAAAGAGTAAGAAGTTAGATAAGCATTAAGTATGCCTTCTGTCATCTATAATCCTAATACCAACCTCCTGTCATTCCAAGAAAACCGGGAGCTTGCCGTGGTAAAATATAGAAATGATCTGTACGAAAGAATTCCAGCCCATGACGCTTGCCCACTGAGATTTTCCGTTGAACACGAGAATGCAATATTGAGGGTTCCCATTTGATAACAACAGGCGAAGCAAAGTTCAAACACTGCCTGGTTAATCCACAAATCCGATTACGCAAGAGTTGTCACACCCTAACCAAGACTTTGGGTTTACGGTATCGTTATTGACAGTTTTCCAGACCGGAATCGGTCATCGGGATTTAAAAAAGAAGCAAAAAAAAAAAGAAGAACAAGAACAAGAATCGGCCACGTGCAATTCATGAACTTGTTTTTTCCGTCTTACGTTTTCACTTTCCTCCGCTGCCTGATCCTTGTCTTGCTTAACTAAACCGCAATATAATTATCTCAAGTCGCAGCCGAATTAATTAGTATCTCTCACAAAAGATGATGATCAAACAGTAGCAAAAACATATAAAATGAAGAAGATAAGAATCACATGGAAATAGTAAGGACGGTGACGGTCTAGACATCAGGAACGTTAAAAAAGGATTCCACCGATGGCTTTTGAAATTTAGCAGACATGATATTCATTGATTATTTATTGACGTTGTTTGATATTTCTTTTCTTGAATTCAGACAGGTACCAAATTTATCACTTAACGTGTCCCGCACGACAAATATTTAACGATGTTTCTCTGGACAAAAGAAAGTTCACTGCCGTAATTCCTAGTTGTTTAACACCATAAACCTGGGCAGAAGGGATATTCACCCACTACGTATTCATATGAAGCCATGTTCGGGAGTTATGGTTGATTAGAGATTGGGTTCCATGGAAGTCGAATAATCTCTGCCAGAGACCATTTTTATTTGTTGGAATTGTATTAATAGAGAGAACGATGGTTAGGGCACAAGGAAAATGAGGGCCAATCTTTTTCTTTTTTAAATTATCTCTCTCTCTCTGTCGTTGAAACGTGTTACTTCAAAAGCAATGCCCAGAAGAGCTCTGAAAAAACTAATGATATAAAATGAATTGTAACTTAAACAATTGTCTTGTAGTTTGAAAGTGAGAATGGTTCTAGCAACTAAATGTAGTACTAGTTTTGATCTAACCAAAAAAAAAAAGTAGATATTTTATAAAGAATTTTGAAAGAGGCTTTTGGTTTTGAAGTAAAAAGGGAATGAAAATATTAATTAATAGAAGATTATAAACAAAATAAAAACATATAATCAACAAGTTAATAGCCCAATAATAATTAGCTGTTTAGAACGTAAATCCTAAATTCAACACTTCATACCCACAAAGGTAGACTTGAGATTGGAAATTATCTGGTTTGTGTGTGATGAGTAAAGACTATGACTCTCACACTAGGTAAGTCTATGACTCTTACATTATGTTAGACTATAACTACCTTTCACACCTTTGTGAGAGGAACCATGAATATTTCCTCCTAGAGACTAAATATAAGTCTATGGCTCTTACATTACGTTAGACTATGACTTACCTTTCACACCTTTACGAGAGGAACCATAGATTTTCAACCCTCTTCAACTCACAAGGAAAAACCTTCCTCAGATGTTACTACAAGAGGTGTTGGGACGGGTTCACCTTTCACACTTAGTGAGTCTTTGATTAGGTTGTCTTCCATTCCCCTTTCACTCGCAAGGAATACCTCACATGCCTTAAGTTGAGTCTTTAATACTTTATAGAGAACAGACTAACACCGCCTTCAAGGGTGGTGGGAATTGAAAACTCAATCTTGTTGTTATATGTAATCATGGAAGGGTGGACATTGTAAGTAGAGATAAGAGAATCAATTACAATGAAAATGATAGCTGTTACTTTACCTCCTTTTTTTTATTTTTTTCTAGTAACAAGGCCATTGTTAATCTTTGAAAATGAGCGCAATTATTGTTTTTAAATTATTTTTACATGAAAAATATCTTCTTCTGAAAAAAAAAATGTAATGTTTTGTCTAAAAAATACAATTAGGAACACATACCATCTAATAATACTCATTTAAATAATAAATTTTAGAAAAATTTGTTTAGAAGTTTAAAAGCAAAAATTAGTTTTAGAGTTTCTTACACAAGCATGTTCTAATAATATCTAACTTGTTGATCTCTTAGTCTTAAATTTGACATGTAAATGAGTTGGCTGCATGTATAGTAACATATGGGTCTCTATCATATGGGAGGCTAGAATTTGAGTCTTTCCATCTCCCAATAAATCCCCTAAATCCCCCCACCCCATACATGATTAAAAAAAAACATATTTTTAAGTCAAAATTGTTTGGACACTTAGGATCCTTTACAACTATACTCCAAAATTCTTATTGAAGGTAAGGCCAAAAAAAAAAAAAAACGCAAGGTCCAAATGTGAAAGGAAATACATAATCCATCGTAGGTTGTCAATAACAACAAGATAAGGGACAAAAGTATGCCACGGCCTCCAAACTCATTGAAAATGGTAGAGGTTGACATAGAAAAAGGAGTAATGGAGATGTTAGATGAGGTATCACCATCCTGCTACAAGGTATAGTTTGTAAAAGTTGAACAATTCACTGAGATAAACTAAGTTGAAGTTTGTAGTTTTTACATCATTTTATTACAATTTTGAGATAAGAAGAATGACCTTCTCTCTTTTTTTCTTTTTTTTTTCCTTTTTTTTTGAGTCAATTCTTCGTCTAGCTGTATACATCAAAGCGTTCAAACAGTTATTCATTGACTCTTACTTGTTTATTTTTCGTCAACCTTCTAGATATTAGTCCCCTGCTCCTTGAATATAAAAAGCTGATTTCTTTATTAAATGGGAACAGCGATAACCTTGATGATAGGCTTTCTTGACCCTTAAGCGAAAACCAAGGGAAATGTCAGAGACAGAAGAAGAAACAAAAGAACAAAGAAAAAAAGAAAAACAACTTGATTTACTGAAGATTTACATGCAAAGTCGATCCAGTAAATTGCAAGAAAACAAAAGGATATTGACAAAGCAACCCCATCAAGGAAACCAAGCATTTCTCCAGAAAGCAAAGCCCTTGTCAAAGTCGTCATGAAGATAGGACATGAATTTAAGGGATTTGCTTGGTTTAAAGCTCAAAACGAGTGGCGATTATTATCACAATTACGACGTGAGAGGCAGGAAGGAAAGGCATGGCTCCATAAACAAACAAAAAGGAAGGAATCACGCGGCAGTGCATAAAGAAACAAAAGACGTGTAAAAGGAATTCTGGTGAGGCTGCAAAACCCTGTCCGCATTATCGATGCTCGAAAGAGAAGTGGGTTAGGAATAGGCGGGCTTCTGGAAGTTTTAGAAGGTGGTCAAGAACAACAAGGACATGCCATGGGGACACCTTTAACTCCAAAGTCAATTCCCCACCAACTCCCATGTCGGAATCGCAGTCTAATGGCCTTCTAGTATTTGTGGTTTCATTGATCATTCTATGCCAATTTTTTCTTTGCAATGATGTTTTGCGTACGAGAAAAACATATAAAAAGAAGTATGAATCCTTTGAAGTCTTTTAAGAATCCTGTTCTATATAGTTTTTTGAGTCAAATAACAATAATTTCATCACCTTAATGCTAAAGATGAAAATTCAACTGGTTTTACTTGATGCAAATGCTTTCATCACTTGTCTGGCAAGATTTTTACATAAATAAGAACAGTTCAAACTCCTTGATATGATTTAGTATCAAACTAGGGACGTTATTATTCGTAAATGCTCATGATAAATATGATACCCAAATTGTACTTTAACCTTTGATTCACATGGTAGAATTTGTCACTGGGTGACCGACTTCCTAAATCCATAACCAAGTCCTTTTGAAACATGCATTTTGGTCCAAAGACTGGCATCTAATTGATGTAGCTAATGCTTAAATGGCAGCAAACTTCTACACAATTGAATTTTGGTTATTTTTTAACTTTGGAATATTGAGAAAATAAAAAAAATATTAAATCCATCAGAAATTATTTCGGTTCGCCTATTTCTTGCATATATCGAGAAAAAAAAAAAAACATCGTTCTCCTAAAGCAATTGCACCGAACAGTTACCTGAAAGACATGGGTTCATTTTTCCCATTACGTGATCATTACGAAAATCTTACATAATTATAGTGAAACATTGCGACAGGCAGTACAACGAAGTACCTTTACGACTTTTAAGGCTTTCATGCAACAAGAGGGAGAGGAATTGAAAGTACTTTGCAAATCTTTCTGACATTGTTTAGTCGGAAAATGGGCACCTACCCTCAGTTTTCTCCATTGCAAACGTTATTACCTTAAATCTAATGGCGACCATTTTTTTCTTCCCACCTTATTCCATACGTTCACCGACTATACTTGTTCACGACCATTCTCGAAGGCAAGCCTGTTGGTGCCTATTTTGTCTTTGCACCTTGCTCCATACGCATTCCCCCACGAAACAGCCACGAAGCGCAACAAGAAAGTTTCAAGTCTTCTTGACCCAAAATGAGGAAACAGCCGTCTATTTCGAATATGGTATCATAATTAAGGTACAAGAACATTCATTTTGTTCTGTTCAACTTGAAGCTTAAAGTATGTTCGCATCAAAAAAAGTATTAAAAGCGAAAGTTTTATATGTATAAGTAACTATCATTGTATGACATTTAAATACACAAAATATTTTTTCAATTTTCAAATTACCTTTTAAACTAAACTATCAATCTATTTCTGATATTTAAGGCCAGAAAAGAACCCTAGGACTTTTCAAACTTTCTGTGTCACTCGTATGAAGAGATGGGGATTAAATCTTCACCCACTGAGTGCATGGGACTGAAGTTTTGCACAGATTGTGACCCAATGAAAAAATCTGTTCTAAGAAGAGATATCTCGAGATAAACCAAGAATAGTGGTCCATCTCAACTTGCCGGTCCTTGTCTCCCATATCGGCCCATCATTTTTCCCTTGGGAGTTGGTGGGATTAACGCCCACTGTGTTCAAGTCACTGGACCGACCACTCTTGCTTGCTCACCGACGTAAAAGGACCGCTTTATTCCAGTCGGAACCTTTGCTTTTGTAGCTGGCTGTCCGCAGCTGAAAGCAATATCTAATCTTCCATGAAACAACAAGCAGATTTAGACTTTGAATCCAGTCTTTATCAAAGCAAACCTTATCTTGGTTCAAGTAACTGTGCTTGATACAACATGCCTGCGTGTGATTAAGGACAAAAAGCAGTGTTCGGATCTTCCATGCGAGATTTTCTTCGGTCTGTTTTGGTTTTGGTAACTTGGGTATGTTGAATAATCTTGTTTAGTTAAAAGTTGCCGTCCCATCCACCAATTTTGATGCGCATGCCTGCTTTTGTGTCCCATTTCATGTTTGTTATGGTCAACTAAGGAATCTCTTGAGTAGTGTTTAACACGCAAACTCTCCCTTGCTTGAAAAAGTTGAAATTTTTTTTAATGATGTTCGTGAAAATCATGGGGAAAAAAAAAAAAGGATGTTTAAACACTAAATGGCCATTTGGAGAATGAAACATTGGGCCAAACAAACAAAACCAAAGTGTTTTTGAGGTTGATGCTTGATACCCACTTGGCCCAATACTTATTGCTCCTCTTCATATAGCCTAATGCTGAAGTCCAATATTACTTTATGGGTATGGGCTTCAGGCTAATTCAAATTTGTTGATGGCAAGTAATACTAGTTTTCTTTTCTTTTTTTTTTTCACCTAGGCTTTCCGTTGCATTAATAATAGGTTCATAGGGTTTCCCATTTCCTAATTTTCAATGATGGGTTTGATTTCTTTTTTCTTTTCTTTTTTTCACTCACTTGATCACTACGCTGCATGATTGAGAAGTACACCAGTGCTGGCACATGGTCGACCCAATGTTGTTTTGGATTTTGGTGCCTTTTAAACCATAAACTCAAATCCCTTTTGATTGTTTCCATCTTTGTTGAAGAAAATAAGAAGAAGGAAAAAGAAGGATTGCATTATTGATAAGAATGTGATAATTCTTGTCAAAATCGGTTCATAGAAACGAAACTATCACTATGGGTTTCATAATACAAAATTATTGATTCGCAGATTAGTAATCTAGTCCTTGATAATTAGTTGTTAAGATTTAGATCTTTTTCAAACTCCCTTTAGCTAACAATATAATATAAATTTCTTGGTCAAATAATGTTCCAAATATGTAAAGAAACGTTAAAATAGCTGATCAAATCAAGCATGTACAACTAGACTCTGCTTTGCAACATTCAAACCGTCAAGCATCCGATTCTTAATCACACTCTAGAAAATCGATACGCTGGCGTACCATAATACGTCAAAGTCGTCAAAGTCGCGTTAGGTAAAGATCGATGACGATGATAGACCAATCGTTGGTCTCCAGCGGAGCACGTGGCTGACTCCCAATTCAAGACGTCGCTTCTTTCTAAATTTGGTTAGTGTATAATATCTTGGTGGACCACATCCTATTTTCATCCCAAGTTATGACGTGGCTGCATGGTGCATGCATGTTTGTAAATATAAAAAAACGAGCCGTAGGGAACTTCACCTTCGCCTGTTGAAGAGAATCTCTGTGTTGTAGACTAACATAGGAATTAGGAAGATATGCTGGGAACACGCAATTTGGTACCAATTTTTATTCTTTTTTTTTCTTTTTCCTTTAAAGTATGATCATAGAATTGAAGTCTTAATTAATTACAAGGCTACCGGCTTGTTGACAAGTGGTATTAATCTCATGAGTTAAGAAAATTTATTTTCTTAATATGTTGTTTATTAAAATGTAAAGAAAGAGAACGGTAAACTCCGTAAGTAAGAGTTCTGTCGGGGGTAGGGGGTGATGTTGCATCATAGACTTCGATCATTCAGCCATTTTTTATGATTTTACCTGTCGGGTGTGGTGGGTGGGAAAAGGACGATCCGATTCTATGTATCAAGTCTAATTTGCTTGTCCTCGAGTATGCCAACTGACGTGATTTTGTGCGCATATTTTTTTGGATATCAATATGTCTAAATGGGAAAAAAAATTAAGAATTTTTTTTCATAAAGAGAATTTTCAAACACAATTTAAGTATAATATTATTAAAAAACTCATTTTCATTTCAAAAGTTAACTTATAAAATAAAAAAATAAACTCATATTTAACTATGTATTAAGGTAATTATAGTATAGATAATTTATGGTATTATTTTTTTCATTGACTTTGGCTTACCAATATCCATTAAGGTACTAAGAAAAAACAAAAGCTTTGATACCATATTAAAAAATTTATTTCCACCTTAAAAGCTTGCTTGTGAAGTGGAGGGAGAAATCTTTATTTAACCAAGTACATACACCCATACTTAAACAATATGAGGCTAAATATCTATACTATAATAACCACATTATCTTTTACTCAACATCTCACTCCATATGTTGGAGAATAGTTCTCATCTCCTCATTATTTATCTAAGAGCAAAAGAAAAAAAAATATTGTAATTGAACCTAGTACAATGTTAACAAAATTAGTTATACCCAAATGTTGGATCAAGAATACGAGTCTTTTTTTCTCATAAAAATATTATCTAATAAAATATAAATTTTGACATACTTATCACCTCACATGAAAGGCTATTTAACGCAAGCAAGCCATGATTACATGAGGAGATCTTTTCCGTTGGCAGAGGTAGATCAAAAGCGTTACGTCCCTTGTAGCTTTTACAATCTAAGATTTGAAAAGCTCGTGCAAAAGACTTCCAAAAGAGAAATTCCCAAGCGTAAGGACACAATTTCTTCTACCTTTTAGGCATGCGCATAGTGGGGGGAGGTCGGCATCCATTTTAAAGTCAAGTTCCTACGGAAGGACAAAATACTTTTTTCATCACTGACCTGAAGACCTTAGTGGAAAGATCATCAACTGCTTTCCCAGGGTCTTGCTCCCCAGCCTTTTCCATTCAGACAAAACGTGGAGAAGGCTGCAATTCTTAGCCAATAAGAACTCCGAGCGTGGTAACTCCGAAATTGTTTAGGTATTAATTAACGAAGTTTCTTTTTTATTGTTAAATGGGGGTGAAGGGAATTTTTTTTTATTTTTTTCTTTAAATCAAGGATGGGGATGGGGGAATTTGAGGGATTTAGGGGGAAAAAAAGGCTCGAATCATGGCCTCTCATGCAGTAGAACCCTTGAATGCCATGAACTGTTAAGGTTTGAGCACGTGGGGGATTTGGGAGTTGAACTTGGACTTCTTCCGTTAAAAATGTTATGAGCTCCGATTGAGAATATTCAAAGTGCTTGAACATTAGATAAGACTATTTTTTATTTGATTTAATGTTGTATGAGGTCTTAACTTAAAAGTATGCCTTTAGTCTTACAATGTATAGTTAACTGTTAGATATACTTTAAAAAAAAGTTAAGTTTCTCTAAACTTATTGTTAGAAGTATTTTTATTTGTATTTATTGTTGTTCCCTTATAAAATCAAGGTTGTCTTTGAGTTTTCTCTTTATCTGAGAATATACAAAAAAAAAAAATCAGATAACTTATCAACTTTATCGGGAAAAATCCCACTAAATCATATTGAAAGGGACCAGAGAGAAAAAGGGAAGCAACAGAAGAAGAAAACAAAGGAAGAACAGTGAGAGTTAGGAAGGAGGGCAGCTTTATCTGTTACAGTCTTGCTGATCACTCATATATATAATCTCTGAAAGGCCAAAATACATTGATTAGAGCCACGTATACCCTTTTCCTCATCTTCTCTTTCCCTCGTTATTTTCAATTTGCATCCATGGCCGCAAGAAGTGCTGAAGGAACATCTTTTTCTCTACCACCTTTTCTACTTCTTGGTTGGAAGAAATTATGCCAGATTCTTAATATTAATAAGCGAATGATGTTGATTAAATTTCAAAAGAATTGCATTTAAAGGGAAAATTTTGTTTGAAAATTTGTAGAAAAAAAAAGTAACAAAGTATGTATGTTGCATGCATAAAAACAGTAGGAAGTCTTTCTCAAAAAATGTTTATTTAATGTTGATCTATTCATGAATTATTTATACCGAGAAAAAAAATTGAGATGCTAGATTAGTATCATCTTCTCCGGCCATGTGCTTGGAAGGAAATTTATGGGGGTTGAAAGCTTTTTAAAATATTTTTCTTTTCATACACTAAAAATATTATAATAATATTTAGACGAGTTTGTAATATTAAGATATGTTCTTATTTTTTTTTATTTTTAAATGAATAAATTTATATATTTATTAAAAAATGTTATAGTAATAATGGGGTGAGAGAAGTGATTAACGTTGGCGATTTTAGTTACTGGCCCATTCTCACCTGCCCTCTAATGGGATAGGTTTCCACGAACCACAATCGTCCCTAACACCTTATCCGAATTGCTTACTGCAATGGACGGTTCCTAAACGATGCGACTGAAAGGAGATATTGCACATCAACATCCTGTTCTTGGCTCTACATTGGCTGTCAATCAGGCAAAATACTTTTCTGTTTTTTGTCTGATGTTCAGAGAGAATTCTAGAAAAGAATTGATGACAATCCTTCTTACGTTTTGCTTGTACTCTGAGAATATGGGTTTCGTGTCCAAGTTTCTAAGTACTATCCAGGAGCTAGTGGCAATCTTTCAGACTCTGAAGACTTATCGTTTTAGGTAACCCATGTGCTAGGTGTTTGTTTACGGAAAATTGTGTGAAATTGAAATGAAGTCTACTCAAATCTATCTCACTTCAAAAAGTTTTATTCAGAAAAAATTATCTAAATTTATAAAAATATTATAAGTATTTCCTCTTTGACATGAAACCTTTTTTGTTCAATAAATTAAATAGTCGCTCTTTTCAAATTTGTGGGTTCATGGCATTGTTAAATCGCTGTTTCATATGGACTTTAGGAAGTTTTTCTTTAATTTTCTCTCCTGGTTAGACCATTGGATTGAGCACTTGGAAGACCCATCTGCTTTCTGTCCCTTCTTTCAAGCCTTGCTCCAAAAAAATGGAGTAGTTTTTGACCACTCGAAATATCTTCTACTCAGAAAGAGCGGAATAGAAGAAAGAACACTTCAACAGCTTTCAGCCTAGACCTTCAAAATCCACGTGGATATCCAATGAGTTTGTGAATCTCCCAGCAAGCGTGACATGATTGGCCGTATGTCTGTATTTTTCTGCTCTTTCGGGAACACTCCATTTCATACCCTACTTAAACATATTCTAAGTATTAGAAAAGCTGAAAAAAAAGGCTCGAATTCAACCATTTTGGCAGGGCTTAACATTAAAAATATTTATGAAATGACAGGGATTGGCGATGAGCTGTGACAGATTCAGCATCTACACAGAAATATTTATGAAGTCGAAGTGTTCAAGATAGTAACTATATTTCTTATGTAAGACAAATACCAAGAGAAAAAAAAAAATTGTCAATTAGATGGCATCTTTCCTATGGATGCTTTTTTAGCCACGTTACATCTGTCGGTGTCACACTCTATAATATTTATAGGATTACATCTAGTAACTTGGGTAAAACAAACTTTTCTATTGAAATAAATGGAGGATTTTGGCATTAAAGTTAGAAAATTTGTTCTTGAATATTGTTGAAGAGCCAAAAGTCTAATCTAAGGATTCAAGAGTTTTTCTTTCACTATTGAAGTGTCATTTTATAGACTGCTATGTCCAAGAACGTTATAGTAAGGTTAAAAAATTTGTTCTTGAACATGGTGAAGATTCAAAGTATTCAAAGAAATTTTCTTTCATTTAAGATTGACTTTTCTAAGATACCATATAAGAAAAATTAAAATTTTACTTCAAAAGTTAATTTAAAAATTAAAAGATCTTCCTTTAATTTAAACTTTACATATAAGATTATTGTTAGAAGGTTTAGAGCTCAATGCAAAAGTTAATTCAAGAGTTAAATAAGTATTTTTTTTATTTAAACTTTATAATAGAGAACTACACTTTTAATGTGAAACTTTCATTCTTAATACAACTATTTTCATGTATTTTAATATAATACTTTCTAGATATGTTGCCAGCATATCTAGAAATGTTGCCAGCATTTGTTTTGGACAGAAATGACTCTGCTCTACTTGGTTAAAACGTAATTTTTGGATTTTTTTGGAATTCCTGACAAATTGTGAGGAAAACAAGTACAATAATTCTTCGTGGGTTCAACCGTTCTCATTAGTCTAATCCCACAATAAACAAATACAAACCTAACCCGTGCTCAAAAGAACAGAAGATTTGGAATCTTGAAGACCATGGACAGCCGACACCTGTCACCTTTTCCAACTCTAATTATGAGAGTTCAGAGGCTGTAACACCAACATATGCTTAAATTAATCCCTTCATAATGTCTCTTTCTAGAAAAACCAGCGATGGTGATTTAGGTATGGCGTGCCCAGATAGCAAAATGCATTGGTCTCGCCGAATAGGTCTTGAATAGCTGGCTGAATTGCCAATCACAAGACACTACGTATCCCTCTAGGATCACGAAAAGACCCCAAAGCCCATTGCATAACAAGAAAGCTGTCCTCGTATGAGATGCTCGTCGGTTCTATCCAAGTATATCTCGTTTCCACCCTTTAGCCAATAGGGTTTGTCGTCAATAAAAGTTTGACGAGTCCCTATAAATACACACATTGAGATACTTTGAGGTTCTGATCAAAGCACGTACAGTTTCTTCCTTGAATAGGCAATAGGGTTACAGTTGAAGAGTCATCATAAATCTATTTTCTGCTGTTACCCTTCAAGAAACAGGATTAGAAAACCTTATTCAAACATTCTCGGGCTATAAATACGTGTTCCATCAGATCTCAAGACTCGGAAACACAGAGGGAGAGAGAGAGAGAGAGAAAGAGAGAGAGAAATGAAGTTGTTTCAGTTCTTGAAATCAACGTCAGGAGCAGTCCACGAAGAACAGCCCCAGCCGGAGCGCAATACTGAAGGTGGTGTGTGCACGTCGTTAACAGTGTGGAGAAAGTCTCTTATAATGAGCTGCAATGGGTTCACGGTGATAGATTCCACCGGAAACTTGGCCTACCGAGTCGACAATTACAGCGGACGTCCCGTGGAAGTCACTCTCATGGATGCTTCCGGAAAACCCATCCTCACAATGCGCCGTCCCAAGGTGAATATCACTTCTCCCATTTTAAACCATACAAACCATGCACCAGACTCACAGGTTGAGGTGTTGAACCTGAGACTAAGTCTTTACTTTTGGATTCTTACCAGAATAGCAGGAGATTATTAAGCATCTGCCATAGACTGGTAGATTCGTGGCTCGTGTACGAAGGAGAGGCGGATGATCATTGCAGAAGAAGCGAATCATCAAAGAAGCCAATCTGTTCCATGAAGAAGCACATGAAAATCCTACCCGCCAATCCAAGCGTTCTTGCTTATGTATTCCGTGGAAACTCAGACAAAAGTTACTCCTACGTGCTTGAAGGATCATACGCCCACAGATCATGCAAAGTGTTGGACGACTCGAGGCGGGTTGTGGCGGAGATCAAGAGGAAGGAAGCAAGCAAAGGAGGAGTATCCTTCGGGCTCGAGGTTTTCGTTCTGGTGGTGCAGCCAGGGTTCGATACTGGATTCGCCATGGCTTTAGTTTTGCTGCTGGATCAAATGTTTGCGTAGACTTTTCATGTTTTTTCACGAGGCTGTACATATTTTTGAGACTTCAAGAGCGCCACGAATCTTCATTTTATGTCATGACTGAGTTCCCGAGAGGAAACAATATTGTTGTTAGTTAAAGAAACAATCAGACATGACAAAGGAACTTGTTTAAAACGTCAAAAAGCACAATCAGTTGGTTGATAGAAAAATTAATCTAAAAAAACAAAAAAAGAACGAACATAGAAGAAAGAAAGTGTTGATGTACTCTTTCTCAGCCAAGACAAAAAATGGAGATGCGGGGTATCGATCCCCGTACCTCTCGCATGCTAAGCGAGCGCTCTACCATCTGAGCTACATCCCCTGGGGCCAGTGGAAGTTTCAATAAAGACTTCATTTTTATTTTGGTTTCTCTCTTACATCTTAAAAAATCTAATGCTTTATTTTATTGGATCGTTGTCTGATTTCTTCCAAATTTCTTCTAAATAGTTTTGCTTAATAAATGAATCGTGCATACAAGCCGCAGCAATATTTACGAACCCATAATTATTTTATGTTTTTAGTGCAGCTGAAGAAATTAATGTAGATAAAGTACCAAAGTTCATTTCAAAAAAATTATCGAGTCCAGAATCCGCCATGTGGACAACAGCTATGAACGAAGAAATGAAGTCCTTATCGAAAAATAAAAGTTGCTACTCTTTTATCAGATTCAAATGCATTCTTTACTTTTTGAAAACAATATCTTCTCAAGTGACCTCTTTATGACAATGATGACACTTATAGACTTTGATCGCAATCAACAACTGTTCTTGTAATGATTTTCATGTTCGGTAAATTTCTTGACCAAACACAGGCGGTACTGCGGAAGTGATGTCTCGGCAGGTTGTAAATGACAAGAGCAAGAGTGATTTTGAAGAGTGAAACGAAAATTTATATTGCCTCGTGAAATGCTCTACAGAAGGCAAAGAATTCCCTGCTGTGTGTACAACAACTTTTAATGATACAACACTGGAACCCTTTTCACCCTTTCCCCAAGGTGATCTCCAACGACAATGCCATTCCAGCTAGAGCGAGAACCCCTACAACAATGCCTTTCCACCTACAGCATTAATATGTACAAACAAATAGGTTTGGCGAAAGACCCAAATGCTCATTACCGACAGATAGCAATATTTTGTAAGAAGGAATAAGCTTCTGTACAAAGCAATATTTTGATCAGTCATGCCCATCCCTTCCTCGGTTCCATCCCATGGGCAATAGTTTTCTCACCTTCTGTTGACCGTTGTTGCAAGCCTTGTCCAAACCCACCCTTGCAGGTGGGGGCATAGCACACGGCTGCTTAAAAATGCCAGCCGTTGGATGTCTAGTTTCTGCAACTGAGTCCTTGATTGATTTGCTAGGTGATGATCTGCTGGATCTAGGGGTTGACCAATTTATTGGTCCTCTTCTAAGACCATTGGGATGGTCCACGTCCTTACTGCTCTCAGTAATGGAGAGCTTTGGCTTCTTTGAGGATACTAAGTGGTCCGCACCTCTTACCAGACTGCTGGACGCCAATAAAGGAATTGATGCTGCAAATGTTTCTTCGTGTTTCTCATTTGATTTCAACTTGCGTGCTTTCATCACCTTTTGCGAAGGCTTTTTTGGCCACCTTATTATTCCATCTTGATTCTGCTTGAATGTATGAGTCGCTATGTCATACAGAGTTTGAGCTGCGGCTAATACTCTTGGACATTGCTCGGCTGTAACAAACAAAAAAAGAACATAAAAAAAAAAAGACATAATAGAACATAACTAGGAGATAGAGTCCAAATTCTATCATTATTTATAGCCACATTTCTTATCCTGTAACATCTAGTTACCAACATTTATTTTCTATATTTGCAAGACATCATGTAGTAAAGGGATAGCATACGTCAAGCTTAACAAAAGTCCACTCAATTTTTCTTCCATAAATACTATATATGAATGGCAATATTTCCATAGTTCTTTTTGTCATTCTCCTTTTTTAAGTCCTTTCTCCTTTTCCCTGTTTCCTTCCCACCAGGACTGTGACCCCTAGTGGCCCAACTGCCACAAAACGTACCTTCAAACTCGAAAACATGTAGTTTTATGCATATGCACAGGCATTTCACACGCATCTAAGCAACAAATTAGTACTTTGGTTACTGTAACTTTAGTCATACCGTTTCCTTGATAAGTCACCTTGCCTCTAGAACCTGCTTAAAACAACGAAGAGATATATCAGTTAAGACCTAAACCAACAGAGGGGAAACTATTATATTAAAAAAAAAAAGGAAAAAAAAAAAAAGAGGCCTATAACTAAGACAAACAAAGAAAAAATATAAATGTGAATCTGGGACAACCTCTTCAATTTCTTACCTAAAAATATGTGAGAAGCTTTTGAAGAATCCCACTCAAACCGAGGAAAACTGACAGGTACTGATGGGAAAGTTTTCTTTTCTGCTCTCAGTCCTGAAGGAACTAGGCTCTGATCGTAAGTGAGTGACTCTAAATTTGCAAGACAATCAGCAGCAATCGTCAGAGAGCTTGAAATATTCCCAATTCTCACCCATCGACCTTGGCATGTACTTCTAGTTGCAGGCAACTTAATTGCATCAGAATTAGTTCTACAATGCCCAGTATAAGTATGCGACCATTGAAATGGTGGCAAGCTGACTCTGCGAGACATTTGCTTGCTGGGGCGTAGGTCAGAAGTATTTCTGGAAGATGACGAAGACTTGGCTGCATCTAGGAGCAAAGACTCCAAATCCTTAGGTTCAGTCAACACCAAACGTTTGAGAATATCCTTAGGTTGATGCAATGGCAAATCAAGTGGATTAGCACCAGTATCAGGCTTGCTACAAGAATCCTGTAGCTTAAAGGAAAAGACAGGAAATACATTAGTTAGGCAAATCATGTGTGATGGCAAAGTTATCAGGCTTCCCGCAAGAATCCTGGATCTTAAGGAAAAAGACATAGCAAATACAAAAAAAAGTAATTGAGGTTCAATCTTACAACTAATGATGGAGTTGAAGCAGCATCGGTTTGGCATATATAGAATGTGGGTGCGGGATACATATTGCCAATGTGCTATGCCAATAAAATATTTATATTACATATATGCGGGTGGTGTCTCCAGTCTCTCAACTAAGTACACCACCAGACTTTTTATCTCACCAGAAAATATGGTCGAATGACTTTAAAATACAACATGATATCATTCTTTTTTCGAAAAAAAAAAAAAGAAATTCATGAAACACCAGAAAATCATAGTCCACAGTCATGTCAGGCAGTTTTCCAGTAATTTAGTCATTCTCTCCATGTTTTTTTGGCTCACTTGGTTAATCAAAGTCCTAGCTATGGATAGTTGACATTCAAATAAGATGGCTTTGCAATAACTTTACAAGTGAAAATAAAAAATATTTGGTTTTTTAGTCGATTGAATAATGTAAAAGCTGCTTCTGAAGGAGTTATTCAGGGTCTGAGTATTTAGCACCCTAAATTCTCAGTTAAAACTAACCTTCTTACACGAAGATAGATCTGTACTGCAGTATTCTCCTTTATCACATGAAATAGAGTTTGATAGACATGTGGAAATTTTCTTGTCAGAGAAGTTCTCTATATCTGCAAAGCTTTGGGACTCAGAAGGCCTTGAGAGCTGCAGCACAGAAAATGCTTTTCTAACTGAATGCAAAAAGCCTTCATTTAGGTTTTCTGCTTTCTTGCCTTTGTCTTTAACTAAACTAGAACACGTGTAAGAGCCGTTAAGAAGATCATTCAAAGGTGGGTCGCCAACATGCTTCGTGATGTCATGGTTATCTAACTTCAGACCATATACTCCTGGCAGTAATTTGCAACATTCGTTAATAAGATTCACATATTTGGAAGCAAAAAAATAATATGGTAACAATATTAAGGAGGATACATAGCAGTAGGTGAGCCTACAGGAAAATTTTTGTCATAGATCAATATGGTAAGGACCATTCATCTACAAAATGACACGAAATATGGTGACATATGAAGGTGAGCACCAATGTCGTAGACATGGTACAAGAAAAGTGAAAACGAAATAAGTGAAAATAACATGTCACAAGCCATAATCTTATTACGTATAATAGTTGACTCAAGCCCAGATCCCAATAAGTTGGCCTAAACAAAGTTTATCCTTTTAAGCCACTCACCCTTATTTATAGTATTGTTCTTAATTATATTTGTAACAACCATGAGTTCCCTATTTCAATCAACACTTTTTGCCTTCCTTTTTTTTTTTTCCTCCACACACATTAGTGTAAGGATAAAACATCCAATGACCTTTTAGTTTAATCCTAATTGATGCCATCACCAACTCGTGATAAATAACTTCATTCCTCATTAAGCTTACACAACACAACATTATTTGTTAAGAAGCACAAGTTATACAGACAACTTAGTTTCAACAGCATAAAAAAGATTGACCACAACATTAACAAATATGAGTAAAATATGTAATTATGTACCGTAATTACCTACTATAGCTTGGTTGTTTTAGTTCCAAAATTAGCAAGATGAATTTGGATATGAGTCTTACATCAGTCTCTAAACAGCCGTACTCTAGTCTCCCAAGAAACATAAACAAAAAAAGAACATGAAAATAAACCCTCTTAGTAGAGGTTTTAACGGATCAAGCTAATCTCTCTAACAGCTTCTTACCAAAAATATTGTTCCCTCCAGCTGATGAACCGAAGTTTGATGATCCTGCCTTCATAGAGAAAGAATCATATTTGATCTTTGCAGGAACTCTGAAACCTCTCTTATCACCTCGCTTGTTGAAGCTGTTCTTTTGTTTAGTCATTTGAGTATTCTCTGAGAAAACATATTTTAAAAGAAAAGAGGCAAACTGGTATCAGTGGACGCTGAGAAGCAGAAATGAGCCCACGCATCTAGACAAATTAGAAACACTTATAGACTTATAAAATTTCCATTTACAATTTGAAAGTCTCGTCATAAAATTTCTTGCAGCTCATACATGGACAATAAATTGCTATACCACCATTTGCAATAGTAATCTTTCATAGGAACCACTATAACTAAGAAAACTAAACAGTACAAAAGTCAAAGGAAAAAGAAAAAGAAGCCAGTAGACAACTTGGCATATCAAGGGAGGTAAGTGGCAAAATGCAAAAAGATGGTTATAGTTACACAACACAGCACATTAAATACAACTGCTCATACTAATCAACATTGCTGGAAACGAAAGTAACCCAACAAAAAGTTACCTAAATGTTTTACCATGTCTCAATGAGAAAATGTGTATACTTCAATTGCCTCAATTAGTTATCAAGGTTTTCTTCCACAACAGCAGTAACTCAACTAAAGCATCAACCATAATATAGTCTTAAAGCTCACTTTCTCACATTACCTATGTTATCTTCCTTCAGCTATCCAACAACTCTTTTCTCTCTAAAAAGCTCGAAAAAAGGTGGTGATCAAGTTGTAGAAATACTCGAAATATACATTTTCTTGCCACCTCAAAATCCCAATGCTGTTTTTCGATCTTTAAAAGGGATACTACATTCTCTTCAATTATCACACGTGTGTAGATGAATGTGTACAAGCATGTTAGTGAGAATGATGAATACATCATCATAAGGCATTAATGAGATACAGACACAACATCTTGTTTTTCACTTTCAATTGATAAGTTATGCAGGCTGATAAAATACCAACAGAATCTTCAAGAAATGAAGCACATATGAACAGATATGTTATGGGTAAAGTTTTATCTGACTATGGAATTTGTTTGTAATTGAGTCCATGGATGTTTGAAGTCTTTGCTTTGGCCGAATTGCTTCACGCCTCTAGGCATGCATACATTATTGTATGCAGTTACTCCATTGGAGTCCCTTAAGGGAGGCCAGGGCATGGGGCAGGCTTCAGGGCCAGGGCGATAGCTGGATGAAGGACATATATATTATTAGGACCACTAAGATACGAGATTTTTCAAAAATTGTTTACCATGGAGGAGATGCCATTCTCTAAATGCCTGATGACAAAATAAAGTCGTAATCACTGCCACAAGAAAATATCTTATTCAAAGTACCATTTCTTGTAACTGGTGTCCACAGCAACTAAAAAGAGAAAAAGAGAATACCTAATCTTTAAAACGTAGGTAGCTTGCAGGAAATTAGCAGATGCTAAAAGTACACATTGAAGTTCAACACACTAGAAAACCAAATTAGACACCGTGCCTACAAAGACCACTCTTTTATGGCACATTAACAAATATTCCAGTAAACAGAATTTGAAGTTCCCGCAATTATTTCAAATAATGAACATGTCATAGCAGAGATATCCAGCTTACCTGGAGAGGTGCACCTTGTGGGATTCAACTCTAGCTTATCAGTCATATCCTTTTTATCATCACCTCCCGCTATGCTCAGAGAATCTTCTGTTTGAGCAAGCCTTGGTTTCTTTGAACAGACGCTACCACTTCTTGATACCTTTACTGCTCTCCGTTGTAACTGTACACCTTCAGGCTGAGGACACTTTAAAAGACAATTTGTTTCTACATCACAACAGTGTGAAGACACATCTTCACCCCGAAAGCTGGGCAGCTGATCTGCATGCTTACAAAGTTCAGCATCTGGGATCTTATTGCATGCGCCAGACTCTGAAGCCATTACCACAGTTCTAACATCTGCAATACCCACATTGCTTAGAACATAATGTTAAGCACTGAAGCAGTGAATAAAGATGCAGAAACCAATGAAATATGAATAGAAATGTCAAGACACATCAATTATCTGAAAATTTGAGCAATAATGCAAGAAGTGATGCATTAACATGAAGCAATGTGATACAAGCAATTATCCTTTCCATCAGGCATATGAATAAACTTCAAGAGCCACACTCGGACTTACAGACTTTGGGTTCAATCCATTAACTGTAACTCCTATTTTTCTCACCAATCCTAGAAATGTGACCTAGATTTTCTGTATAGAATATATGCAAAGCAAAGAGGAAAGTTTTGTAGTTAGCAATTGATTAGAACTCCTCTAAAACTGTTTCTTTTTTCTAGAAGTACAAAATGTTTTTCTCAAAGCGTGGAGTATAAAGAAAACAAATGTGCTAATCAGTAATCAAGTACAAATCAAAACATATCATCCAACCCAGTTCAAGTTGACCCAAGATTTCATGGACTAAAAGATGTTTAGCAAAACATTCTCAAGCTACTATACAAAGATAAACCAATAGTAGCCTTAACTATATTTTAACCGCTTGGGATTGGAGAGAGTGGTTTCTCCACCCATGTGCGTCACCACTACGCCAGCCTCACTGTCAGAAATGGTATCTGGGATTCCACTGCCTCACTATCAACCCTCCTGTTTAATTGCCTTTATCTCTTAATCATTACCAACAAATTTAAATTTTCAAAGCACTAAGTTTTCCTTGAAGAGCCTTCTGAACTACACAGTTATCCCCCATCTAATTGCCAGGCTAAATTAGGGAAATAAATGAAAAACAGCAACACTTCTTTATATTAAATTTAAAACTACGTTCTTCCATATATTTCCTGTTCTTTTCCCAATTTTTTGTTATAATAGTTGGGAAAATAAAGCGCAGTCCATAAATACAGCTTTGAAAATGTAAAAAAAAAAAAAAAATCGAAAAGATAGTAGATAACAAAAAAATTCGAAATAAATACAAGAAAATATCACCTTTTTGACTCAAAAGAGTCTTGCATCTTTCGATTGGAGGACTCACAAGAACCGAAACGCCATCGGATTCCCGAGCCTCTACCTCCCTAACTGTGACCCCAGCCCTAACGAAGCCCTCCGTTCCCATAAGCTTAGGCGCCGCCACGTCGACCGGGTACGGCAACTCCACCGCGTCCATCACCGAGAAAACGACAAGCGATCCGAAACGTGTAACGACGGATCATAGACACGCAACAGCGTATCAGCTCTCGTCGTTCCTGGGAAGATTTCCGTGGGAAAGAGAGGGAAGATGACGGAAAATTAGGTGTTCGGACAGGTGGAAAAGCATGTTGCGGCGAGTGGAGGCGAAGTGAAGGAATTCTAGGGCACAAGATTAGAAAGAAAGAGGAGTATTTATAGTTTTCGGGAAAAGACGAGGCGTGTTTGGAAACAGACCGTCGGTGGGTAGTATTCCGGTGCAGCAAACTCAGTCGATAATCACAGCGTGTCTTTAAATTTTTTAAATTCTTTTTATTTCTATTAATATTAAAATAAGATAATTACGCCCAAGCATCTACAACTCAGTAGTATTTTGAGATTATTATGAGTAATGGAGGTCCTAGATACACCTTTCTCCACTAAATCTCCTTATCCCACATTGATAAATAAAAAAAAGTACTACAATTGCAATAAAATGATACTAAATAACTAAATAAAAAGTAAACTATTTAACTTGAAATAATATTTAGTTTTAGAAAAATATTATGCTGTCTAGTTCCAACTGTGATTTTAAATCATATAATTGAGCATTTTCCGTCATATATTTGGACCATATTATCTCGCTATTTATTAGTTTAAAAAATGTCTTTGAGATGATTTTAGTCGTTATTCGTGCAAGCTGGTGTATGGTTGCGTTGTCGTTGAGTTGGTTGACGTGGCATTATCCATTAGACACGGAAAGAGTGAGGTGATCGGGTGCGCCGGGGACTTCGGGAGCAGGGATAGTTTTGGTAAAGCAGACTTGACATGTGCAAGTGAATTTACCAGAATATCCTTACTCACTGTGAGGATCCGTAAAGACCCGTGACTGGCTCGTGTCGCTATCGAAAAGTCTTGGACCTTGCATCTAATTATAATAATTAATTATTCAAAATAACAGTAAGTCACTAAATAATTTTTTGTCTCTTGTACATGGTATTAATTATGTCATACCTGTTACTTTTGATTAACCAAATTGAACACTTATTTATGTCTTAGATACATATTAGAAATATACTTACCAAAATAGTCAAACTTATAAGGGGATGATAAATATGAGATTATGCATCAATCACATGAAAAGGGAATACTACTTATTAAAATATTTAATTCATCCTTTAAAATTAGTTTTCTAAAAGAATAAAATACTTTTATGTATAAAGAACATAATAAGTCAATATATTGATAAGATAAGATACAAATATAGATTTTATCATGCTCTTTGATCTCAAGCGTAAAGTAATGCATTTTACCATAGATAATTTATAAGCAATGAGATGCCTTACTTGGAACCTTACACAATTATTATGTTAGAAAGCTTACTTTATTCCTTAAAATTTTTTTGTAAAAGAAGTAAACACATTTACATAAACACACATTTAGACTTGTATACTATTGAAATATCTCTAAAAGAAGCCCAGTTAACATATCCCAAAGAATATTTGGATAACAATGATGACCAAAAATGATATTCATAAGCTTTGGAACTGAAAGCGAAGCATTTCTTTCTAATGTAGACCATTTATATCTAGTTATGCACACATTCAAACTCAAACACCTAGGTATCAAACTTAGAACTAACAAATTTTAGGTTATACATCCTTCCTACTAAGCTAGGTGTTTCTTGACTTTTGAACTTGTAATTAAAATCATATATACATGATGCTATTAACAAATAGCTCCCATTATTATTGGATCATATATATGGTACACCTATTTTCCAAATATCTCAAAAGTACCCTTACCATTTTTTTAATGGATATCCATTTGGACATTTAGACAACTTCATCTACTAAGTAGGGACAAATGGTGAAATGATAAACCTCTAGCATTTGATTCTTATTGAGTGTTTTGAAGGCATTTTCAATTCTAATCATGAATCTTAATTTGTTACCTTTTATTATTAGAGGGGAAGGCTTGTTGACTTGCACAAGCATCAATGAATGTAAAGAATGAAATAATGGTCATTCTATTGGAGATACAATTGTTTACGATTAGATGTATCATTCTTTCTGTATGCACGAGGCAACTAACTAAAGTTGCACTAGTTTGGAAATTATTTTGGATGCGATACACTTCTATAAATTGTAAACAATCTCATTTATTATTCTATATACTTTTTCTTTCATTGCTTAGTATACATATTGTAAATAGGGTTTTTGTACATATAAATAAGAAAGCAATATACAAAAAGTCTTTTTCAAAAATCCTATAAGCTTTCCATCATAACAGTTTCTTATACATTCCCTTCTTCATTTCCAATCAAATAAGGATGTAGGTGTTGAGAAAATCTAGAAAAAATTTCTTGGAAATCAAATACTTCCTAAAAAACTAAAGAAAATGTAAATATGTTTTAGGAAAGGATTGTTGCATTTCTTAATGATTGAGATGTATAGAGAAATCACTATTTATAGTCCTAAACTAATAAATTTACAAATAATAATAATAATAATAATGAAATCAAAGGAGATATTCATAATGAAATTTGTAATTTTTGTGGAAGGAAAATCTTAGCAACAATGTGTGATTTCCTTAATCAAGTTAGATGATTCCTGAAGAAGTTTTTCTTTTCTATGTAAAAAGATTAATGTTGGTGATTTCCTTAACATTTTCAATTGATTGGTTGTCACTTGTAGGTGATTGAACTATGTACAACACATTACAAGAGACAATAAAACAATGCATCTTCAAAGGTTGACATGGTAACTTTTGTCATGTGAATTGACATGTGTAGTTGATGCTAAGATGGCATGATAATATGGCATATACGAGTTTAGCTAGATATTTGTGCTTTAGTATCCCCTTACGAGCTAATGGATTGTAGTGAATGATTAGCTTGTCTTGCATCATCTCAAAACATATGGAAGAAAGACATTGAAAATGTTTATTAATTAATCAATCCAAGGCACATTGAGGACCTTTCTTAGGTTGTTGTTTGCTTTCAAGTTCCTATGTTTCATCTGCAATTGAGCTTTTGTTGACCGCACCTAAATAATTCTCACACTACATTTCTTTCATCCCTAGGGCAACACCAAATGAACAATTCAATTATGGTGAAGAAAGCAATGCCCAAAAGTCATGATCAGAACTTTTTTTGTCCCTAAGCCTTATCCCATTTTTGTCACTTTATACTATTTAGTCTTCAATGTAGGATGATACATTTAATTCCTTGCTATTTAATACACCACCATTCTCAAGTACATTCTTATGTTTTTCATTAGTAGTAATTGTTACCAAATCACCTTTATGGTCCCTATATTTGATAAGAACTACTCTCAAGCTTGGAAACCTATTACGGACAGCCTCTCTAACTTGCTCCATAACCTTCTATAGATATCTAGCACACTAAACCAAGACAAAATTGTACCACAATTCTAAACAAAGCATTATGCTAAAGAATATTGACAGCTTTACTATGGGCTAAAGGATATTTAGATCCTCAAAGGTAGTTGTTATGAATCCTTTCCACGGATTTGGGCACCAACCTCTATAAATGTACGCAAGTCCTCCAAGGACTAATAACCAACAAGGTAGGCCATAAGCACCTATGGCACCATCAAGCTCTCCAACACAATGATATCCAAAAGATGGGATAGGAGTGTTTGTCGAAAACCCAACTTCCATATGCTTAAAAACTAAAACTAGAGTTCTTAGAGCTTCACTAGCAAATTAATAATCGTTGCTTTGAAATGGGTAACAAATGCTTCATCAATAGGAACAATCTCACCCTTGACATTGATTAATGCAACACCCATTGCCTCATAAGCAACTAAGGGGGTAGACAAAGGCTTTATCCTTGATCATCTTCTTCAACCCAAGAGATATAAGCAAACTTGCAAGCTACCTAGAACTCGTTTGCTCAAAAGTTACTAATTCATCATGGTTTTCCTTAATGTATCAAACCACCATTGGCCAAGAAAGTTCCCTACAAGTCCTACAATGTCTTTTTTTACAAATATTACAAAAAAAAAAAAAACTAGTACCTATCTCTACTTCTTGTAAACCAACAACAATGCCAACATCTAACATAACAAAACCCAACCATGACGTAAGTGATTCATAGAAGGTTCTTCCTTGACCAACATTCCATGTTCATATTAAGATCCTTACATTGTCCTTTTTCATATGTAGCAAGTCATTTCTTGCCAAGTTAGGCCATATTATATTATCTAGAGGTTCTAGAAAGGTGATGTTCTATCCTTAAATTCCACCGTGAGTAGCTAGGCTAAACACATTTCCTCCCTTAATTGCCAATTTTATCACGAGACTACTATGAGCATCCCATCCTACATTCATGTTTCTTTATAGATCCAACATGATATGGAAGCAACTATGCCAACTCACACTAATGACCCAGCCCATATCTTAAGTGTCTTAGCAATTACATGTTTGGGCCACAACATCATCCAATGAGTCCAAGAAGCCCAAACTTGAAAGGCATCCCAGAGATTCTCTAGGAATTTTGATATGTTTATAACTCCTTAATTATTGTTTTAGAGTTTTTAAATTGTTAAGTTTCTTAATTATTTAAGATTTTCTTATTTGTTGAGATTTTTGATTTGTTAGGATCTTATTCCTAATTTGTTGGAATTCTATCCCTAATTTTTTGAGATCTTAATTAGATTAGATTTTATTTTCCTTGATTTTAGGGATCCTAGATCATACTAGAAGTTGATTTTAAGGATTTTGAATCCTTCTAAGATTAGATTTAGTTATTTATTCAAATAGAGTGTTATTTTAGTTGTAAGGAGAACTTTTTGGAGAAGAACCTTTTTAGGTTAGAAAGAATTTCATTTTTTTCAACTTTGCCTTTCTAATTTTGTGTTCTTATTTTCTAGTCTTTTACATTCTAATCATTTTATTCTTGTATTGTTTTTATGTTTTAGTCATTTATTTTTCAGTCTTTACTTTTCCAACACTTTCAAATTTCTAAAATTTCTGTTGTTATTCATTGTCAATCTTTCTATAATCTAAAGCTCACTCCATTGCCCATCACAAAACACATCACAACATTTGAACAATACCACTCATATAGCCTATGAAAATTTATAACCTAAAAGTGTAAAGGTTTTACACGGAACAAGCATGGTGGCAAACTTCATTTAGTTGGTTCCCACCATTGCCTCCCTAAACAAGAACACTGCTTGCATTTTCATACCAAATCATCTTGTCTATTGTTTAAAACTATGACTCTACTCTTTTTGCATCTTCCATGAAGGCCCATGTACCCTTCATTGCAACAAGATGAACATCTATGATGCCTATTATGGCATTATGTAACTATTGAAAGAAGCTAGAATAATGGGATTTTTCCCTTAGTACTAAAAAAAGGATCAAATTCAATTTGTGAAAACTTACCATTTTTAGGCCTAGTAGGCTATTGAAATTCAAAAAAGTTAAAGCCCTACAATACTCCTTAACTCCTCCATTCTCTAATTACACCCAGGACTTGCCCCCTATATTGTTATGACCTTAGTGAAGGTAATGCTAAAGGTGTAATCCAAAACTTCTCCAACACTGTGTATGTTGAAATTTTTGTTGATGATACTTTAACGGCCATAACTAGCACAACAAAACTTTGGTAACTAGCCTATTTGACAAGACAAAAGGTTGGCTTCCATGGTGACCAGTGCGTGAAGGTCCATTTAGCACCCAACCGCTTATATTTGATGTACGACATGTCTATTGTAGCACACCTACACTACATTTGTGGGTTTTTCCTTATTGTTGTTCGTCAAAATAATTCCAATGGTAGGACAAGCAACCTTTTTGACACCCAATTAGCCTTTACCAAGCAAGTCTTGGAATATGTCCTCTCTCCTTTATGAATTAATGGTCATCCACGAATTTGATTGTTACTCAATGAGGTTTTACTTGGTGGTTGATGGACTGGAGTGTTTTACTCATAAACATTGTTGCCACTTATGCTAGACTTGGAACAAAAACTTCTAGCTCCACTACTACTTTTTCTTTATTCTTTGGCTGAATTTGTTCAATTGACACATGTCACTTTATCCTTTATCTCTTTTTCTACTAAGACTCGAGCCATTTTGTGTAAATCTGGTTATCTTAACTCCATGTGAATGTTCATTACATACAAATAGTTGGATGTCTTTGTCAGTAGAGCTTTAATCCGCCTTTTTTAGCTTTTAATGAAACCTGCCAATCAATAGGTTGTTCTTCAAGCTAGAATTGCTCCAATACCATTTGTTATCAATTTGATATGGGTCAACTGGAATAAATGGTTTGATAACTATTTCTAGTCTCATTAAATGAAGACCAATACCTTTAGTCTCATTAAAAGGAGACATAATACCTCTAGTCTCATTTTTGAGAGATACCACCTTCATGGACAAAACTCTAAATTCATTAATCAAAAGTCTTATATTACAATACATCTAATGAAATATAAAAAGATAATACAAGTTAGGCCAAGCTTAGAAACTTGGGCCTATATTAAGCTTGTCTTTTGGGTAAAACTCCAAATTCATTCATCAAAAGTTTCTTATTACAATACATCTAATGAAATATAAACAAATAATATAGGCTGGGCTAAGCTTATAAGCTAAGCTTAGAACTTAGGCTTACATTAAGCCCATAATAGTTTGACTCCATAATAATTGTTTACCAAACATCACATGCATGCAAGGGAATAAGAAAATGAATGGATGAAATGTACAAGGTGCCCTTACTTTAGCCACAATGCTTAGTGCACTCACTATTATTTTAGGTGGTTACAACTAAGAAACAAGCTAGTTAATTTTTTTGGGTAACAAAAAGTTTAAGATTTTATGACATGTAATTACATATCATGCATTTCCTCTTTCACTTTAACATTTGTATTTTTCTGAATCCTAATATCTTAATCTATAAAAGAAGATTTCCTCAAATCATGATCTGAGAGGATGATGATAGGACTTTTTGCTCTTTGCCTTTTTATTATAACTATGATGATAGCCTTCTATGCTATTACTATGATAATCTTACAAGGAAATCATTGTTTTTGTTTTCTTTCATTTGTTCCCTTATTCTTTTGGTCCATTTGTTCTTGATGATCATTTCCATATATTTATTGCCACACCATGCAAGCTCCCATTACTTAATAAGAAAACTTCAGCACAAGGCCCATATCATAGTCCAACCTTAGCACAAGGCTAATATCATAGGCCCACTCCAATTAGACAATGATTAATTCCTTATCTCTAGGGCCACCATTTATATCACCTTTCATGTTCTAGGCCATGAAAATGTCAAGAATAACAAGAAAGATCAAAAGATTATAGTTGGTGATCATATGAGATTTCCAATAATTGAAACAGAGGAGACCCCCTAGTATGCTTTCCTTTTACCTCTAACAACTCCAACATTTTTAATTTTCTATTTTCTATTTTTTATTTTTTGCCTAAAACTCCTTTTATAATATGTTTTGATCTCCCTAATACAAAACGATGATTCTTGTTACTTATTATTTCTTATCTTCCATAATATGGCATGATCTCTAACAAAGCATCCTTTTCCTTTAGGTGAAAAAAAAATTACAAAGAGAAAATTTCTTCTTTATCCAATTTCTTTATAAACATTTCCTCATTCTTATTATCCACGCACCCTGTTCAATAACCTTTCCAATTATGTTTTTCTTCTCTATTTCCTATGTTTTTGTGTGTGTTTAGTTATATTTTGTGTCATTTGCTTTGTAAAAGAAGTTTTTGAGTATGTTTTTATTTTTGGTTTGCTTTTGCTTTTTGAGTCATGACTTATGTAAAAGAAGAGATTTTCTCCCTTGTTATTAAAGAGAATCCAATACTAGTAAAAGAATAAGATAAGTATACCTTTAATCTCCAAAAAGTAAATTCTTATTAAAGAGAATCCAATACTTTTTAGTTTTTTTTTTTTAAAAACATCTTAGTATTATTGACAAACCAAAACTTAATGAGTGTAAAAGCTAGAGCTCTCCCACACTTCTCTTCCATTCTTACCCTTCATTATTTTAACCTTCAATCCCTCTAGAATAGCTCTTATTATTTACAATTGGGAAATCCCATCTAATGATGAATGTCATTAAGAAATGGGCATGTGCCTCTTAGCAAGAAAGTGACTTCCAATTATACTAATTAATGGGTGAAGCATTAAAACTTCATTATCGATAACTTAAAATTATACTCAAATAAAATGAATCTATGTAAGTTATTGTTTAAAACAAATTAAAAATAATTTTACATCTTATTTTTATAAATTTTGTCATAACTAATGAAAGATGAAAGCTAAGACTGATAAACTAATTTTGAAAAAACTATAAGGTACTTAAAATCATGTTTTTTTAAGGATGGCAAGAGAGAAATTTTAGGGAATTCATATGAAGAGGAATGTCTCAAACCCACACCACTTAAGTGACACTTTTTAAGTGACATTTTCCGTAAGTGTCATTGACCATTTAAGTGACACTTTTTAAGTGAAATTTTCCTCAAGTGTCATTGAGTTATGAGTGGTCGAACAATTTAGAATTCTTTTAATACTATTATAAATCTAATTGAAAACAAAACAATTATTTGCAACCAAGAATCTTAGAGAAAGATTATTAATAAAAAATTACATATGCAACAAACTCCACCCTTTCATTTCAAAATCGTAGTTCCTAGATGAATTTAAAAAACATATAGTTTGAATATGTTAACATCAATACATACATAGAAGTTTCATCACATCCATGATAGAGATGGTAGGAAATATAATAGTATATCCTAACAAAATGTATATTTTTAAAAAATAAATCAAATCTCTTGGATTGGCAACTGTTAACGACAAATGAGGACTTCCTATATTGTATTTAAGTTCTTTGTAGTGGGAGTGACTGAACTCGGTGACGAGAACTCACCGACACGCATCGGTTGAATCTTCTTGCTCGGGAAAAAGGGTAGCAGCCATCTTAAAGCGGTATATTAATGGAAAATTCAGAGTGAATAGAGCCGCAGTGAGAGAGGGAGAGAGCGGAGAAGAAGTGAATTTGTTGGAGCTGCGTTAACGCCGTCTCCGGCAGCGGGAACGTCGGCCGGGATGAACAACGGAACAGACAGCCACCTGATTAACTCGTTTCGAGTCGCCACAGTGGCCGAGCGGTTGGCCTCTCACGTCATTCTCGGCAGCCGGAGCGATTCCGGCGAGTTCTATAAGCTCTGCTTGACCCTCGCTAGGTATGTGTAAAAGAGCGAACAGTTTTCGTCGTACATGCTCCGTGGTGAGCTCTTTTTGGTTTTGTCGATGGGTATGGGCGAATCTAGCGTTGAGAATTCGATGTGGGTGCATAGTTAGTTTAGTAGGACTTGGATCATGACAACTTGCTTTGTGCAGAAGAGAAATGTGCTTAAGTGGATTCGGATTCTTCGGATTCTTTTACCTTGTAGCTTGTATATTGTGTTGGTTATTAATTCAATGCATGAAATGCTTGCTTTGGTTCTGTGTGTGTGCCAGAGTGCTAAAAATGGTGGAGGCATTTTAATATGCGTTGCTTATGTGCGTTATTGCTTTTGGGTTGAGGAGGAGGAAGAGAAGGAGAGCCGGGGGGGCGCGGGGGGTTGGGTTGGGTTTGCAGCGTGGGTTGTGGGAAGGGTGGGTAAGGTGTGAGTGTTGGGGGATGGGGAGGAGGATGGGTGCTGTTTTGGGCATTTGAGGCATTTTGTTGTTTGAATGCGTTGTTGGTGTGCGAGGGAAGGGGTTTGGTGGGAGTTTAAGGCATGTATAAAGGACAACTGCGGCAAAAGACAAAGTGAGAAGAGAAGTTACGGGTGGGGATGAAAAGGGACCACATTCCTGGGTCCCAGTTCAAAGCAATCTGTATTCTCGCCACTGACTGTAACTGGCTGATGTCTGTCGTTATGTCTAGCATCAAGCATGTCTGTAGCATGCTTACCCCCTTTTCACATGAATGAGCTCATCTAATAGATTCTCCTTCTTCCATACTTGAGACTTAGCTTCCATTAGATGATATGCCCAAAGAAAGCTCAGATGAAGGGCAGTGATCTGAAACTACAAATAGAAAACATAAATCCCTACCTCCTTAGTTGGCTTGGGAGTGGTGGCTAGATTATCTCCTCCAACCCTGTTGGTTGAAACTCAAGAGGTTGGTACTAACCCTTATATGCGAGAAAGAAGAGGAGCATGGAAAAAGAATAAATAGTGCTTTCTTCTGCCGTGAAATGGTAAAGTTCTGAGACTCAAGAGGGCTAGTGTTTTGAGTTTGAGTCTTGAGGGTAGTCTCTTCAGGAAAAAAAAAAAATAAATTTCCTCTTTTGGGAGCATTCCTACGCCTCTCATTCAAACTTCAATTGGATAAGACCAACAGTAGTTTATGACCTTTGTTACGTGGATCAGTCCTAAATGAAAATTTGTTGAGGACACACTGAAAGCAATTTTCCTCTGGTACTTAAAGAGTCTTGATAGTGACAACTAATATAACTCAGTTCATAATGGTCTGTTGTTTTTCATTTTACTAAGTTGTCTAAGTCAGTTATAGCAATATTAGGATACCTTGAATTGGCAACAGATTCAGTTAAAAAGTGCTGAACTGCTTATATATTTACTGATTTTGCTTCCACCTAAGATCCATTATGCTTGATTTTGGAAGAATGGTTCCGCATTAGTTTTCCAAATGTGTATAGGGGGTCACTGTGCCATTGAAATGAAATATGAATATTCAAAAGATCTAAATTTAGGGGCTATATAGCAATAAATTGAAAATCTAATTGGAGATGTGAGCTTTGACAAATACATTACAGAGTACTTGACATTCTTCATTTGTCTTTATTGTATTTTCTTTCCCTTATACTCTATTCTTTTTGTCTCCAAAGGGTGTTCATTGTGCAATATTGTCATTTCACCTCATTGACTGCCTTCTTTCCCTTTTCTCAATCCCATTGGCCCTAATGAGGTTACTTTTATTGAATCGTATGATTTTCATCATGTGTTGGATTGTTATTAATGTTATAAATCTCAGCATTGTCATTGTCATTGCTATTAGTGCCATTGTGATTGCTGTTCTTGACTAGATTTACTTTGATAAAAGCAGAGGTATTGATCATGCAGTATCACACAATGAGGTCCCCTCCACGGTTCAAGATTTGCCATTTTTGTTGAAGCAGGTGATTTTGTCTTCCTATTGGGTGTCAAGTACTTATTATTATTATTATTTTAATTAATTTTAATTTTTTATGTTTTTTGTTTCTTTGGTGTCCTGTTATACCTATGGGCACCAAACTTAACAAATTAACAAATTGATGGTATTGGTGATTCTTGGCCGTTCAAGTGTTGTTTAATTTATTGGTTCAATGAATAAGTGCGTGTTGCACGTTGGCTGGTTTTTAGTGTGTCATGTGAATAAGTGGATAGAAGACTAGTCGACCAGATATTCAGGCAAGGCCCTTTTGCTTAACCCAAGAAGCAATGGTTGCATTGCGTTGATGTGTAATGGTATGTATTAAGTGTGAGGACTCGTTCTCAACATGATTTGTGCAATTAAGGCCCTAGGGTTTTTGCACCAATGGCTAAAATGAGTTGGTTAGTGAAAATGGTGAAGACATAAGAAAAAATGTAGAATGTTTGGGTAACTCATTTGGCCAATAGTGATTTGTCGCAGAATTGTTAGGTTATAGTATGTATGAAGTATGTATGAAGTATGTCTGTCACAGAATTGTTGGCATTCAATATCTATTCTGGAGTATGAAATTGGGTGAGTTATGGATGACTAAGTGGCAGCCATGTTTCACATAATCCCTCTATAATCAATGTAGGGAGTGATAAAAATAAATGCATGTGAAATTGTATGATGTCCTTAAAGTTTTCTTCCAAAAATTTATAAGTATCCTTGACTATTGAGTTCCTAACTGTGAAATAGCTGGATCATTGGTATTTAATCTTCTGTGTCTTTCTTTTTCCCCTTCTTCTCTGGAGTCTTACTTCCTGTCTTTTTTGTGTCTTTATGCTGGCTGTTGAGTACAATGCTCACCTATATTATGTCCGTATCTGAGTTGGAGAAAGCAATTTCTGGAATGAATCTCAGTGTGATGCCTATAAAAGAGCATCTAACTTGCTGATGATGCCTAATGGTTGTTACTACTTTTGGAATACAAACTATCTTGAATAATCAATCAATGAACCAATGTTTTGGAATTGCTTCATTAAACTAAACTAATGTAATACTACCTTTCTCTTGGGTCTCAATTAGGAATGGTCTTCATGGCTTTGCAAAGTGAAAAAAAAAAAAATACCATTATATCATGTTTATGTGTCTACAAGGGTTATGAGCACTGTGTTTCTCATTTTTTGTTTACATATGGTATACTGAAACAGGGCATTGTTCTTTTATTTTATTTGGCGATGTGTAGGTATGCCAGCGTAGATATGGTCTCGGGGCACAGGCATGTGTCATGGTGCTTATGGCCTCTGTGAAGGTATCGGTTAATTGCGGATATTGGTTCCTATCTTGAGATTTCAGTAATTATTTCAGTGTCTTTAGTCCCTCATAATGTTCTGAGGAGTAAGTAGCGATATGGGTTGTTTTGCCCTGTGATGTGCATGATGGGATAAGAATGGTTGAATGATTGTGCATTTTCTTGGATAGAATGACACATTCATGTTATTAATAGGTTTTCTTATGCTTATTTTTCACTCTTGAGATCTCTATGTTGTTTCAAAATCTTCTTCATCTTTATGTTTGTTGTTGTCATTGATTTCCTCTGATTCTTGCCTAATATATATGATTTTTCTTTCACCCTTCTCTTAGGATAAGCCTTAGGGATGAGTATAATTTTGAACATAATTTGTGTATTTATTTACATTTTCTTCTTAATGAGTCTATGTTCTTAAATGTCAGAGTGCTTGTAAGATGGGGTGGTTTACAGAAAAGGAGACAGAAGAACTTTCCACGCTTGTTAATGAGGTTTGCTATCAAGTGATGTTCTAGTACTTAATATTCAGTTTATGGCTTAGCATGATTGTTCCTATGGCTAATAGTTGTCTGTCTGATCTACAGATGTGGAGAAACTTCTCCAATCTGGGAGATATTAATGCAGGACCCATTGGTTCTCTTCCTGCTGTTAGTATCATTATGGAGAGGTAGGAACATGCTTTACGCTGCATAAATACTTGATGTATCTGCAATGTGCTGATAAGGTTTAATAGCAACCAATTATAGTACACTCCACAACTTAAAGCTTTTGTTCCAGATAATGGTTTGATACTTGTAGCTGAGCCTCTTAAATGGTAACACAGTGAGTTAGCTTGGATTGTATTCGGTGTAGGTACTCCTCTTTCCACTGAAGGAAGTACGTTGACTATATACATCTGACTTCTTTAGTGACCCCCTTATGCACAGACAATTACATAAATGCTGAACTCTTTGGCTTATACGAGTAGCTATAGGGACCTGCTCTGTCCTTTTTTTTTTTTTTTTTAAGTTATTGTTGTAGTTATTATTATTACCTTTATTTTAATTTTACTGATAAACTTGCTGGTACATGTATGATTGCTCTTCAGTTTGTATGAATAGGCTCTGACTAAGCTGACAGGTGTAGAACTGGAATCCAATTCAGACAATGACATGGGTCAGTAGAAATGTTACTGTGACATGGGTTTTACTCATGTCATAGAGGTCCCCATGTAATATGGATATTAATGTATATTCTATATCAATATAATTCTTATGTTAACTGAACGGATGTTGGGTGGAATTCCTACTGAAAAGTTCTATGGTAGCCAGGATTTAAACGTTGATTTGCTAATTGGATCACTTATTCTGTAGGATATTTGGAATGCAAGGATTGATAATCTCTATGTGTGTGTTTTTTTCTTCAGGTTCTACCCACGAATGAAGATGGGAGAGATACTTGCTTCCCTTGAAGTCAAGGTAGCTCCTTTTCCCTGAGATCGATTTCCTTTTATGATTTGAGGCATATTTTAAGCTATTTCTGTTTCAATGTAGGCTGGATACGGGATATACCCAGTTGATTTCCATATTTCAAAGGCATATTCTCCCCGGGAAGGAATTGTAAGCATCTGCTGAATTAATCTGAATTTGGGGACACAGTAGTATTTTCTTTTTATTCAAATTTTGCCCTTTACTTGGCTTTGTTTGCACGAGTTCATTGAACTTGCTGTTCCACTAAATGCTCAAAATTTTGGGTTCAAACAAATCGAGTGAATCCTGCACTTCCCTCAATGTGGGCATTTAGTTTTGTTTGTTTTTATTATGTCTAAGCCTGGTATTGCCCGACCTCTCTGGGGTCCACCATTTGTCGGACATGAATCACAGCTTGACTGCTGTGTGCTATTCTAGCTTTTACGGTTTTGGCTGTTATTTGTGTTCATACTCTTGTAGTGTTTTTTGTGTGTGCATGCTTTTTCCTTTCTTTTTGCTCCATTTACTATTTTTTCCTACTATTTATGAAATTGAAAAGAATTCTTTATGGAGCCATTGATTGAATCTCACCTTTTTAATTTACTATTTCCTGCTATTTTCTTCTTGCAGTGGCTGTTTGTAGCACAAACAGATAACCTAGAGACATCTGCATGCATTATAAGTCCCCCGAAAGTGAAGTATGACTTATTTTTTCCTTTCCCTTTCTAATAATCATAGTTGTTTTGTATTTATTCTGAAAAGATCTCTTTAAATTCTGTAGCTTTCTTCTGAATGGAAAGGCAGTAGACCGAAGGACTAATGCTTCAATGGTTTGTTTAATTCCATTTACTTTATGGAAAAATTTATGCATATAACACAACCTTCTTGTTGATTCTAGCCTATTCTTGATCTGATATCTCTGTATTCTGTTTCCACTTTTAGGACACTGGCCCACAGTTGCCAACTAACGTGACTTCAATGCTTAAACTTGGAGCAAATCTTCTCCAAGCTGTAGGGCAGTTTAATGGTAAATTTGAACATATCTTTTTCACCTACAGTTTGGTACTCATCCAACCTAACAGCAACCCTCATTGTTGTTTAGGTGATTATGTTATTGTTGTTGCCTTCATGAGTATGATGTCATCATCTGAAACTCCTGTGCTACATGATTATGTGCAGCCTGCCATAGCGGCAGTTGATTCAGGTATGCCTGCAATGTAGTGGTAGAGACATTTTCATGTAATTAATTTTGTTTATTGTAGTTACACTAGACAGATTGACTTGCACCATGTGGAACTTATCTCCTTGACTTCGCACTGATGTTTATTTTTATTTCTTTTGGACAGATCCTGACATAGTTGAGGGACCATCAAGAATATCTCTTCATTGCCCAATAAGGTATGCGATCTTTGTTGCTTAGAGCTTGATATTTAACTACTTTTTGGAGTTCTCTATTCAATTCCCTTATGTGTAAGGTTATGACCAAACGGAGAAGCTTTAGACATATGAATAATGGACAAACAATAAATTTATGAACAGACAACAAACTTAGCTTGTTTGTGTGTTTTCATTTTACTAACTACTGACAGGTTAAAACTTTGCAAACTTGGTAATAAGATATAGGTTGTGAAAATTTCTTTTTGTCTATTCATTGAGAGATCCGAAGTGCCAAGCTTTGGGAACTTTGTATCCCATATTGACAATGAAGGGAGGGAGAGAGGGAGAAAGGAAGGGAGGAAGGAGATAAATATTCATTATACCACAACAATAATCTAGTTCTACTAATAATATTACAATTTTCAGTACCAAATCACTCGAGTTCAGTGGGATCAAAACTGTTAAATTAGTGGAAAAAATAAATGTTTCCTTTCAAATGGCATGTTATTTTTGTTGATGACCTGTTTGTGGGCAAAGAAAAAAAACATTTTCCTAGAAAATGATATTGTGATTTGGATGATATGTCTTCTTGAAAAATTTAGTTTCTTCTGCTTGACTTTATTCTCACAGATATAGACGTTTAAAAGAAAACATACTTCTAACTTTACTAGGAGAATAGAATTTGTATGACTAATTGACAGTAAAATTTTTATTTGTTTAAGATCCAATTGTTGTAATGCCCTGCACCTCATAGAAAAGTAACACGCATTTCACTTTTGTTGGCAAGCTACGGAGATCCAATGAATACCACCTTTGGGGTCAAGTGTCCAATTCTTAAAAAATGAACACGTGTTTCCAAAACACTTTTATATGGAGGAATTGAGAACTTCTAAAACGTACTTTTTTTTATCCTATTATTTAGTCTTTTATGTTTTGTTTTCTGAAAAGTATTTTGTGACTTTTTTGAGATAATATACTATTGATAAGAGTCATATGTGAAAATTTGTCTTCTAACCATTATTTAAAACGTACCTTTTTAGTGTTTGGCGAGTAAAACAGAATAAAAATAATAAATTTCAAGAAGTTTGCCATTGTCAAATTGCTCCCTAAGTTTGTTCTTTTTATTTATTTATTAATAATTATTTTTATGCTTTATTCTTTTATTTCTCACTATCAAGCCAATCATTCCACCTGGCATACATGTTTCATCAATTTTTGGTGGTGTCCACGAAAGATTACAATTTTTTTCTTTTTTAAGAACCACTAAAAGGGGGGGGGGGGGGGGGGAAAGAGAGTAATAGGTAAAGGTGTGGCGATGGCTGGGAGTCATCCCATTAACATATAGAGTGCATGTATGCCACTGATCAGGGAGGGGCTTGTCACCACCCCCCATCGCTGGTTGTGGCCTTGGGCCATCTAACATTGAAAGACAATTCACAGCCATCATTAACAAATTGGGTGGAGGTATCACTGGTCAAGGGAGGGCTCATCAGCCCTCCTTGACAAGGGGGTGGTTTGCAGCCATCTAACATTGTAAGATAATTCCCAGGTTGGATTAATTTGCTGCCTGGTAATTGGGGATAGGCTAAATATTCAAGAGAAGAAGTGTGTATATTGCATTCTCCTGAAAGACTGGTTGTAAGTTAACTCTTTTTGGAAGGGGAGTTTGAAGGGGTAAATTTAAAATTTTATATAGATACTGTGAAGAAATGAAAGGAATCTATGTGCAAGTGTATAAGTATTAAGTTGGTTATAGAGATGAACTCAAGAAGTTAAAATATATAGAGACAGAAATTCAAAGTAATTGAGACTTAAGATATGGGGAAGAATTCGATAATTGGTCAATTGATATTCCTTTAAGTTCTGAATCAAACCATGCTTTGAATTGCACTTCCTTGTGTGTTGTCAATCCTCATCCTCGTCCATCTTGTGTCTGCATGTTTTTGGAAGGATTTTGATAATTGAGTTCAATAATCCGCACCAATAAAATGTATGTGATAATGTATCTATGTTTAAGGTGGTAAATTTTGATCACTACTCAGTTATTGGATTTTTTCTTTTCTATGGTGATGATATGATTAATAAGCTTGAGCTGGGTTTTATTTCTTCTGTACTTGTCCTTTCTGCCCCCATTTTTTTGTCTAATGACAAGAAGGAAATGTATGTAACATGGTCACATATGCATTATGCTCATATGAACAAATGACTATTTGATATTCTGCTAATAGATCCTTGCTTTTCACCCCAAATAGCTATACGCGAATCAGGACTCCTGTCAAAGGTCATTCATGCAAGCATTTTCAGGTAAGTGCTCTGAGCAGTTTCTACATAATAATACTGAGAACTGATCATATCGGAGATTAGGAACGTGTGTGTGTGTGTGCACAAGTGCTTTTTTTTTTTTTGTCTGCTTATGTTAAATAGCATTTGACACATTAAATCAGAAAGCCAATTCCAATGCCGCTTAAATTTTAAATTTAAGTTTTCAACTGCTTTAACTCTTAGGTTGATACCACTGAAAGTTTTTTTTTTTCCATTTTCTGTGCCACTTATGGTACAGGACTGTCTTTGAAATTTGGGACTAGCTAGAGGTCTTGCTTGAAAGCTGGTGAGAATGAAATCAATAGGTATTTCAAAAATAGGACAAGACACCTTGGAGAGTTTATAAGATGAGATTGATGAGAATTTCAGCAAGAAAGAGGGAAAAAGAACTGCTAAGAATTCGGCTTCAGGAATGAGAGAATAACTGAGAATATCACCAAGAAAGGATGGAAAAGTTGCTGAAAATATCAGAAAGTAAGATAGAATCGAAAAAGAAGAGGAAATGTGGAGAATTGTTAAAATTTTTATTGATCTGCACATGGGTCTGCTTCTCAAGATTGCTCTTTTATGTTAAGATCTGACCATTTTGGTCTTTGAAGTTGTGTCCACGTGTTTCTGCTTCACTGCCTTCAAAGTGCCCCAGCAGTTTAAAATTATGCTGCTGTTTTGTGCAGAAAATGATGTCTTGTCCCATTCTTATTTGGTGCAGTCGTCATAATCACTGTATCATGCATGATCTATATTAATTATTGTAATAATACTTATTATTATTGCATTTCATCCTCACTTTTGCTTCCTGTAGTGTTTCGACTTCAGTAACTATCTTGAGATAAATTCAAGAAGACCATCTTGGCGCTGCCCCCATTGTAATCAGTATGTCTGCTACTTGGACATCTGTCTTGATCAAAATATGGTCAAGGCAAGTACTTATGGGTTTACATTTTCCATTTGGTTTTTACTTCTTTTTTTCTTTTCTACTTCTTTCTTACTGATTATGCATTAATGTTCTTCCCAGGTTTTGAAGGAGGTGGGAGAGAATGTTGATGAAGTGATTATCTCAGCAGATGGATCATGGAAAGCTATAATGGCAAGTGAGGACCATGTGGATCAGGAACGTGAAGAAAACCTCAATTGCAAGAAAGAAAATATTGAACGGCAAGAATCCACCAATGCCTCAAGTTCCCTTCCTAATATTTTGGATCTTACGGAGGACGACGATGAGATGGAAGCAGTGAGCAACAGTGAAACTGAAGACAGGAAACCTTTGCTGGATAATCTTACATCTGCTACAAATTTAACATTTCCACCAGAACTGAATGCAACAAGTGGAGCTTTTCATAATGTTGCTGGTCAAGTAGAGGATGGCTTTTGGTCTGGTGGCCATATCAGTTTTGGGGCCACAAACTCTAATGCTAGGTCAAATGCCCATAGAGTTGGTATTTGTGAGCCCATCCCTGCCAATATCACACAGTCTCCTGTCTTGACTGATGCTGTCTCTCCTGCACTTAATCAAGAAGCGGAAGGGCGTGGGAATATTGATTTCATCACCCCCATAGTGCAAACTCAAAGTGCTGTCCATAATTTTCAGTTACAACAGTCACAGTATGTAAGCCCTGTTGTCAGCAATGAATATGGGAGGCAGCCATCAATAACCAGACATGTAAGCAGGACTCCGATAGCAGTTCAAGCACTTCCTGCCCAGTCTCTGGCACCAAATCCACGACAAAGACCGCAGAGCAGTTTGAATTCTTTGGTTCCAGATGGTCCTTCAATTTCTTCCCAGGCTGCCCTTTCTGTGGCGCCTACTGCAGATGCTTCCAATAACATAAGTAACAATGTGGACATGCGGCAGCACTTTAGGGCGCACGTGAATCCTCTTCACGTGTCAGATATTCATCCATCTTCGTTTTTGCATTCCCCAGCAACACAGGTGAGAATCAAATTTTAGCGAACCGTGTATTTTGTTCCTTGTCCTTCAAATAGGCAGGTGGTTTCCAGTGCTTTATCAAGTTGGAAGTCCTACAGCAGTGGTTGACTAGATCTGCGTGGAAGTCCTACTAGTGTTATCCATTTGTTTTGGTTGAATGTGTTTTTCCTTGGGTCCTCTCTTTTGTTTTTGTCTCTTTCTTTTTTCTTTTTTCCCTCTTGTTCAGATATGATCCCCGTCCGTAAAATTTTCCTGCATTCTGTCCTAACTTTACGTTTTTCCTTCTCATGAAATCAGCAGAACTGGGATCATCAAGATCGTTTGTTCACTCCAGTTCCAGGTCGACCACAACGTCCATACAGAGCATCTTCCGGGTACTTAACTGATTTCCGAAATTCTCACCTACAGCAAGTTTTAAACCCAAGGATGCCCCAGCCAGGGCGTCAATCTTCAAGCGGTGTCAGGCCATCTATGCACCTCCCACAATCCCAAATCCAGCAAGATGCTGCACAAGTGGGAATGGTGGGTCCTGTGGCAGTTAGTAGCAGCAATCAATACGCCAGATGGATAGTTCAGCAACCTCCTTCCCAGGTGGGCAGACAGGCATCATCTATGCCAGTCATGAATCAAACAGCTAGAACCGGAAATGCTTTGCCAGTGAGTGCTGGTGGGAGCAGAGAGGGAATGTGGGAACAGAGAGGGAATGTCGGTGGAATGACACAAGCCATTCCAGGTGTCAATAGTTCGCTGGACTCGACACCGGAGCAGAACTGGCAGCCCAGAACTCGAATGCGTGGAAGCCTGTCAGGTCCGGCTTATTCTGCACTAAGCCAATTCATGATCCTGCCAACCCAAACAACTCAAACTGCGAGACCCCAGCCAAATCTCACTCCACCTAGCATTCCACCGCAGCTGCAGGCATTCATTGCAAGTAGTAGAAATGGCAGTAGTTCTCAAACACCTAATATGCAATGATGCATCCAGTATTCTGCACGAGCATCCATAGATATGCAGCATAGTTGGTAAATTCAGGGAGGCTGTATATATCATAGCCGTTCGCCTTGTAAAGCTTGAACTTGGTTATATGCTAGTTTTGGTTAAGTCTGTATTCAGGAATCTGTAGTGCTTTGGTTGCAGTTAATTTGAGAATTTTCTTGATGCAGTTTTTGAATGTATTTTCCTCTTCTTTACAGAGACAAGATGGGGTTCTCATAAAATTCATATTGATAATATTATACTTTATATTTCGCCACTCAATATATCGCTTAATGGTTTAGTAATGCTAGTGCATGGGATTTACTCGCTATGAGCGCCACGGTAGAAGCTTCTTAACTTAGAGATTACCTAATTAACTAGGTAGAGAAGATAATCTATTCTTTGTCCAAAAAAATTAAAAGATATCATAGAGACAACTAAGGTTTCCCACAAACCAAGATTTCAGGTCCACACATCGGCACACACTTTCCACACCTCAGGGCAATTACGGCTTTATACATCCAAATCAAGCCGCATTCTTCTTTGAAGCGGCTGAGAATCGATTAAAACCATTCACCCAACTACAGTAACTTCGAAACGTAACCTGGCCTATATATGGACGTACCTTATTTACAACTCGGACACAAGTAGATGCCAATAACAAGCATAAGGACTTAATGTCGATTGAGCACACAGGATCCTGTTGTCACTCTCATCTCAGTTGACGCCTTGTATTAATACTCCCATTTCTTCACTTCCATACCTTCAGGAGCACTGCCTTCTACCTTCTTTGAACCCACTTCTTTCCAGTCTGTGGACAGCACTGTCCCATTTGACTCTATCTGCAAATGTTGAAATATTTTAGTATTGGGCATTCGTCGAGATTAAGAAGAAAAAGGAGATCCTACAAGAAATTGATGATTGCTCCTTTCGAGGAATAACTTAGAAGGGAAAAAAAAGAAAAAAAAAAAGAAAAAAGAGAAACAAAGAAGGAAGATACAAGAAAAATAGAATAATTGTATGAGGACATGTCAATTGAGCATGTAAGTAAAATTAGTATGGCCAAAAATTACGCCACATTCATCATGTAAGACCAATAATTGCGGACAGACGGATGGTGGGAAAGGTACAGGGGGAGAGAATAAATGAGAACTAAGCCAAATTATGCACAAGCCCTGCCGGCCTTACTTGTAAGAGAGGCAAACTCTAAAAGGAGACACTACAGGCTTAGGAACTGGTCGGATCGAGCCCAAATATGCATATATCTGACCTATAGTTAAGTCCAATGCACTTATCTTAAATTGTACGGGGCACAAACAAAAAGGGTAGCAATCTTACAAAAGATTTGCTCATAGCTCTCCTCATGTCCTCATCTGCACTTAGGTATATGTCTTGGAACAGCCTGTTCACAGCCGCATCACCATCTAACTTCTCTTCCTTCTCCTGAATTTTGAAATCATAGTGAGGTTAATGCCCCAGTATTACATGAATATAAATCGATAATGCAGGCAATGATTTTATGGATTTTTTTTTAAAAGTTGGTAAGAACCTCTTCCTTGACTTGTGCCTCCAACTTATCCCAATCCATTTTTATTGGCATTGAAGATGGATATGTAGGTTTTTGAGATCCAACTGAAAATTTATAACAGGAAGCAAGTCAATTAATAACCGAGAAAGAAATAAAGATCTCCTTTCGTTCCACTGGTAACAGTGTAGATAACATATGCAAGATAAGACACTTTTGACTTCAAATCATGAAGTTTAGTTGCAGTGCAGCAACAGCATTCAATAACTGAGTGGCATCGAGGGTAGGCATGTGACGAAGATAGGACTTGCACAAATAGTAGTATGCTTCATGTGAAGCAACTATTAGTAAAGGTATATGGCTTACCCGAAGAGACATTTACTTTTGGAGCTACTGCAGTTTCCTTGCTATATTCAAGAGACGGCCAGTTGACAGGTTCAGCTTTCACTAGCCTGATTTCAACTTTAGTTGACAACACTGCATATTTGCACTTCTCAGGTTGTATCTGTCACAGACATGCGCACACACAGTGAAAACAAATTACAAGAATTCATGTACCTTAAAGGGTCAACCAACCAATCCCTATGGACATTGTTTTGGAAAAGCACAAAAGGCTTGAACATTTAACACCTCACTGACTTATGGATAGGGTGATCTAGAAACTATGAGGAAAATCAAAGAACACAGCAAGATTGTGAGACATATAGCTGTTCAAGATGGGCCCTACACCGTAGAGAGTCATGTTAACTCTCCATTGGTTCACTTTATACCACAGGAGACAACGAAGAGAAATTAAACAAAAAAAAAAAAGAGAAGTAAACTTTGGTACCTATGCGACTTGAACCCCAGCTTTCATCCAAACACCTTACATGAAAATTTTGAAATATTGGATTACTTTCTCCTTTCTTTTTGCTATTCATTAAAAAACCAAACGTTGATTAGAAAGAGAGAAGTAGATTTTCATTTTTTTCCTTTTCTTTTTTTCTTCCTTATCTTTTCTTTCATCTACTGGTTAAACAAGCACTTTTAGAAGTCAAGGATAAATAAGTCTAAGGCTTTTCACTAATTGAAACAGGTCATGGATTCTGTAATGTCCTTGTGATGATCAGGATGTTAAAGAAACAGCATATTCTCATATTATCCTTGTGAGAAGCAATGGCATGGTACCATGACATTTCTGCAATACCTTTCCAAACAGTCGAGGTTGAAAATGATAAGCATCTTCCTCAGGGACATTAATGGTGACACTTAGCTGTAAGATAAGAAGATTTGAAGCAGCCTATCAAAAGTTTGGAATACTGCAGCAAAAGCTGTTTAGTATTGAAATGGCACAATCGACAGACAGAAGTTTACTGAGGGTAAACAAAAGCATAACTATCATGAGGAAGGTAAAAGATACATCAAGAACATTAACGCACAATCTGTTCTCCAAATTCAACAGTCACATTGTTTCCTGGTATGCCCTTTGCAAATATCGTGACAATCACTTCCTCTGGCTTCTGATAGTATTCATGTCTGTTCAACCATCAATAGTCAGATATCCATAAAGCTGAAGCCAAAAAGAAAGAAAATGAAAATCTCAAGGAAGAATGCAAACATTTAATTATCATTTTGAAATAAATGTTATTGTTCCACCCTACATGACAGAATGGCCATGGACAACTACAAGATCATGAATGGCAGAAGTGGGAAAGACGACTGTGGCACTCTTAAGTGATTGTAACTGGGAATACCCATCTTTGTGGACAAACAACTCTAGTGCCTCTAATGAGTTAGCTTGGCACTTTGCCCGGAAATCTAAAATGGTTTTTAGGGGAAAGTTATGAGAAACACTTCTTAATTGAAACACCAATAGGTAGTACTCAAACACTAACTCAAACAGCCTTTAGATGTGGCCTTCACCATTAAAACACTTTTTTAACGTAATTGAAAAAATATTTTATCACAAAACAAACTAAAAAACACTTAAAAAAAAACCTTTTATACGCTGAAAAATCTTATTAATTTCTTCAATTTTAGAAACAATTTTCTGCTGAAGAACTTCATTTTTGTGAAGGTGACTAACAACACTTTGAAATGTATTCATTCACCTACTTGTTGGGTGTGGTTTGTTTGCTGGATGTTTTTCTACATTGAGTATACTAGAGTCTGCTTTAATAAGCTCTTAAAGGATTTTTATGGTTATATGCCTTAAAAAGAGTTATAAGAAGAATTAGCGTATATGATTCGAGTATATGCAGTAGTCCAACTGTAAGGAATTTCCTACATATCTTCCTTTTCGGTCAATAGCTAAGTAAGAGTTTCAGCACGTCAGGTCTCTCACATGGATACTTATGTCGAGTAACAGCGAGTGGTACTTAATGAGATAAAAATCAATGAAGATAGATTAAAGAATTCTTTCTCTTTCTATGATACCTAATCTACATCTAAACGTTGCCTCAATCCTCGCCACTGTGAGAAAGATACGTGTGATCTCCACCTTGGTTATCACGATCGACTTCATGCAATAAATGTTTGTGAAAACTTGGACAGGATTGCTTTACTCCAGAAAAGTTCTCCGGTCTGTAACTTCACGTCCCAGAAAACTTTGACAACCACAACGTTTCAAACTTCTAGATTGACTGCGATGATAAACCTATCCTTTCAGGATAAATCTGCCTACTAAAATAAATAAATAAAAAAATCCCTTTTCTCATGGTACCAAAAGTTATTAAAGTACCGCAAAACTGTCAAACGTTATTAATGGTTGTAAAAAATTAACTCTCAGGAACGATTGCATCGACTAGTTTTAATGGAAAGCTACACAGTTACCAATGGCAACTACTTTTTGTGATGCAGATTCTGCATAGACAAGACGCAAAAAGCCAAGCAAGAAAAGTGGCAAGAACCTGTATTTTGGTCTGATTGGTGCCACGGTGCTTGTCTGCTGGGACGCATCACATTCTTTCTTAGCTTCTTTAAGAGTTCCAACGGTTTCATCAGATAATCCAGAGGCAGCACTAACGGGTGCAGTACTTGTTGGTACATCCCGTGAAGTTTCTGCCGCACAAACATCTGAAACTCATCATATACAAGCAATGTAAACGTCGTCTGATAAATAATCACCTACGAGGCCAGTAACAACTACCAAAGACAAACGCTCAACTCTGCTTCTACGAACTTTAAAATATTATAATCCAAACCCGTTGGAGACTTATGGTAAAATGGCATGACAAGAAATCACAAACCTGTGATGTGCTGATCGCATTCTTTAATCAACTTGATAAATCTCGAGTCCTTCTCAGCGAAGGATGCACCTCTCTCAAGGGTATCCTTAGCAGCGCGATATTCACCAAGCTTAATATATGCAGCGCTGTCAATTACCAAGTTCAGACTCAGCAAATATTAGCTGAACATATCTATAGTACTTATTCAAGATAAAATGACTCTCTGGAGTGCATTGTAAATCAGCATCTAAGCAAGATTAGACTTGTTTTAGTACTGATTGGACAATACTGTAAAGCATTAACATCACCTAGGAACAAAGGAAAGATTGGTAGAAGCACTACGGAATCACCATAAAAAGAATAAACTTTACAAAATTACTAAATCAGCAAAAATCTGAAAGGGAAATTAGAAAAAAAGAAATTCAAACAGTCCTCATGCAAAGTATAGCTAAACCGAAATATCAGAACTACGCACCCCATTCGCAGGTAGGCCTTAGCCATCGTAGGAGTAATCTCAATCGCCTTCTTTGCGTCGGCCACCGCTTCTGCTCCATCACACATAAAAATGAAAGAACTCCTCAAGAAAACTAGAAAAACCAAAGCAACATTTAGAATTGGGAATACTCAACAGAGAATAACGTAGTACCAGCACTACTGTTGAGTTTCAGATGAGTCTGGGCCCGATCCGCGTAGAGATTGGCGTCGTCAGGAGTCAGGTCAATTGCCCGGCCATAAAGGTCAACGGCCAGGTGGAAATTGTCATCCATAAAGGCTTCCTGCGCCTGCTTGGCAAGGTCAGCCGCCATTGGCCGGAGATCGCTAGAGAGAATCACCATCGTCGAGAGAAAGATGGTCTCTGAGCCTGGAATTCCAAGGGAGAAGAGGTCGAGTCAATCTTAAGTCAAGCTTGTGAGAGAGAGAGAGAGAGAGAGAGAGAGAGAGAGACTGTGGAGGGAAAGTAGCGGGAATGACTACTTAAATACTTTACTTTTCTGGAATTTCCTACAAACGGTGGGGCACGGGAAAAAAGCCAAGTCTAGTATTTAATTCGCAAAAAAATAAGGAATATTTAGATTTATGCCCCCGGATTCTGTTACAGTCGCTGTCCTTGGATTCTCGAACTCTTAAAGAAATAAGGAAATATTTAAAAAATTACTCTTTCTTCAGAGTTCATTGTTTTGAAAATTAATCTTTTTTCATTTAAATTATTAGGATAATTTAATTTTAAGTAATTAATTCTCAAATCAGAGTAAGTTGGTTTTCAGGAATTAAGAAAGGATGTGAAGGTAATTTTTTTTAAAGTGTATATAATTTTCTTTCTAGATAAGCAAAGAGAACGTAAGGAATGGATATTAAATTTAAGACTTCTTAATTAATTATAAAATGTCATGATCCGTCTACTAAGATTATGACACGCTGCATATTTAGAATATTTTGGTTAAAAAATCTCTTGTATATTCAAGAGCATATTTAAATCTATTAGGTAAGTAAATATCTATTTTAGTGTCCCAACTAGAGGGATAAAAGAGGCTGTTTGGAAGAAAATGCAGCATGAAATTTGTGAATAAATTCTAGTGTAATTCTGTTCTCCTCTTGATTTATCATCAAAAATGAATTTAATTTATTAAAGCTTATCCATTAGCCAATACCATTTCTTAAAAAAAAAATTATTACCAATAAACTCCTTTATTTTTTGATTATAAATAAAAAATGGTAGTGTTCATACGTTTGCATGTTTTACATGTCGGATTCGCTGTCATGAGTTAAAAGAGGGGAAAAAGAAAATCACGCCACGTCAGAGACGCACGGACTCTCCGGTTAACTTCCTCCATTCCGTGAAGTTCAACCGTTCCAGTTATCCCTCGGGCATGTTCTGGCTCACCTCGACTCACCGAGTCAATGAAGTGCCGATCAGTGGCCTGTATATGGTCGGCCACGCCTCCTTCCCACAAAACTACCGCCGCGGCAGTGCTGAAGGAGCCTCCGACTCTCTATACCGGTGGATCCGATGGCTCCATCATCTGGTGGAGCCTCTCGTCCACTGATCGCGACCCGGTGATCCTACTCGCTTCTGTACTGTTTTTCATTGCGTCGGCTCACCCCTTGTTTGCTAAAATTTATGAACCAAAACGGCATGATTAAGCTGTTATAGTATGAAAGTGGATTTCTTATGATTTGACATGCGCCTCTGTTTGGTTGCTAAGACAATGTAAGAAAATACTGAACGGAAATAAAATGCTTGAGTTGTGTGTTTTATGCTTTGCTGTTTACTCTTATTATGAGTAATTCCTGAAATTCAAATCTAGTTCTTATTGAAAACTGCCTCAAATTCCTGTTTCGAGTAAATTAGTTTTCTTGTCTTACATCAGCATATGTAATTTCGTATTTCTTGTCGAAGATGGTCCATCCACGTAGGGAGTGGTCTTGTAGCTTTTTCTTGAGATTTAAAGACAGTAACGTGAGCGAGGCTTTTCGTGCATTTGTGCTTGGAATTTGAGCGCTTTTTTTACCCTCAGTCTTTTGCTAGTACATTTGTCTTGATCGTCTCTGTTTGCGGAAATGTGTTTTCAAGTCAAGCCAGTAAATCTTGGCATTCCTTGTGATTGGCTTATTAGGTTCTGCTCTTTCCCTATGTGTTTGCACTGCAAAACCTGAAGCCCTAAGAGCTTAGGTTCAATCGTCCTCGTTTTTGACATGTTTTGGTGGTCTAATGCTTCATTTTACTCAATTTTTCTTTAACAACAAGTACTTGGCTGGTTTATATTCTTGTTTGTTTGAAATGATTTTGATTTCTCCACAGTTAAGAAAAGGCTGTAGTCTATCATGTAGCAATCTGATGAATTTTCTTTTGGACAGGAAATAAAGCCAATTGCCATGTTGTGTGGCCATGCTGCAACCATAGCTGATCTTGGCATCTGTTATCCTGTAGTGGGGTCAGGAAACGAAAAGCCAGATTCTTCATGTGACTCTGGGGTGAGCTGTGCTTCTGATTCTTATGGTGCACTAATCAGTGTGTGTACTGACGGTGTGATGTGCGTGTGGAGTAGAAGCAGTGGACATTGTAGACGAAGGAGGAAATTGCCACCTTGGGTAGGCACTCCATCTGTGGTTCGAATGTTGCCTTCAAATGCAAGGTATGTGTGCATCGGCTGTTCTTTGTTAGACACTGGCCACTTGTCCGATCATCTTTCGACTGATTCCATTGAAGGAAGTGGGGAGCTGGTGGATAGAGAGTCCCATCACAGAAGGCTAACAAAGTGTGCTGTAGTTATTGTTGATACATATAACCTTATGATTGTACAAACTGTTTTTCATGGGAATTTATCGATTGGTTCATTGAAGTTTATGGCCATAGCTTCATCCATGGGGCATAAAGGGAAGCATTCTGTGGTCATGGTTGATTCTTCTGGTAGGCTGCAATTGGTTCCAATATTGAAGGATCCCCACTTGGAGAGGGATGGAGGGGCTGTTTTGCATAAAAGTGTATCTCAGTTGGAGATGAATGTTTGGGCAGATGGGTTGTATGAAGGTGGACAGGTTGTGTCAATTGCAACCTGTGGGAATGTTATTGCTTTCGTCTTGAAAAACCAATGTATATTTAGACTATTGAGCAATGGTACTACAATTGGGGAGATTTCTTTTGTTGACTGTTTACTTTGTCTAGAAGGAAACTCTATGCAATCACATCTTATTGGGGGAATGTTTCTTGAAAGTGAAGATTCTGGGAGTAACCTGAGTGCTGAAGAAATCCATGCAATGTCCAGAACCAATTTTATGGTTTGGAATAATAAGGGTTATGCAGTTGTCAATGCAATATCATTCTTAAATAACATATTCAGATATGAACCTCTTTGTGAGATCCATGCTGCTTCTCATACCTTTGATGTGAGATCATCTATTCATTTCATTCAATTGAAGAATCTTCTTCTTTGCATTGAATCACATTGCTTTTATGTTGAAGAACATGTACAATGGAAACCCCACTTCACACTCTGGTCATTACATTCAGAGCATGATGACAGCGGAAACGTGAGCTGGCAGTGCAGTATGCATGGAAAAAGCAGTTTTTTGGTTGACTGGATTACAAGCTTTACTTCACCTCATGAAATTGAGGGCTCTGGTGATGGGAAGACTAAGTTAAATTCTCATCAAACTTCTGTTCCTAGCCCAATATTTGTTGACAATGTGCACACAAATTATGAGTCAGATAAGGGGCAGATTGTATCTTCTTCCATGGTTATTTCAGATAGTTGCTCTGTACCTTATGCTCTTGTGTATGGCTTCTTGAATGGGGAAGTAGAGGTTATGAGATTTAATTTGCTTCCTGGAGTAACTTCTCCTTCTAATAGTCCACACCATGAAGTGGGTTCACATTTATCCAAACAATATTACAAAGGGCACACAGGTGCTGTGTTATGTTTGGCTGCCCATCGGATGGTAAGTACTTCTACAGGCCGGGGTTTCAAGCAGGTTTTAATTTCTGGAAGTATGGACTGCACGGTTCGTATATGGGATCTTGACACTGGAAATCTCATAACCATAATGCACCAACATGTGGCTCCAGTGCACCAGATAATTCTTCCTCCCTTACAGACTGACTGTCCTTGGAGCGATTGTTTTCTTTCCATTGGGGAGGACTCATGTGTTGCTCTTGCTTCTCTTGAGACTTTACGAGTTGAAAGAATGTTCCCTGGACACCCCAGTTATCCTGCTAAAGTTGTATGGGATGGTGTAAGAGGTTATGTTGCATGCCTCTGCCAAAACTATTCAGGAACATCTGATGCCAATGGTGTTTTATACATCTGGGATGTCAAGACAGGTGCTCATGAACGGGTTCTTCATGGAACTGCTTCTCATTCAATGTTTGATCATTTTTGTAAAGGCATCGGCACAAATTCTATGTCTGCTGTTTTGAATGGAAATACCTCAGTTTCCCTGTTAAACCTTCCTGTAATTGAGGATGTTGGCTTTTTTAATTCTGGTCGAAATAACAAAGAGAAGTTGGTCACTTCATCAAATGTGGTGCCTAGTATTGCAAATATAATCCAGTCCAATACTTCTGATGCACATGCTAGTAAAGGAAACTCTGTAAAACCATTACTGACCAATCCATCTATCCTTCAAAATGACAAGCCTCCAATTAAGTGCTATTGTCCATTCCCTGGAATTGCTACACTGACTTTTGACCTTGAGTCATTGATGTTTCTTCATCTGAGGGATGAACACACTTCTAATAGCAATAACAAGCTAGATGGTGCCAGTGTGAAGGAACAGGTAATTGAGAGACCAAGTGCACACCGCATGAATATTGATGATGGTTCTGATGTGAACGAGAGTATGGCTGATTCTATAGAAGAGCTTGACTGGATTAAGTCATTTGAAGAATGTTTACTCCAATTTAGCTTGTCATTTTTACATTTGTGGAATGTAGATCGTGAGCTTGATGATCTGCTTAAAAATAACATGAAGCTGAAGAGGCCAGAGAATCTTATTCTGGCTTCTGGTTTCCTAGGGGACAAAGGGTCTTTGACTTTGACATTTCCTGGCTTGGATGCTACTCTAGAGGTATTCTGGATGAAATGTTTTAAATGTTGGGACACATTTTTCTTGTTCTTTCTTTTTGCTTTTCTGAGAAATTCAAAACAATATTTCAGCTCTGGAAATCTTCATCAGAATTTTGTGCAATGAGGTCACTGGCAATGGTCTCCCTTGCCCAACGCATGATTAGCCTGTCTCACTTCAGTTCAGCTGCCAGCAGGTTTGTCAACAATGGTCTAAAAATCACTGTACATAATCTTATTGTTTCTTTTTTATTTGATTTATTATTCTTCACATTCTACCCTGCTGAGCTGCACAATTTTTATATTGGCATAAAGTCTAGTATGCCTTTAGCTGAAACTGAAGCTGCAATTTTTTTGTTTTTCGTGGGAGTTTCTGTAGGATAGGGAGATTATTTTGATTTTGGCACATCTGAAAATAACAAAGGAAACACTTAAATTGCTTAATTTTGGCTGATATTGGCCAGGGTACAGGGGCAATATTTTTCTTTTTTGCAAAAATTGTAGGGGTTGCAGTCATGTTAGACATCTGGATATTGTCATGTTCTCTGGATTAGTTTATTGTCTTGTGTGCTGGTATTCACCTCATGTTCTCTGGTGAATACCAGCAGACAAGACAATAAACTAATCCAGAAAACAGCAACTAAGGTTGCTGTCCAATCTCTTGCGTATGTGACTTTCTAATGGACTAGCATTAATGTAATTCTACTGCCCACTTTTGATTCTTATGTTTCCTCTTCCATCTTGTGCCAGTGTCACTCCCCCCTAAATGTTATTCATATGAAATAAGCATTTCCCGTATAACTGTTTCTTCCCCTTTTATCGAGTGGTTATATTTTTTTGTGCTTTTTGTAACCTGATCATCTTTTTTTCCAGTGCTTTAGCAGCATTCTATACTAGGAATTTCGCAGAAAAAAGTCCAGATTTAAAGCCACCTTTACTCCAGGTTCCATCTTGTGCTAATTCATTATCTATACTGTGTTCTGAACTGAAGTTGATATTGTAAATGTTTCCATTTGTTTTTCCTCCTGTATGAACATGTGAAATTGATTTTATATATGAAACACATATTTTCCTTGATGTTTTACATTCTATATAAAATTGTCTAGTCTTCTTTTTTGGGTCCAGCCAACTGAAAAAGAGTACGGAACTATTTTCATTTGACGGAACCCTCTTTTCTGATGATTAGAAGTGCCCAGGATACTCATCATTCTTTATAAGAATTAACGTTACTAGTTGCTTTTCTCTATAATGTGTTACTTTATTTGGACAAGTTATTTAGGCTAATAAGTTCAATATTATGTGTTTGAGCAATACAATATTTGGTCTCCATGAGAACGTCTTAAACCAAGACTTTGATTAAAAAGGTTGTTGATGGCTTAGACAATATTTTTTTAATCACATTTTTGCATGTGTTCATAAGGTCCCCCTCTCTCTCTCTCTCTCTCTCTTCCTTGTTATCTAAATTACTTTGACCAGGAGATGCTAAAGCTGCATAGAGTATTTTAGTGTTCCCTATTATAATCAAATAGGGAGCAAACCATTGCCTATGGCCATGCTGCAAGTCTTAGTGTATAAAGACACAACAAACTTTAATTATGCCAAAACCTTAGTGTGAAGTTGGTAACTCTTCAGAATACCTTAAAAGCTACCTTCTTCTTTATTTATTTATTCTTCAATAAACACTTTAACTTGCGGTCTGAAAACTGTGTCCACTTGAGGATACTTCTCTGTGTTTATGAATTGCTTCTCACCTCGTTTTGACTGACCAGGGGGTATGGAAGCATGCGATATTTTCAAAGCTTCGCCATAAAAGTTATTCTAAGCAATTCAATATCATGGATTGCTAAAGTTTTTATGGAAATATCTCTGCTGCTTTGAAGCCGTCACTGTATGCCCCTGATGTTTATGGCTGATAAGAAGAATGAGAAATAAAAACAAAGTTTTGAACTTCAAATTATTTTCCTGAACCTGAATGTGATTATATTCCCAACTCTCTCTTCTTTTCATCTGTCATTTTGTCAAGCAAGCTCAGTGTTCTTAAGAGTAAAATTTCTTCTATAAAAGTAACTAAGAACTATATTTAGTAACAATGTGAATTCTAAATTGAGTGAGGTTTAATACATTTATGCAATGTTTTAAAGAGGAGGAAACATGAAAGTTTGGTCTCACTTTCTTTATTTTCTCATATGCCGCACTTTTTATCCTTATGTCCGGTCAGAGATATAATGAGTTTACCGTTGTATTATTCTTAGACTGCGTAGTTATAATCAATTCAAAGTTGGAATTCACACTGCTAGTTGCATGGTGGAACATACTGATTAGTTTATCTTTTCAACTAATTCTGTGTCTTTTATTTTTCAGCTCTTGGTCAGTTTCTGGCAAGATGAAAGTGAACATATACGTATGGCTTCGCGCTCTTTATTCCACTGCACTGCTTCACGGGCAATTCCACTTCCACTGCGTAGTCAAAAAGCAGCTGATCAAGCAAAAGTGAGCGCTCAGATTGAAACCAGAGAAAATGATAAGGAGAGTTTAAATGTAGAAGAAGCATCTCCTAACAGATTGCATGCAGATCAGCTCTTACAAACCGATGGAATATCACAGCTTGGTGAATCTAAGATACTTGATTGGCTAGAATCATTTGAAATGCAAGACTGGATTTCTTGTGTTGGAGGAACAAGCCAAGATGCAATGACTTCTCATATTATTGTTGCAGCAGCATTGGCCATTTGGTATCCCAGCCTTGTGATGCGAGGTCTTGCAATGCTGGTTGTTCATCCATTAGTCAAATTGGTTATGGCAATGAATGAAAAATATAGTTCCACAGCAGCAGAACTCCTTGCAGAAGGCATGGAGAGTACGTGGAAAGTATGCCTTGGTTCTGAAATACCTCGTTTGGTTGGAGATATATTCTTTCAAGTAGAGTGTGTAAGTGGTTCATCAGCGAATTCAGCTTCAACAAATCCAGTTGTACCAGTCATGATTCGGGAGACTTTAGTTGGTATTCTTCTTCCAAGTTTGGCAATGGCTGACATACCAGGGTTTTTAAGTGTTATAGAAAGCCAAATCTGGTCTACTGCATCTGATTCACCTGTACATGTGGTATCCCTTATGACCCTCATTAGGGTCATTCGTGGTTCTCCGAGAAACTTAGTTCAGTACCTTGACAAGGTTTGTATGGCCATCTCTAATTACATCGCACAAAGGTCTATGTTCAATTTTGGAGGGGGAAAAGAAAAGAGGGATATAAAAATGTGAAATCTCAAATGCACAACAGTGTGGAAAATCTTAGAAAGTTCAGTACAAAGCTCACTGGAGATATTGTTGTATAAGGTTTTTCCATTGATTATGGGACTTGGAGTCTCTTCATTGGTCATTTGATTTTCTGCATTACATGCATGTAATTTTATATGTCTTTTATTCTTCACATATTGATATAATTAATGAACATGTCATGTTTTATGTGTTTGTATGTACCCATATATATATATCTACCCAATTCTGAACTTGTAATGAACAAGTTTGGTTACCATCCTTTCTTTTTTCATTTTTTTTTTTAATTCTTTGATGAATTATTCTCCTTGTTGTTTCAAATGGTTTGTCTTTATGTATTATTTATCTGTGGACTCGTGCTTCTATCACTTTCATTTTTCTATTACTTCTGTTGCTTGCTTTCTGGTGACTTCACCAAATTCCCAGGCTATCAGAGTTTGTTCTAGTCTTGCAAAATTAACAATCTTGCTCCTATTTTTTATTTATCTGTATACTACAGTTATTCACAATGCTGAGAGCCCTTTGCATTATAGATTTAGTTAAATTTTAATCACTAGAGAGGTTCTGACATTGGACAGATTTGCAGGTGGTTAACTTCATTTTACAAACCATGGACCCCAGCAATTCTGTTATGCGAAAAACTTGTTTTCAAAGCTCAGTTACAGCCCTAAAGGAAGTTGCTCGAGTATTCCCCATGGTGGCTTTGAATGATACATGGACCAGATTAGCGGTTGGTGATGTGATTGGGGAGATCAATAATACTAGCATTCGGGTGTATGACATGCAAAGGTATTGGGAGATCAAATAATAATTTAATATTTGTAAATGATTTGTTCAGATGTGCAGGAACTCATTCCTGGTACTAACGGTGTTGGACAAATGTATTTAGATTCTGAGTATGTTCATTTAAGGGTCCATCTCACTACCTAAAAACTTCACAACTCCCTATTCCCACCCTCCAACAACACAAATCAAACCCATAGACAACCCCCCCCCCCCCCCCCCCCCCAACCCCAACAACAACCACCTGAAAAAAAAGAATAAAACGAGAAAAAAAAAACCCTACTCACTCACACATAGAAATTTAAGACTGAAGTAAACATGGTGGGACCACCAATTTGGCATAGGGCTTGGGAAGCTTATAAATTCATTTCTTATCATCTCACTGCCTAAAATATGATTTTCTTGGTTGGTTTCAACAAAGTATTATTACACAAAAAGTAGTTTGGGGGTCTTGTTAGTTACAATTAGCTCTACAACGGTATAGACATGAGACTGTGTTACTCCATTTAGATTCTTAATAATCAGTACGTTATCAACCACTGCCTCGGTATCCTTTAAATTTTTGATGTCATAATTATCAGTTGGGGTCTTCGTTAGTTTAAAATTCATGAAATCCTTCTTATATCTGGTGCATTTCTTTATTTGAAATTGCTTGAACTTTTTATTTAATAATATAAGAGAGATTATCTTTCTGACTTTTGTTGAGATTCGGTTTAACATTCTATACATGCATTATATGATTTATGCTTTTTTTGTCATTATTTTTCAATGTAGTGTTACGAAGATCAATGTTTTGGATGCAAGTGGACCTCCTGGACTTCCAAGCTTGCTTGCAACAGCATCAGAGCCGGTTGCAACCACTGCGATTTCCTCTTTGAGCTTTTCACCAGATGGGAAGGTACTTCTTAGTGGGTAGACCCTACAAACACAAATCTTCCTTCTTAGTGTGACAAAACCATATCTTTATCCATGGAACCTTCGTACATGCACTCACGGGCCCTGCAGTGAAGTGAGGATTTACTATGAGGTATCAAACCTGCCAATCTAAAGGTTTGGTTTTGAAGCTTGGTCTGACTGACCTGCTCCAAACCCAGTCTCTTTCTGTCACAAATGAGAACTAATTTTGTGTTTGGGAGTTCTCCATAATGTTCTATTATATATTATAATTTGAAAAAGGGTATGAGTTGGCGTGGGAAGTTAGGCTGAGTCGTTTTGAACCTTCCAATAGTTGGCCTTACACAACTATCTACACGGTATCTTTCTTTTTCATATTGATTAACTGCGATCCGGCATACATGTGGCAGTGGCTGGCGATTTTTGATCCGGCAAAGTTCCTTAGACAAGTTGGTAATTCTGGGATATAAAACTATTATTTTTTAAGTACATAACCACTGGTGGGATGTCCTTGTACAATTCTTGTTTGATTCTCGGAACTATATTGGTACAAATAATTGGCTGTTAATTAATTTTCTCTCTTTTCAGGCCTGGTATCTTTTTTACGTTCTTTTTCTCTCGTTAATTAATTTTCTCTCTTTTCAAGCCTGGTATCTTTTTTACGTTCTTTTTCTCTCTTGTGTGGTAGAAATCGGATTTGATGTTGGAGGTGCTCAGGCTAGTGTTCACCACATAAATCCTCTCCCGTATCTATAAACACCCACTTTCTTGGCCCTGATAAAGCTAGATTTGATCCTTGGACTTGGGACATACCGGAAGAGATTTAACCAGCACACTAGCTGGCATCCTTTTGCTGAGATTTAAGGCTGCATTTTTTCTCCAAGGCATGGGAAAATGCATATGGTTGAGTGGATTTGTTGTTATGGTCTTGCTGTCCAAATGAGAATCATCTCTCTCTATCTCTCGTTTTTGGTATATGTACCAGCAATATCTGCCATTTCCATTGTTATTGTAGTATTGAACTACTTCAAGCTCATGGCCATCTTCTTTTTACTCTTTTCTGTCAACTCTTTATTTGAGTCAGTTTTTACCATGTTATGTGAATCAGCTGCATTTTAGTCTCTCTTTATCGATTCATTTGCCTAATGGGGCTGGTGCCATACTGCTATGATCGCAGGCTGATAGTGTACCATCTTAAGAAATGTGCCTTCTGAGCAGTTTTCCTTGTTGATTGATTTCCATGCTCTTTTAATCTAGTTCAATTATGATGTATCATTTGTTGTGTTACAAGACTTATTCTTAAATTTCCTCATACCTTTTCCTATGATTTTTTTTTTTTTGAATTGGTTTGATTCTTATAGTTATTATCATTATTATTATTGTTATTATTTTCCCTTTCATCAATGAGTGAGAGGAGGAACCTAAGAAGGATTAATACCACCAAGATATGAGATATTAGGGCTTATGTGATGTGGTCATTCTTGAAAACCTGGGATGGGCAGCAATATAGATGGTTTAAATGACAAATAAATGACATTTACAGTCGTGTATATTTCGTATTTGTTCTTTTTTGTAGTTAAATACCCAGCACTAAAGGTTGGAGGATATATCTAAAAGTTGTCTTTCCTACTTGGTGTACCCAAAGTAGATTGTTCATATTCCAAAAACACATCAAGCAACAGTTCATAATATCCACACAATAAATCAGTCAATTTGATATTTTCCCTTGAATATTTAAAATAAGGTATTTCGATTGTCTTTCTCATATATGGCCCTGAAACAGTTTAGAATAGCATTAGAATCCTTTCTATTTCTCAGGAAAACTTTATTTTGATCCCTGATATGTCCAAATTGAATTGCTAAAGTATCATAATTTTTTCAAAGATATTGAATTCTAAATGCTATTTTTCTCATTCATGAATGCATATCAGACATGTATGTTAGGACATCTGAGCTTTGTCCCTGTCTGATAGATAGCAGACTCGTATGCTTTGGCCCTGTTAAAGTATCCGAGCTTTCTAGGTTGAAGAATTAAAGTATGATTTTCTGCAGTTGTTTACTATAACCTATTAATTGCAGGGGCTGGTTGCTTTCTCTGAGCATGGGTTGATGATCAGATGGTGGTCACTGGGATCTGTATGGTGGGAAAAATTGAACAGAACTTTTGTTCCTGTGCAATGCACCAAACTGATATTTGTTCCTCCATGGGAGGGTTTCTCACCTAATTCATCTAGGTCAAGCATAATGGCAAGCATTATGGGAAATGATAAGCAGGTCAATTTGCAGGTAGTGTTACATGGAATTAATATGTGAGGCATGATTTTTGAAGTAGAACTACTATCTGTATTCATATATTCTCCACTTTTGTTTATTCTATTATGACTGCTAGCAGTGATATGATGAAAACAGGGGAGAGAAGTGAGAAACATTTCTATTGAGAATATTACCTGAGTAGTTACTAAGTTATAAAATAAGGTGGTTTGGTCTTTGCTGTGAAGGCCATTCAATACATCATAAAGTGCTGACTTGGATAAAAATGAATCTAACTTGGTAGAATGCGAAAGCGGCTTGAAGCCTTCCAAGTGCCTGAGTTGAAAAGATTTTTAGAATTGCATTGTCTTGACTTTGAAAATAATATGACTTTGCAGAAGAGAAGAATGGGGAATGGGAAGGATGACTGAGGGCAATGTGCATCTTTTAAGTTGCACTGGGTTGTCTTTACATGAATTTAATAGTTTTCTTCTCTTTTTTTTTTTTTTTTTTTTCTGTCTCTGTTCATGTTTCGGGACTTCTTTTTTGGTGAGGTGGATGGGGGAGGATGGATGTCGCGTTGTGTCTTAACTTGTCCGCACAAATCCCTTATCCCACTTTTAATGTTGCCTATATTTGCGATGCCCCTCTAGATGATCTTTCTCGGTTCTTTAAGCGAACACCTTCTACCATTTTTTTTTCTTTGCAGGAAAATGCAAGCGAATTGAGTCATGCAGACAATCTGAAATTATTGATTCATAATCTTGACCTTTCTTATCGGTTACAATGGGCTGGTGAAAGGAAAGTACTTCTTACAAGGCACGGCCATGAGATAGGTACTTTCCAGTTATAAGTATCCAGTCATTCGGATTCTTTTGGGCAAGCTCTTGGAAGATTTTTCTCATATTCAAGGTGCGAGTTCCAATCGTTGCGTACTTGCTGACATATTTTACCTACTTATGATGTTGTGTTCTTTATTTTATTTTTTTGTATCCTTCACAACAAGGCTCATGTGCAAGTTTGTTGTTCCAGACGAAGGCCGAGAGAATCGTACATGCAGCATGAGCAATTCGACGCATATCTGTTTGTTTTAAGCAGACAACCATGTAGATGGTGATGAATGCGTTCACTTATTTGTTTTTCGTTGGCTGCAAAAGATGCAGGAAGATGGACAGTTATGTTTAGTGCTACGCCGGAGAATTTTTGTTGGCTGCAAAAGATGCAGGAACGTGGTTGAGGTGCATGTAATTCTTAGCAGGAGATGGCTGGACTAACTAGGATGGACAGTTATGTCTACTGCGCTACGCGGGGCTTTCTTCTTTGTTGTTTTTTTCCAGTTTTCTTCCGCTGAGCAATACCTTATTGAGGACATTGAAAATCTCTCAGAAGGTTTCAAGAGCGTTTATCCGTATTGTGGGAAGCAAGTGGATGATCTGGTATGGCTTTTAGGTCCCTAACAACGGTAGAGTTACGATCAAGTCAACTTGGCAAATTTTGGAATCCTTTATCTAACACTGGTCTTGAACACTTCTCTCTCTCTCTCTCTGTATTTTTCTTTCCTTTTTTTTTTTTTTTTTGTGGGCTGGCTGTGGTAAATAGATTGCGCACTGGAAAGGGTTTTTAGTAAAGGAATCACCAGTTTTGCGTTTATGTTTCTTTTCTTTGGGACGCACTATGGATATTAATATCTATATCTCATTTGCTTAGGGAGTTTGGAATTGGACTGCTGAAATCTAGTTTAACTGTATGATCATGTCGCTTGAGATAATGTCCGTTTCATTTTAGCTGCATCTTTCAGAGCAATTCTTTGGCAGCTGCTGATATCTACTACTTCGGAAGAGATCTAGTAAAGTATTTTGTTATGTTTATACAGATGGTAATAATACTAGAACTGCTACCAGCTCTCCATCTACTTTGGTAATAATTTGGTAAATGGGGTGTGAATCTGTTGGCTTTGTCCGGCCTTTTAACCTAAGTCTTAAGCACTCAGTAACCAATCAACAACCTTTCGTTGTTGTTCATTGAGAATAAAATAATTAAAAGAGATGCTGAGAGAGGTCATGCATTTAGGATATATTGTGTTACCAATACAAGAAAAAAGAAAAGATTCAAAAGAGAAGAGCATAGAGACAAACGAAAACTGTGGGTACACAAATGGTCTACCTTACACAAAGTAGGCACATATTTCCTTCCAGGTTCACGACGTTCCCTCCAGCACTAAATATTACATATTGTACCTATTTTCTTCTTTTGCCTTCCTAGTTGTTGCACCAGGGATGTTGGTGCACTGTACAGTTATGAATTCGCAGAAGCATAAAACGAGTGGCTTTAGATTCTGGAGAGGAATTGCAGCTGCCTCAGCAGTGGGCTTAGGCTCTCCATCAATATCTCACAAGGATGGTTATGGATGCCCTCATATGTCGTCACCACGATGCTTGAATCTTTTGAGAGCCGTTGGACTTGTTTCTTCACATTGCATGTATGATGCGAGCAGCGGTAGTAGCTCCTGCATTTATCAAATAGAGGTTAATATAACAAGTACATGGTTGGGCAGAGGTGAAAAGAAGGATTATAATTAAGCTTGTCAACAAGACAGTAGCCCAATAATTGACTCATGAGTTTAAAAATTTTATACTTTCAAACTCCCTTTACTTCCTTAGCCATCTCAAACAATATTCATAGTAAAACTAATATTGAAGGTGGTTTGAGTTCCTTTTCGTGGTTATCCCTCTAGAATCCCAAACATAAACCTAGATGATTGAATAAGAACGTGTTCAAGTCTTTTGAATTGAGAGAAGATACTGTTACAGAAATTAAAACATACGATTTTCTTAAAATGAGTTGTGCTATATTGAAAGAAATAGGTCTTTTCACGCGTCTATTACAAAATCTAATCATGGGTGCATTTAATATTCTTGGTCAGATTACTCGTAACTCTGATGTTTTGTGCTAATTTGCAAGTGCAATATAAACTTTGTTTATGCCTGGCAAGTGGATGGAATTTGTTATTTTTGAGACAGTAACGTCTGCTCAATCTGGAATTCCGAATCTTGTTTGCTTTCTGGTATTAGCTTCAGTTCCTTCGTTCAAATCAACATCTTATACCTGGCTTACCTTTGATTCCTTACACTGCAATGAATCAAAACATTTACTTCTTTGCGAAGTTGAAGCTGGGGACTCGTGGTGAGTCCAGATTGGGGAATGCTCTCGTTCCCATAATTACTACCCACATATACATTACGTATTCATGTATGCATGTTAAGAGTAACCTTTCTGGCTCATATGTAGTCACTCATGTTGGGTATGCGATTTGATCTTCTCTGTGATATAAATCTGTTGGAAGAAGTCTTACATCGGGCACATAGACAAAAGGAAAGCAGCATATATAGGAGAGAGAAACCCCCTCTTATGAACCGGTTTTTAAGTGGGTGGGCCTCTCTTATATATAAAATCTAACAGTGGTATCAGAGTCATGTTTCGATCTAACTAGACGTGATGAATGTGGGTATTAGGCTTGAAAACTTAAAAAATGTATAGGCCAACAACTAAAATGGACAGATGGGCTGTCAACAAAACACTAAAATAGGGTCAGACATGGGCTGATCCAAGCTTGATGTGTGACAGGGGGAGTGTTGGAAGAAGTCTCACATAGGGCATATAGACAAAAGGAAAGCAGCATATATAGGAGAGAGAAACTCCCTCTTATGAACCGGTTTTTAAGTGGGTGGGCCTCTCTTATATATAAAACCCAACAAAATCCAAACTCATTTTCATAGTTTCTCCAATAATCCAGGACTTAGATCTTGGTTCGACGCCCCATATCCTAAACCTATTTTACCTCAAAAATATCATGAAAGAAATGTGGAAACAAGCAGAGTGAGGAAGGATATTGAAACCTGGGATGGATGCTGTTCTTCACAGATTTCTGGCCGTACTTTCGCCACCTGTAGCCATCGTCCAGAACGTCATTAGTGCTCTTAGTATGGAAGGCAATCCTTGGTGGAATAGCTTTCTTGGTCCTGCCTGCTTTTCTCTTATATTTGCTGCTATTTTTATCTCCTCCTCCGACAGCTGCTAGGGACCCGCTTGTCGACTGCAGATTTTGGTTGCTGAACACGGAGGGACAAGAAAAGAGGCTAACCCAGTCAATGTCTGAAGCCAATTGAGTTCCCTCTCCGGCTTGATGCAGTATGGGTTGCGATGAGGTCGATGGAAGTGAGTGCAAAGGAATGTCGCACAGAGTCTGTAGAAGTGGGACTTCATCCATGGCCCAGCTCCAGAGGAATGGCTATGCCTGGACCACAGAATCCGATTTTAATGGAACTTTAAAAGGTTGGAGAGTCTCATGCAGAAGGAACGAAAGAAAGTTCAAGGACTTTTCTAGGAAACCCTGGCTTAAGCACTCATTACCCCAACTATACTTCACCAAATTCTGTTCAACTGTCCTAATGGCCAAAAGACATTCCCTCTCTAAGAAAATACTTGTATGCCTGCAAAATGAATGGCTTAAAGTACAGGGTTTAGGTGTCGTTAGACGGTTCATCCAGAATCTGGGGTAAGATGTCAGAAGTTGTTGTGGCAGTTCAGAATATGTTCATCAATTGGCTGACTACTTCGATTAACCCTCACAGTGGGCATGATCATCTCGGTTGCTTAATCGACAGACAACATTAACCACAAACTAGTGTGATATAATAAATCATATAGAATGTAATGAAATCCAGAGATTAATGCAATTAGCCTTGTGTTTCAAAGTGCTTGAACATAGTATATGCCGTAAATAGTATGTAGGTTTGAAGGAAATCGTTCCTAAGCATCATCATCTGAAAACCAATGCTTGCCGTAGGAAACCACGGAATTCGGTAGGAAATCAATACCAAAGTCCTGAATTTGTGTAAGGGCAATCATGGGGTCGTTATGTTACGTAACAATGGGAGTTAAACGCACAATTCATGGGATTTCTCTTATGATGTTTTCCTCATCTGATATATGTTCTTACGTCGTCATCCTGTTTTCTTTTGCTTTCTCTCTTTTGCTCACATACCCATTAACCGAAAGCAGAAGAGAAGCATTTACCTCAACTAGTTAAACTAACGTCTAGTATTAGTGTACATAACATATTCCTTAACTATGTGAAACTTATTGCTCCCACCTCAATCTCATTGTTTTTTGCTCTTTCACTTCCATTTTTTTTTTTTGTGTTTTTCCTTTTCATTTTCCACTTTGACTACGATGCAGAATTCAACCACAATGTTCTCTTGTTTCTTGGTGGCCGAAGAAACCACCCGGCGGTAGAATTTTGATGGAGTAGTTATCTTGTTGGTATACCGATCATGTAACTTTGACTGACTGGCGATTCCGTGCTCCTGCTCCTCATGGTGTTTTACAAATTCTACCAATTAGATCTTCATAAGAAAAAGAAAAATAAAAAAGAAGAAACTAATCTCTCCATGAGGCAACATAAACCTGGAGAAAAAGTTCTCCCCCTTCTAAAGCATAGAGAGAAGTAGTTTCTACCTGTTCGTCGCACTTATTCTTCTCTCCCCTTGCACTCCCACCATCAAGATTAACAAAAGCAACAGGACCCATGAATTGTGTGTTTCTGCCATTAAAATAAACTCTTCTATCGAAGAAATTGAGAATCCGTTTATTCTCAATCATCCAAGAGTTCGAGTTGGTTTCATGGCACACGAAACCTAAAGCTTCTGACAATTCCTGGTTTTCCAGTCTGAACAGAAGAAGGTTTGATTCTAGCTTGCATGGGTGCGTAAGAATTTGGTGACCTAACGTTGACATTTCCCTTTGTTGGTTTACTTCTTGGTATAAAATGGCTTCTACAAAGATAAACTTGAAAAGTTGTTAATTTATCCAATAGAATAATATCCCAAGTACAAGACAAGTAGCAGCCTTCATAGAACGGGACAGAAGTATGTATTTCGAATACTATCTATGCATTATACAAGTTTATTTATGTTATCCATAGAACCTTCCACTCCTATGTCCCATGAACTTATCGTAACTTTCGGAATCGACTTTAGCTAGTCACAAGATTTAGACTTTCCAAAGAGCTCGTGGATAATATCTTTTAATAGATTTAATAGATGCGTGTGTGAATTGCTATAGTATCATGGGTAGTGTGTTCTAGTAGTATTGCTATGAGGAAAACCAAAAAAGTGGGAAACAAAAAAGGAAAAAAGTAAGGCTCAGAAATGACGTTAACCGTAAAGGCAAGCTAACTACAAGCAATTGGAAAATTATGTAGGATGTTTTATAGATGCTGGAACAATGTCGCTATCATAGCAGGTCATATGCCCCGATGGCAGTGAATTTCTCACACAAAATTGGTATGCATCAAGAGAAGAAAGGTCGCAGCCATTGTTACAGCAATCTCATTTGACTCCATGGAAGGGAAATTTGGTGCATGTGAAGGGCACAACAGGTTACGAGAATCCTTTCCATCTTGAAGATCCGTAGCTCAGTTGCTAACAAGCATGTGTTCAATAAAATTAATGAAGAGTGTGGGATGCATCATGGAGGAATGCAATGAAGGGGCACCTTTTTTGGGGTTGCGTGCGTGTGTGGGATATTCAGGGAGGATTGTAACTTGAAGGAGTTTCCTTTGTGACGTCCATCACTTTTAAGTAATCAAAACTAAAGGGAGTTGCTTAGTTGAACATTGGTGAGCTGAAATCAGTATGATGTTTTAGTAAATACTTGCGTATATTTATGGCTTTTCAAGTAAAAGGAATAACAGGATCTTCAAAAATAACATGGTTTTTGAATGTGTAATTGTTAAAGCTACCAAATCACTTGTGAGAGATAACTTTTATTCTGTCAAAACTTTTTTAAAGTAGCTAAGTACTTGTATATTTAGCATGTTTAGAGACTTGAGGATACTATTTTTATTTTGATAAATTGTTGTGTGTGGTAACCATAGAGATATGTCCTTAACATCTTTATTGACCTATAAGAAATGTAGTTTCTATACGCGATGCCTCATACCCAAACTCCTTTTTACCTAGAAAAAAAAGGTTGTTTGTACTAAATGGTCATGACAAGTTAGATTATTGCGCCAAATTATTATACTCACTAGAGATTACCGAATTATTTTCTCCAGCCCTTGATTACCAAATTAATTGTTATGTGAAACCTTGATATTTCTTAAGGAAATTATCAAAAGCCATCGCGATATGGGGTTAAGCATTTAAAGCAATCATGAACAATACTCTAAAAATGACACTGATTGAAGCTACGGACGTTTTGGATTGGTTGCTAGTATCCTACTGCCATGATTACCCTTATCTCTTTGACATCTTATTTCTAACTTCCTATTATTTATATCCCCATGTAGATATTCGTCGTAGTGTGAAGCTCATATATGACTACGATTTGGGAAATTTATGACAATCCTGATAAGCACATTAGGTAACTTTCACTTTAAGCATTCGACACAGTTGGAGGGCATCGTTTAAACAAAGGAAGAAGCAATCACTGGTGACAATGTTACTGTAATAAACTAAGAAACTGCGAGGGAGCATGAAAGATTTCTCTATTGCTGTGATAATTTACAAGTATGTTTGCATTACATATATAGGGAGCAAGACCTAAACTAATAAGGAAAGCCAAAATATGTACAATAATTACAAGGATATTAAGCCTAAATTGTGGGCTTAATATGGCAACAAGTTTGGTGAGATAGCTGTGTATTAACACTCCCCTTCAAGCCAGAGATTTGAACAAGTCAAATACTCTGAGCTTAGAGAGAAGGTGCCTATGCTATTTACTGTAAAGTATCTTTGTCAATAAATCTGCAGGTTGTTCTTTTGTGGAAATGTCTTATAGTGATGATTCCTTGTTGAAGCTTTTCTCGAATATAATGGCATTCGACTTCAATGTGCTTAGTACGCTCATGGAAAATGGGATTAGCTGCGATCTTCTTCGCAGCTTCATTGTCACAATGTAGTAGTGCAGGACACTTTATGCAAAAACCAAAATCCTTAAGTAGTCCAATGATCCAAACTATTTCACAAGTGATGACCTGCATGGCTCGATATTCTGCTTCTGTGGAAGATAATGAGACAGTTGGTTGTTTCTTGGACCGCTATGATATCAAAGAATTACCCAACATAATACAGAATCCGGTGGTGGATCGTCTTGTCATAGGACATGTGTTGTAGTCAGAGTCACAATAAGCACGCAGCTTAAACTAAGATGAGGATGGAAACATGAGACCAAGCCCTAGGCAATTCTTGAGGTATCTAATGACTTTTAAAGCAGCCTCCATGTGGGACTGTTTCGGATCATGCATAAATTGACTAAGAAGCTGGACCGGAAAAGTAATATCAGGTCTAGTGAGTGTCAGGTAAATCAGTCTGCCAACAAGTCGCTGATATACTGATGGATCAGCAAGAGGTGGATCGTCTAACTTTTCTTCAGAACTTGTATCATACTCAATGCTTGTGAATTTCTTATTTTGTTCCATAGGAATCAAAGATGACTTGGATGCAGCAAGGCCTGCTTCAGAAATCAATTCTAGTGTGTATTTTTGTTGACTCAATGCTATGCCATTTGGAGATCGAGCAATTTCAAGACCCAAGAAAAATTTGGATGGACCAAGGTCTTTCATCAAGAAAGTAGTATGCAGATATTGCTTGAGATCTGAGATTGCCTCTTGACTATTTTCTGTAATCAAGATGTCGTCAATATAAATAAGTAAGGCTACAAAGGAAGTACCTTTCCTTTTGGTGAACAAGGAGTAGTCATGGTAGGATTGTGTGAAACCATGGGCAAGTAAGGCTCCAATAAATTTTGCATTCCATTGCATAGAAGCTTGCTTCAACCCATAGAGAGATTTTCGCAATCTACAAACAAGAGACTCCCCCTGATTGAGAAAAAAATCTTTCTATAAACTTCCTCAAAGAGATCACCCTGGAGAAAGGCATTTTGGACATCCATTTGATAAAGCGGCCAATGATGAACAACGGTAATAGTAAGAATGAGACGGACAGTGACATGCTTCGCTGTAGGAGAGAAGGTGTCCTGAAAGTTAATCCCTTCACACTGACTAAAACCTTTAGCGACTAAGCGAACTTTGTAACGATCCATGGAACCATCGGCATGGTACTTGATCTTGTAGACCCATTTACATCCAATAGGACGTCGACCAGGAGGCAAAGGAACCACATGCCAAGTATGGTTTGCCTCAAGGGCAGCAAGCTCAGCATCCATGGCAGCAATCCAATGAGGGTTAGTAACAGCTTCATGGTAGTAGGAAGGTTCTTGGGTGGCAGAGATGGAGGCAATAAAGTGTTGATAAGGAGGGTGACAATTGTGGAGGGAAATATAGTTGGAGATGGGATATAAAAAGGTGCATGAAGAGTTAGGTAGGGTAGGACACAGATAGTCCGAGGTCCAAATGGGAAGGTAGGTAGAACGGGTAGAACGGCGAAGAGAAGGCTCAGAAGGAGCAAGGGGTAGGGAAATATGAGGGTTAGGAGTGGGGATGGTGGAGGAATGAGGGGTGGAGTTAGGAGGTAGTGATTCGGGAGGGGTGGAGTCAGTAGGTAATGACTCGGGATGGGTAACTAGAGGAGAGGGACAATCGGGAAAATCAGGTAGGTCAACGGGTAAGGAGGATGAGGTATAAGTATTGGGATAGGAAAGAACCGGAGGCATCGGGGCCGACAAGCTGTCCATAGTGGGCAAAGAAGCAGAAGAAGAACGAGAAGAAAAAGAGAATGGGAAGATCGTTTCTTGAAAAATAACATCATAACTAACAAAGAAATGGCGAGTAGTAGGATCATATAAACGGTAACCCTTCTGAAAGGAGGGGTAACCCATGAAAATGCAAGGAGTGGCATGAGGGCTAAATTTGTCATGAACACCTAAGGTGGTAGCATAACAACGGCAACCAAAAACACGAAGATGATTAAGGATAGGAGGTTTGCCAAAAAGGTTTTCAAAGGGGCTAAGACCATGAAGAGAGGAAGAAGGGAGACAGTTGATAAGGTAAGTGGCAGTGAGGAGGCATTCGCCCTAAAAAGAAGGAGGGATGTGAGCTTGAAACATCAAGGCTCGAGCAACATTTAATAGATGTCGATGTTTGCGTTCAACAACTCTGTTTTGCTAGGGAGTGTGGACGCAAGAGGATTCATGCAAGATGCCAAGTTAAGAGAGGAAAGAGCGACATTCAGAGGAGAAAAATTTGGCACCATTGTCAGAACGAATGCGTCAGACAAGAGAGCTAAATTGGGTTTGGACAAATGAGATAAAGTATTAAATTTTGAAAAAAACTTGACTTTTAAATTTAAGAAGAAATGTCCAAGTAGCACGAGAAAAATCATCTACAATGGTAAGAAAGTATCTAGCACCATCGTGGGTAGGAGTCCGATGAGGACCCCAAACATCCATATGTACCAACTCGAAAATGGAACGAGTGGTACTATGACGAGTGGGGAAAGGTTGGCGAGTTTGTTTGACGAGGGGACACACAGTGCAGGTGAAAGAAGGAGGACAAGTAATAGAGCAACCAGAAGAAGTAAGAGTTTTCAAAGAAGAATGACCCAATCGTTTATGTAAAAGCTCATAAGAAATATTATTGATATAAATGAAATTACAACCCGAAGGCTGAGTTGGAGTACAAAAATGAGTTTGAATGGAAGCTAAATAATCAGAGAAAATAGAATGGAAATGAGTAAGAAAATCAAAACAAAGATAGTAGAGCCCACGGTCAGCCTTGCCGAGCCCGATCAGAGCCCTAGTCGTACGGTCCTGAAAAACATAGAATTGGTTGAAGAAAAGAGCCACACAATTATTGTCATTGATTAGTTTTTGAACAGAAAGTAAATTATGCTAGAAACGAGGAGCATAGAGAACATTATTAAGGTGAAGTTTAGGACAAGGGCAATAATGGCCAATGTGGGTAACAGGACTAAGTGTTTTATCAGGTAATGTGATGTTAATAGGTGAAACACATGGAGAAACGGAATCAAGAACATGGAAGTTGCATGTAATGTGGTCAGTGGTCCCTAAGTCAATAATCCAAGAAGATAAAATGGGTGAACAAGAAGAAGCCGTACCTGTGAATGGATCAGAGGGACCCATTTGATTGATAAGGGTGAGGAGCTTGTGCTTTGATCCTCGGTCAGTTGGAGCCCAATGGACCCACCAAAGGCACTACCAGAGCTAGGAGGCGGGTGGCCTAAAATGCTAGCACTTGGAGTTGGTGGGTGGTGTGGTAGACCAAAAGCAGGCCCACTAGAGGAGACCAAGTGAGGCGATGAGGGGGGTCCATAGCCAATAGGATCATTGCCCCCAGTAGGAGGCCCAAGAGCAGAGGCAACATAGGCTAGAGGTCCAGTAGATGTGGACTTGCGGCGAGACCCACTGCGAGGCTTGGGCCGACCACCTGTTGGGAAGCCTACAAGGAGATAGCAACTGTCCTAGAGGTGACCGGGCCTATTGCAATGGGTGCAAAAAGGCCTAGAAGGAAAGGCTTGAGCTAGTGGTGTGGATCCACCTGGCCCAACATGTTAGGCTGGCCCAGCCAAGGAGGGCTAACTTGCGCGCAAGGGGATAGTGCTCGACCCAGAATGAGGTTTGGAGTGCTGCGTTTGAAAAGCGACGACGTCACCACCAAGAGAGGGACGGCCGTCGGCAACAGCATGCTGAAGTAGGTCTTGTTTCGGCAGTGAATAAAGCTTCTCCATAGTCGGAAGCTCGTCACAGGACAAAATAAATGAGCGAAGGGTGGAGAACTCTTCTGGTAGAGCTAATAATAGCTTCAAGGAGCGATCTTCCTCTTTACGACGATGAAATAGCTTGCCGATTTCACAAGTGCCACCACAACAACAACGAAGTGGGGGCTGTTGGGCATCCAAAGCACCCCAAAGCTCCTTCAAACGGAGGTAGAATGAGGTAAGCTCAGTACTAGAGGCACCAGGAGGCAGGCGGAGGTTGCCAATGGCCTGTTTCAAGGAGAATTTTTCAGTCCCGCTAAGCCAGTCGAAACTATCCCGGAGTAGTTGTCAAACCTCAGCGATGGTGGGAGCAGTGGAGACCATAGTCTCGAGTGAGGAATCAACAGAGTGGGTTAACCAAGTCTTCACAGCTGCATGACACTGGTCCCAACGAGCAGTAACGTCACCATTACCAATGGGGCGTGGGAGCTTGCCAGTCAAAAAACCCATCTTATTTCGAGCAAGGAACATTGTTCAGATTTGCTCGCTCCAAACATGCCAGTTGGCCTCGCCAGTAAGCTTTTGGGACACAATGCATGCCGATTGAAGATCGATAGTAGTGAGATGGTATGGGTCGTGGAGAGGAGAGATAGTAGAGCTGTTGGTAGTGGCCATGAAGAAGGTGAACAAAGACGGCTAGGGTTTGAGAGGAGGGAATTAAGGATAAGGGTAATTTGGTAAATAAAGAAAGTAATAACAAAAGTGACTAGGGTTGACAGAAAATAAAAAAACAAGGGAGAATGCGGCTAGGGTTAAGTGTATAAGGAGGAAAAAGACAAATGAGAAAAAGATGAGAAAGTAACGTGACTTATGTGAAGGAAAAAGGAATAGGAGAGAAAGAAAACTCTTTCGGCTACAGTGAGTTGGAAAAAAGGAGGAAAGAGAAAAGAGAATTGTGAAGGATGAAGAGAAAGGACAAAAGAAAGAGAAAATATCTTGGTCTACGGGTAGAAAAAGTGATAGGAAAGAGAAAGAAAGGACCAAAGGGAGGGAGAAAGGACGAAACAGAAGGTGAAAGATTAACAGGAACTGACGGAAGAAGAAAGCAATGAAGGAAAAAAAAAAGCAAGAGGCTCGCAACTCGTTGGAAGAGAGAAAAAGGGTGGAAGCTAGGATCGTATGACGATTGATACCATGTAATAAACTAAGAAATTGCGAGGGAGCATGAAAGATTTCTCTATTGCTGTGATAATTTACAAGTATGCTTACATTACATATATAGGGAGCAAGACCTAAACTAATAAGGAAAGCCAAAATATCTACAATAATTACAAGGATATTAAGCCTAAATTGTGGGCTTAATATGGCAGCAAGTTTGGTGAGATAGCTGTGCGTTAACAGTTACAAACACCGAAAAGGCATAGAGAAGACCTAGCTTGGCTCACTAAGACAATTCAACGTCCACCTGAAATGTCTTCTCAGTACCACAATGGGATCCCTCATTATCCAACAAAACTGTGATTTTAGAGAGTTCTTCAAGCAAGATGGGGCTGTATATTCTCATTCCAGTGTAACCAATGCGTTAGTTAGCATATTCTTTGCACAAGTTTTGGCAATTTCTTTTGTAAATTCATTATAGCAAACTCTTATAATGGATTAAGGGATTGTGTACATAACGTCGAGAATGGCATGTCTTACTCCATAAGGCATGTCTTAATCAGGTTGGGGATTAAGGGACTGTGTACAAATCAGGTTGAAAAAGTTACTGATTTACAAGGACCCTAATATTTGTTCTAATAAAGCAACCACTTGCAGCCCTATTTATACACAATACAGGGTGAAAGTGACAAAGAAAAAATGGAAAATAATATGACAAGGCATTCGCTGGCTGGGGAAATCACCCAAAATATTCCAATAGTAGAACTCAATTGCAGCAACAACTGTCTATACATAATAATTAGTAGTACACCCTTATGATAAGACCAATCACAACATTACATCAAATTAATTGTAGTCTCTTCAAGTCTATTTGTTCTCTTTCGGGTGTTTGCCTTCTTTTGTGTTGTGTTGTTTCAATTCTCAAAAGAAACCGATGGCTAAACGGCACATCTTTACCTCGCATTAGACATGTCGTTCTTTGCACAAATTAGGCCATTTGTTGTAACGTCGTTATGGAAAACTCTTATAAATAGACTAAGGGCCTGTGTATAAATCACGTGGAAACACACAACTTCTTACAAGTTTCTCAGATCCTTGTTCTTCCTCTTTGCGTTCCCTTTTTCATTTCTTTCATCATACCCTGATGAGAGGTCATTGCTAATGCCAGTGGCTCTATTAGAACGAAGCTGAAGTGCAGCAGTGCATACAGTTCCAGGATCACGAACTATGGAGCACGGTCGGGTACTCAGGGGACTGTTCTTCTTGTTATGTGCCATGGCTTGTCGGAATGGGCTGGCTGTGGAGGAAGCAGGATCAAGATCTTCTGCTTTCAATTATAAAGATGCGCTTGGCAAAGCCATCTTATTCTTTGAAGGGCAACGCTCGGGAAACTTGCCAGCAAGCCAGAGAGTGAAGTGGAGAGAAGACTCCGCCCTTGCTGATGGCAAGGATGAAAAAGTATGAAATATAAAATGCCTTCCAGAACATGTTTTGGACTGGTGTTTGATACTTTGCGATGTGCTTTTGACAGGTGAATCTGATCGGAGGATACTATGATGCGGGTGATAACGTGAAATTTGGATGGCCAATGGCGTTTACTGTCAGCTTGTTGAGTTGGGCGGCCATTGAATACGAGAAAGAGATATCTTCTGTCAACCAACTTGGCAACCTTCGCACTGCAATCCGCTGGGGAACTAACTTCATATTGAAAGCTCACACTTCTCCCACGACTCTTTATACTCAGTTCCTTTTCTGTGCGTGAGAAGAATGTTACCTGCCAAATCACAACTACCTATTCATAAGTTTAAAACAAATTTTCATCATGAAGGTTGCAGATTTGTGTGAAAGAACATATGTTTACGTAAACATGACTCTAACAAGAAACTTAATCAGACCCACAAAGCATTGTAGTGTAAAGAAAGAACATGTTAATCATACTTGTTTTAAGCTTATGTACTTATTGTGTCTTTGTTAATTATACTCGTAGGTGGGAGATGGGAACTCGGGTCACCAGTGTTGGGAGCGTCCTGAAGACATGGATACCCGACGAACTCTTTACAAGATCAATTCCAGCTCTCCGGGCACTGAGGCAGCCGCAGAGGCAGCGGCTGCTCTTTCTGCAGCTTCAATTGTCTTCAGGCGTGTGGATGCCAAATATTCAAGGAGGCTACTAAGCCATTCACGATCAGTTAAGAGCCTAATCCAATTTCATTCATGTAGAAAAGCTCCAAAACAAGTTCCGTCTAATTCATTAACTATGTTTTGCAGCTGTTTGAATTTGCAAACAAATATAGAGGATCTTACCAGGGTTCTTGCCCTTTCTATTGCTCCTATTCAGGCTACCAGGTAGAATATAAAGCCAGCTATGAGAAGGTTTTAGAAATGGTTGATCCTTGCTTGTTATTCAAAGTAAGCTAATGTCTCTAACTTCTGAATAAGGATGAGTTGCTGTGGGCCGCCGCTTGGCTTTACAAGGAAAGTGGAGAAAACAAGTACTCAAGCTATCTCTCAAGCAACCAAGGGTCCAGTCAGTTGGTTTCGGAGTTCAGTTGGGATAACAAATTTGTAGGAGCTCAGACATTATTAGCAAAGGTGCAACTGCTTGATATATATATATATATTGCCTTTTGTTTTTCTTTCAAAAAAGAAAGAAGAACTAACTAAAATGATTTTTGTTCAGGAATTTTACAGTGGGAATAAGGACTTCACCAGGTTTAAGAGTGATGCGGAGTCATTTATATGTGCAGTTATGCCGGGAAGCAGCTCAGTACAGATCAGAACAACTCCTGGTACAGAACTTTGTTCTATAACTCTTTTCATTGAAAGTCAAGAAGATTTCTTGACAATCTGATGATTGTTTTCTTTCACAGAGGGGCTATTGTTTGTTAGGGAGAGCAGCAATCTACAGTATGCTACAAGCTCTTCCATGGTCCTGTTCATCTACAGCAGAACTCTAGAAGCAGCTCATATTGAAGGAGTAAATTGTGGCTCCGTGCATTTTTCTGCCTCTGAACTGCGAAAGTTCGCAAAATCACAGGTTTTGCAGTACAATTTCTGTCACAATCAACGATAAATCCAACGATGACCCACATGCCCAATATGGAATCCAGTCGGACTGGACTTTTTTTTTTAATTTTTTTTAAATTTTTATAATGAAGCATCATTGATAAATAAAAATTAACAATAAAATGAACCAGAAAAAATATAAGTCGTTTGTTTTCCATTTCAAATCTTTAACGAATTTGACGCGTCTAACAAATTGGGACCTTCAAATGCATTCTAAAAATTATTGGTTGTGTTCAGATCATAATTTTTCAAAAGCCTAATACTAAGTCCAGTAGTCTTAAGTTCAAATCTTGACTTCATAGCACCAACCATTCTACCAACCATTTAAAATTAAAGAATTTCATGTTGTGGACCAGTAGTTAGAATATTGAATGAGTAGTTAAATTTGTATAATTTGTTGTTTTAAGTTTTTTAGATATGCGGTAGGTTGATGATCTATTATATTTCATGTTCTAGCTGGACTACATACTCGGCAAGAACCACAGGAAGATGTCGTACATGGTTGGCTTTGGCAACAAATATCCTAAGCAACTACACCATAGAGGTTCATCCATCCCCTCGTTGAAAGTTCACCCACAAAAGGTGGGATGCGGCGAAGGCTTCTCAACCTATTTCTGTTCCTCCAAACCAAATCCAAATACCCATTTGGGTGCAATAGTTGGAGGTCCTGATTCGAATGACAATTACAACGACGTGAGGTCCGACTCTCCTCATGCTGAACCTACAACCTACATGAACGCGGCTTTCGTGGGTTCAGTGGCTGCTCTGCTTGGTGAAAGCAAAGAGGAGTATTTGCAATATCCTCCGACTGATATGAAAGCCAATATGACTGCGTACGTGTAATATAAAGCAAAGATGAGTATTTGAACTAGTAATAATGCTTGAGGGCTCAAATGATGTAAATCCTGATCTTTGCAACAAGCATGAGTCAATGAAAAGAATACTTTCCTTGTTTTTAAACATAAAATCCTTAGAAGGAAAATGTTATTTTGAATAAAATTTAGAAGTTTTCAACCTTTATCTTTTTGTAATTTTTATGAGATTTGTTCTTATTGATATATATATTAATTTTTATTAATGCAAACTTACTTTTCTACAAAAAAAAAATAGATGTTATAATTTCCATATTACAACTTGCGTACCCAAACTTACACACACGGGTGTTGAATCTTAGATCTCATGGTTAAGATTTTTACTAACTCACCACCAAGCTAGTTAGCTAAGTGACATATATCAACAATATAAAAGTTTTTAACTACTTGGAGAATTTTTTTTAAGAAAAGAAATCTATAATTTAAAAAGCTCTTAATGGATTTAAGAATTACACATTCAAAAACCATATTGTTTCCAAAGATCTTGTTATTCCTTTCATTTTAAATGATATAAACAAACAATGCAAACATAAATTTAGAAATACATATCTTAGAACTTTTTCTCTTGTTATTCCTTTCAATATGATCCTTAAATGTCATGATATGTGTGATAGTATTATAATCAGTAAGGTCTTCAGTTGTGCCCAAATTGTAATTGAGTATGGGCATTAAGAGAAAAGAAATCATTTCCATATTATCATACACATTTCCATATGTTCTTTCTAAAGAAACTAGATTTTCACTATGTTTATTGGTTTAGTTTTCTATTTTTAGTTTTACCATACAAGAGATTATTGTCCAATTCTTCTGTAGTGTGAAACAATAGTGAAGTTAATGTAACAAGAGATTACTATCCAAAAAACAGTGCACGTTTGGGAGCTTTATAGCCATGAAAGAAAATTGTTATGTTGAAGCTTTGTGATTATTAATACACTAGCATTTGTACCTGGACTTGAAAGGAGATTTAACCGGTCAACATTTGGGCTTCATGCTTAGGAAGGACCTAGTCATCGAGCCCCTTACATTGAGCCACAAAGATAGAAAGGCCCTTTCCTCCTTTATGATCTCCAATGGGGAGTGATGACGAACCTCTTAACCTGAACTTGTCACCAAGACAGATGTACAAAGATGAGAATGAGCTGAATCACTTGGCCCATTGCACTGCTTCTTGTTAGAATGCTACTTTCATGGAAATTATTAGCTTAGCATCATCAGTATAGATGATAGTGAAGGTTACGTTGGTTTGGATTATGTGTCGCGTGGAAGTACATTAAACTCAAACTAAAGGACAATGTAGTAGAAGTTGTGAAGGAGGTGGGTCATGAGAGCCTTGTTTTATGTTATGGACATGGGCTATGCTAGGGCCTTAATATGCTTTTTTTTTTTGTCATTATGTTGCTTACCTTTTAGCTATTATTGCATTTTTTTTCCTTTTGTTATTATGACTTTTTGTCTTATTGTGATACTCTTTCCTGTATAAAGGAATAATGCGTAAGTACACCTAGTTGCCAAAGGCGTTCACTTTGAGTCCAAGGTGGACTAGAGATTTACAACCTTTTGATAAAGCTCACAACTATCCATATTGTTTTGACTTTGGCCACTATTTTTACTTAGGAGCTTCGATAGTATAATATAATAACACCTTTCCTAAATGATACTTGAAAGAACTTGTGTACATGAAACAACAACAAGGGTCAATGGTTCTCTGGTAGGTCAACTATGTATTTACTTTGCCTAGGGTCCTCTATAGACTCAAGCAGTCAAATCAAGCATGGTTTGATTAACTCTTTTCATTGCTTAAGGAGTATGGTTTTCGCTCCTTTTCGTTTGATCTGTCCTTATTCACTTATTATGATGGCAATATAATTATTTGGCTGCCATTATATGTTGATGATCTTATTATTATTGAGAACACTGTCACTCATGTTTATGCTTTCATCCGCCATTTATACCTGGCTTTCCCTTTCAACAATCTAAGTTTTCTATATTATTTTGTTGGCATCTAAGTCCAACAAGATCTAGACGGATTGTTTCTCTCACAAAGGCAATATGCCTGGGATACCTTCCAAAGGGTGGAAATGAGCAACTGCAAACCCCTATTCACTCCTTTGAGCCCTCTGGTATTTGACCTTGACTCGACTTAATTTGGCCCTGGCTATCAATTAGTTGTGCCAACACATGGTGGATCCTACGATTCAAGATTTTCATAAACTTAAGCATACATAAATATTTTCATGGTATTGCCAACTTGGGATTCGAAACCATCGCTGAACTACTATAAAGATTTATGGATCCATACATGACGAGTGAGTGTGTTGCTTTTCTACCCGTAACTCCATTAAAGGTTACTGCTTTTTTTTCCCCCCTTTTTCTTGTGGGCACCAACTGAGAAGCAGTTGGTTGTCTCACAGTCTTCTACTGAAGCCAAAAACTGAGCTCTTGTAGCTGGTACGATCGAGGCCACTTGGATCCCTCTAGCTCTTAAGACACTTGGGCATTAGTCATTTCTCTCTCATAGCATTTTTTTTTTAATGATAGTATCTTACCACTAGAAATGTATTCCATAATTACTCTAAACAGTTGGAGGTGGACTACCATTTTGTTTGGAAGAAAGTCATCCAAAGGACAATTTTTATAGCTCATGTACCGTTAACTCTCCAACTAGTTGATTTGTTCATCAAACCTCTGCCCAAGTAGATGTTCACAAATCTCTAGAACAAACTTGACATCATGATGCCTTATTTGTGGACTACCCCTTACATGCGACCCATGATGATAAAAAGAAAAAGAAAAAGAAAAAAGAAGGCCTTTTTCCTCCACCATGATCTCTAGTGGGGAGGGATGACAGACCTTTTGACCTAAACTTGTCACCCAGGCAAATGTACAAAAACGAGCATGAGCGTGATCTCTCAAGATGCCATATTACTACTTGTCAAACTGCTGCTTTCATAAAAACAATTAGTTCGGCTTCATTCTATACAAAAGACAATGACAGTTATATTGGGTCTAATTATGTCTTCATGTAGAAGTATGTTAGACTCAAACTAAAGGAAGATGAAGTTGAAGTTGTGAAGAAGTTGGACCATGTTGACCCTGTTTTGTGTTATGGATGTGGACCATGGTAGGGCCTTAATATGATTTGCTTTTTGTGTCATTATATTGCTTGTCTTTTAGCTATTATTTCTTTTGTCCCTTTGTCACCACGACTCTTTATCTTGTTGTAATACCGTTATCCTTTTTTGTTGCCTTTCCGCCCATCTTCGCGTGCTCAACATCTCCTTCTTTACTCAACTTCACTCACATCTCTTACCTTCCAATTTCAATCATATACAGTACCAAAACTTTCCTTGAGATTCTTTTTATTCTACGTCATCCAAGATTCTAGTTGGTTTTATGAAATACAAACCACGAGTTCAAGATTAATCTTTGTTTTCAAAAAAAATTAATTGAGTTTAGACTTCAGTTTTCGAATGTCATCTTGTATTCTGTTTTCATTCTACTTTTATGTACGCAGTAGAATTTGTTTTACTCTTTGCTATAAACTAAATTATACAAAATTAAGTTCGAAGAACGTTTTATCCAATATAACCATGACACTAAAGTACAAGATAACGTGAAGTTTACACCTTAAAAAGAAAAAAACGAAAAGAAAACAAACTACTATCCATTCTACACGCATTTCTAAAATTTTTGGAAAAAAAAGGTACAAAAGAATTATGCACTTGGAAACTATATAACTACTACAAAGTTTTTATATGTTATCCATAGAAACTACTACAAAGTTTGGGCTTCCTAAAAGCTCGTGGATAAGATGGTATAACAGATTTAATAGATGCGTATATGAATTGCTATATGATCGTGGGTTGTGTTCTAGCAGTACTGCTATGAGGAAAACCCCGAAAAGGTGAAAACAAAAAATGAAAACAATCAAGTCTTCGAAATTATTTTTAACCTTGCAAGCAAGATGGCTATAGAGATTATAAGAAAGGTGAAAGATTTATGTAGTATGCTTTAGATATGCTAGAACAATGTCGCTATCAGAGCAAATGCATATGCACATGACGGCAGTAATTCTCCTTCACAGAAGCTGGGTGTATTTCACGAATTGCCATGGGCACCACAGATCACGAGAATCCATGCCATCTGAAAGAACCGTAGTTCAGTTGCTAAACAGCATGTGCTCTTGCCCAAATGACTCAAGATAATTTTAGAGGGTGGGATATAATATCAAATGATGTAAATGAAGGCACCTTCTTTTGGGGTTGCGTGTGTTTGTGGGTTGGATATTTAGGGAAGATTGCGACTTGTAGAAATTTCCCTTGTTATGTTCTGTCTTTCATCAAAGACAAAGGGAGTGGCTACTGGGGCGTTGTTAAGCTGAAACAAGTATATCATTGTCGTAAAGAGTCACATGTGATGAGGGACTATTCTCATGAATGAAAAATAGTAATAGCAAAAGTTGTTTGTCGTAAATGGTAGAGGCAAATTAGCTTACGACATGAAATCTAAGTGGTAAACACTTTATACTTCGAAAAAGTTCGAAAAAACCTTGACGTTTTCTCCGACTGTCTTCTTCTCAACTTAACTATCAATTCAAATCTTGATATTTCTAAATTGTCAAGGGGCAATGATCTAAGACCATCATGATATGGAGATCTGGGCCTAAGCATTTGAAGTGTTTAACTGCTTCTTTACGAAGTATTAACTCTGTTTAATTGGTTGCACTTCCCTCATTGGCGATAAAGCAGTGGAGAAGTCACTGGTTGGGGAATCCCAGCTGAACTTCCAAGAATCTCTTCCACATGGCTGAACGATGGGGTGAATGCTGAAGTTTACTGTTGTTGTTTGCTGCGTTTTGAGAATAGCAAGATTGTGGAAGATTTCGATCAAATTTTGTTGCGGAAAACAAGTAAACAAGAAAGTGAAATAGATTCTTACTTTTAGTTTACTAGATTCCTATAGGAAAATAAGGATTTGTAGACTAAATTCGTTTTAATATCATGTTAAAATTCGTTGAATAAGAAAAAATTAAGAAAATAACAAATGACTATGGAGGAATTACAACTTGTGAAGAATAAAAAATTACTGATTTACACGGATCCTACTACTGTTTTAACGAATCAACCAATTGTAGTCTTATTTGTACACAATTAAAGCGTAAAAGAGACAGAAGAAAAATAAAACCTGCACAAACCGTTGTATTACTGCACTGTGTCCTCTATGCAAGCATTATGCCTTCACCGTATTTACGCATGCCTTCTTTCCAACTTGTTGATCAAGACGCAGCGTTTCAGCATGTAGTATGTTTTTTGTTTTCCTTCCCATGTTTTTCGTCTTCCGGGTTATGTTGTTTCACTTGTTAAAAGAAAATCACGGACGAACGGCACGTCTTTACCCGGAATCAGACATGTCGTTCTAAACAAATTTTAGTTAGTATATGCTTTGCACAAATTTAGCCAATTCATTGTAAATTCGTTATGGCAAAGCTCTTATAAATAGACCCCAAGGGAGTGTGTGCAAATCAGGTTGGAATTTACACGTTTTCTTACAATTTCCTTAGCTCCTATCTCTTCCTTTTCGCGTTCTCTTTCACATTTCTTTCATCATACGCTGATGAGAGGTACCATGGAGCACGGTCGAGTACTCAAGGGACTGTTCTTGTTCTTATGTGCCTTGGCTTGTCAGAATGGAGTGGCTGTGAAGGAAGAAGCATTAAGCTCTTCTGCTTTCGATTATAAAGATGCGCTTGACAAAGCTATCTTATTCTTTGAAGGGCAACGCTCGGGAAACTTGCCAGCAAGCCAGAGAGTGGAGTGGCGAGGAGACTCCGCACTCGCTGATGGCAAGGAAGAAAACGTAGGAAATCCTTTTTCGTCAACATGTTTAATGGGGAGAACATGTTTCGAACTGATGCTTAACATATTCATTTGGCTTTTCACAGGTGAATCTGATTGGAGGATACTATGATGCGGGTGATAACGTCAAGTTTGGATGGCCGATGGCTTTTACTGTCAGCTTGTTGAGTTGGACGGCCATTGAATACGAGAAACAGATATCTTCTGTTAGCCAACTTGGCAACCTCCACACTGCAATCCGCTGGGGGACTGACTTCATATTGAAAACTCACACTTCTTCCACCACTCTTTACACTCAGGTTCTATTCTTTCTTCTGTCGTCGAAAAACGTGTGGATCATACTTGTGTTATGCTGATATTATCATTGTCTCTTTGCTAATGATGTTGCCTTCCTAGGTGGGAGATGGTAACTCGGATCACCAGTGTTGGGAGCGGCCTGAAGACATGGATACCCGTCGAACCCTCCACAAGATCACTTCCAACTCTCCTGGCACTGAGGCAGCTGCTGAAGCTGCCGCTGCTCTTGCCGCAGCTTCCGTTGTCTTCAAGGGGGTCAACTCCAGTTATTCAACGAGGCTATTAACCAAAGCACGATCAGTAAAGGGCCTAATCCAATTTCACTCGTATAGAAAAACCTCCAAACCGTGTTCCATCTAACTCATTAACTATGTTTTGCAGCTTTTTGAGTTTGCAGACAAATATAGAGGATCTTACCAGGGTTCTTGCCCTTTCTATTGCTCCTATTCAGGCTATCAGGTAGAATATATGGCTAGCTACAAAAATACTTTTGCAGAGATTGATCCTTTCGTGCTATCAAAATGAACCAACGTTTCTAACTTCTCATTTAGGATGAGCTGCTGTGGGCCGCGGTTTGGCTATACAAGGCAAGTGGAGAAACCAAGTACTCGAGCTATCTCTCAAGCAACCAAGGGTCCAGTCAGACGGTTTCGGAGTTCAGTTGGGATAACAAATTTGTAGGAGCTGAGGCATTATTAGCAAAGGTGCAACTATTTGATACATATGTCTGTTTCTTTTGCCTTGTTTCCGCTTTCCAAAGGAAAAGAAGATCTAACTGAAATAGTTTCTGTCCAGGAATTTTTTGGTGGGAACAAGGACTTCTCCAGGTTTAAGAATGATGCAGAGTCATTCATATGTGCAGTGATGCCGGGAAGCAGTTCAGTGCAGATTAGAACAACTCCTGGTAACAGAATTTTGGCCTATAATTTTTCATCGGAAAATCATGTTGCATGAACTAGGGTATTCAGGTTGGTTGAATACACCGGAATTGAGAAGATTTCTTGACAACTGGTCTCCTTTCTTTGCAGGTGGGCTGCTGTTTGTCAGGGATAGTAGCAATCTACAGTATGCTACAAGCTCTTCCATGGTGCTATTCATCTACAGCAAAACTTTAGAAGCAGCTCACATTGATGGAGTAAAATGTGGCTCCGTGAATTTCTCTGCCTCTGAACTGCGAAAGTTCGCAAAATCACAGGTTTTTGCAGCACAATTTATTTTTCAGAATCAAAAGATAAATCCGACATTTTTTTGTGTCAGAATCAAGCTCTTCCATGCCCAATATGAAACCAGGACAAAGAAGAAATTGTAATATTCAATGATCCAGTTAGACTGGATTTTTTTTTTTTCAAAATACAAAGAGCCCACTAATAAGCAACAAAAGACACAAAAAATGAAGCCCCCAATATAGTTTTTCCCATCCGAATTTTTAAGAAGGCCAACCAATCGTCTCCTGTGGATTTCTCCGGGGTAGGAATTAGATGGAATATAAAGTTGATCAAAAATTAAAATTTCATTTATCATATTTGCAAATTTAATGTCTTGTAACGAATTTGGACCTTCAAATGTGCCCTAACAATTTTTGATTAAAATACCACAATTTTTTATATCTTAGGTTTTAAATTTAATAATAAATCCTAGAACTAAATCCACTAGTACTAAGTTCAAATCATGACTTTATTCTACCAACCATTTAAAATTAAATAATTTCGTGGTGTGGACTAAGATTTAGAATATTGATTGAGGAGCTAAATTTGTGTAATTTGTTGTAAGTTTTACTTTTTTGAGATATGTGCTAGGCTGATGATCTATTCTAATTTGTGTTCTAGGTGGACTACATACTTGGCAACAATCCCAGGAAGATGTCATACATGGTTGGCTTTGGCGACAAATACCCCATGCAACTACACCACAGAGGATCATCCATCCCCTCATTGAAAGTTCACCCACAAAAGGTGGGCTGCCACGAAGGCTACTCAACCTATTTCTCTTCCTCCAAACCAAATCCAAACACTCATGTGGGTGCAATAGTTGGAGGTCCTGATTCGAATGACAATTACAACGACGTGAGGTCTGACTTTTCTCATGCTGAACCTACAACCTACATGAACGCAGCTTTCGTTGGTTCGGTGGCTGCGTTGCTTGGTGAAAGCAAAACAGAGTACTTGCGATTCCCACAGATTGATCTGAGTGCCAGTATGGCTAACTAAGTGTAATATAAAGCAAAGATGAATGGTAATATCGTAGTCGAGGGCTGAAATGATGTAAAACCTGATCTTTGCGACAAGCATACGTTAATACAAAGTTTGTAAGTACTAGTTGTGTGCTTGTTCTTTTAAGGTCTCGACAGCGTTGAGATCTATGGATTCCAAAATTAATCACACAACTCATATTTAACAATGAATCAAGATTCAGGACAGTCATAACTGATGGAAAATTCGGCCACCTAAAGCTGGTTGTGGGTATTATGGGCCATCGGTTTAACAGATTAAATCCTCAAGGTTTAGAGAAATATCGTTAGTTCTGTAACATCATATAATCCTGTACAACTTGGTCCTCCTCGTGCTTCACACTTTTGTCTTTGCATAATATCATGTCCTTGAATGGATACCAGCAAAGCAGTTGTTAGAGCCAAGAACTCTGGAATAATTCATCAAGAAATGGCCTTTCCTTTTAGATTTGGAAACTATCCTAGTATTTAAATGGATCAAGGTAATTCTTTAATAGATCTAATTGTATAAATGGGTCCCATGCCATTTCCATTTCTGTAGTTAATAGCATTACTACACAGCTTGTGAGGGAAAGAGCGACTAAGGAAATGAAAGGCTAAATTACATCTTCAAGGCAATTAGTAGACTGTTGCATGAAGATAATCCAACTAAGGAAATGAAAGGCTAAATTATGCAAGGATAGGCATAGATGTGGTTGCCACTAAGCCAATTCTTGTAGAATTTGACCTTTAAACCAAAATGATCAACTAATATTAATCAAAGTAGAGTACAAATGGAAACTAGAGGTGTGCAAGATTTCCGAAGTGCTTGGTCACTAGGTTAATATATTCAATAACCAAAGTGGAGGAATGGATGTGTGAATACGATAATTAGGAAAACAAATGAGGAAAAGGAAGAATTGACCATGGCTAGAAAGGTGAAAAAGAAGGCATCAAGTCCACAATCGCCTAAAGATCAAAAGTTGGAAGGAACTAGAAAGTGTGCAATGTGACAAGGCTAATGTTGTAGGTGATCTTAACTAAAGTGATGTGGCTAGGAAATAAGTTATTTCAGGTAAGCTTATCAAGAATAATTAAGCCAAAAGTATAGTTACTATATGCACAAATTAGGAAGTCAAAGGGTGGCTCACTATTGTTGGAGAAGAATCACCACAATCCTTTACAAAACTTAGTGATAAAATGATGCAAGATTCTATTTTGGCAACGAAGAACAAAGGCAAGAGTAATCGAGGTGATATAAGTGTTGGAAGATTGACCAAAAAAATGAAGAACGAAATAGGTAGGGGACTATTGCTAGTTCATCTAAATGATTGTAGTCTTGTGGAATACTAAAGGGTTACATGATGTTTCTAAGCAAAAAGAAGTTACACTATTTATCAAAACCTATAGGTTTTCTATTTATCAAAGACTATAGGCAAGTAAATTTAAGCAAGGTTAAGCATGCTATTTGCAATACTTGGTCTTAATGACACACCTAATAAATATGGAGGAATATTGATAAAATGGGATCTACACAAAGCTATACATTTTGAAGTGTGATTTAAAGTGGGTGGAGTTAGGTACTTCCTTTCCTTTGATTATGGGTCTAATAATCCAATAGAAGGGCAACTTCTTTAAAGTGACATTGAGATAAAAGAAAACATATCTAGTACGCAAGATTTTCAATGCTATAATACATCCACGAGAGAAAGTAGGTGGCTCTAAAGCATGAAGTCCTAGGATGGAGGACATGACCTAATGTTTAAGGCAAGCAAATTTAGAAAATCTTGTATACTCATGCCCACTGTTCACATGGACTAAATGTACCATCACGAGTAAACTTTATAGAATCTTAATTAATGTTAACTCAAACCTAAGCTTCTTAGAATCTAGAACATAGTTATTACAACTTGGAATGTAAAATCAAACTCTAGTCATGACAATATCATCTCAAAATTCCCAAAGCTACAAAGTCATTTGAGTTCTTTAAGATGAGGATAACTTATGAAGATTTCATGCCCCTTGTGAATGAGTCTTGACATACACTTGAGGTAGATGAATGTCTTTTGTATAGTATATCATATAAACTAAGAGCAATGAAACCCAAGCTATGGTACTTCAATAGGCAACATTTCTCAAATCTCAATTCAAAAGGCCAAGAAACTAGAAATGCGCTCAATAGCTTACAAAGTGTGATAATAATAAGAGATAATAGGTAGGTTATCATAAGGGAAGAAACTTAAATCCAAGACACCTTTTAGTGAACTAATGACAAAGGAAAGCTCAGGGATACAAAAGTCTAGAGTTTAGTGATTACAATTGGGTAAATAAAGTTGTTTCTTTAAGACCATTCAATTAAGGAGAAATAAATGTAAGATATGCTTAGTTACTCTTCAAGATGGAAACTAGGACTCTATTAAGATGATCTTCATTGGCTATTCTTTAGAACTAAGAGTGACTTACCAATAGGATATTCTAATAGCATACAAGTAATATTAATATTTTGCTTAATTCCAATGGTATCACAGAAATAAGTTTATGTCAATTGCTTCAATTTGAAAAGTGTTCAATTAAATATGTTTGGAGTGCTATTACTCCTCAAACTTTAAAGTGGATTAGTATTAAATTGTTTGGTGCAATTATGCAGTTCCCTACCAATTTATATTACTAGTGCTAGCTATAAAGAATTGGCTAGTGACAAATGATGGACTTTAGCTCAAAAAGCAAATAAATATAAAAGCAAAAGGTCTTAGCTTTATATGTTGTTAGAATTCTTGTGAGCAAGTAAAATAGATACACATTAATCTTACAAAGTAGTTTGACAAACTATATGCTTACTAAAGAAAACAAAGGAATTAGGATTACTAAACTTCAAAATTTGGAATAAATTTTTTTGAAACGAATGTTTTGGAATCTCATCACTCACCAAGAATTTTTATTATAGAATAAGTGGAGTGATAATAGAAGATGTAAAAGAATTTCAATGATGTAGTTTGATATAAAAGGTACCATGGCTAAAGTTGGAAAGGCCTCCTTAAGCTAAAGCTTACATTTACCTTAGTTCTCTTTAGTTTCCTATACTTACCTTAGTTTTCTCTAATTCTACATAGTATTGCCAAGAGATTTATAAGGACCTTGAGCAAATTGATAAATTGATAAATTGGTGGATTGGTATGATCTAAATTGATGGTGATGTTAAGAAACACAATTTCATTAGATGGTTTATTTGTAGAGATAGAGTTTCTAGAGTAGCAAAAATTGTTTAATGGCTCCTTTTGATCAAAATATGTTGTGATTTCTGTTAGGCCCATGTAGTGAATAAGAGTCATCTCTTTTTAGGATGTCTATGAATATGAATGATTTTGAAAAATATCCTCACTTAGAATAAAATTCAAAGTAAAATTGAAAAATAAAATGAAAAACTATAATGGATAATCAAAGTAACTAAAAGAAAAAAATTGGTTGCCAAACTTTTTAATGAGTCCAAGTACCATATCTTCATAAGATTTTTATACTATATAACAATATGGGAACACTTGGAGACTCTACTCAATGTATAACCATCTTTTCTATCATAGAATGTAAGAATTAGGTAGCTTCTTTATCATGTGAAATGAATGAGTTTCAAAGCAAGTATTTTTAAATTCATATTTATGTTCATTTGTTTGTGCTATTTAGAAGGAAATGAATAAAAGAATTTTTAGAAATATTGCTAGTTTAGAGAATATTATTCTTGAAGCAATTAGGAGGCTTTAAAAAATTTGTCTACTTGTCAATGTTTAGACATTAGATGAGGTCATTTTTTAGTTGATTTGTTGGTGCGTGTGATCTTAACCTAGGTTGCCTTACTCTTATCATGTATAGTTACTTATTGGATATATAAATCCATTTAATAATCAAGAAAATACAAATGCACGTTTGGGAGCTTTATAACCATGAAAGAGAATTCTTCTTTTGAGGCCCTTGAGATTCTTTTTCTTATTGCTCATCCAAAAGTTCCAGTTGGTTCCATGGAATATAAAACCACGAGTTCAAAATTAATCCTCAGACCAAATTGATTGGGCTTAATTTCCGTTTTAGAATGCTGTCTTGTATTTTGTTTTCAGTCAACTTGTATGTGTGAGGTAGCAATTTAGTGACCATACGATGATATTGCTCATTCTTTTCCTCTCTGCGGTAAAATGACTGATACAAGATAAGCCCGAAGAATTTTTTATCCAGTATAATAATGACCACAGTTCAAAATAAGGGTAAGCTTACATTTGAGAATAAGAGGGAAATAAAAAAGAAAAAGAAAAACAACGATCCATTCTGCACCCGTACTCATTTTTAAAGATCTTGGGAAAAGTACGTAACAGCTTTATGTGCTTGAAATACATTCTGAGCTTTAGTTGGATTCGTCTAGGAAAATAAGGATGGGGGGACTAAATTGGTTACCATAACATGTTAAAATTTGTTGAATGATAAAAAATAAAGCCAAGAACAAATGGCTTAAGAGCAATTATAACTTGCATAGAATCAAAGATTACTGATTTATAAGCATCCCAATTTGTATTGTAATGAATCAATCAATTGTAGACAAAAAGTGAAGAACTCTTTGCAATCCATTCGATGGCAGAGGAACCATATTTCTGCACCGTGTCACCCTTAGGAACATTATACAGTCACCGTAAAACGAATGCTTTCCTTTCCAACTTGTTGATCAAGACGTAGCATTTGAGCACGAAGCGTTTTGTTTGTTTTTTTTTTTTTCGGTGAAAGGTCAAATTATATATCATCTATAAAAAAATTTATAAAATTGTTCGATTACAAAATATCATCATCTAAACTCAAATATTACACTTGACAAATTTCAAAACTCTTTTAAAAATTTATTATAATTTTTAAGCTTGACTCCTCTTGTAGATGCAATAGACCCAAGGGACTGTGTGCAAATCAGTTTGAAATTTACACGTTTTTACAATTTTCTCAGCTCCTTCCCCTTCCTCTTCACGTTCCCTTTCTCCTTACTTTCATCATACCCTGATGAAAGCTCACTGCCATTGACGTTGGATCTATAAATAAAAAGATCAAGTTTCAAGATCACGAACTATGGAGCAAGTTCGAATACTAAAGGGACTAATATTGTTGCTGTTCTGTACCTTTGCTTGTCTGAATGGGATGGCTGTGAAGGAAGAAGGATTAAGCTCTTCCGCTTTCGATTATAAAGATGCGCTTGGCAAAGCTATCTTATTTTTTGAAGGGCAACGCTCGGGAAACTTGCCAGCAAACCAGAGAGTGGGTGGCGAGGAGACTCCGCGCTTGGCGATGGCAAGGATGAAAACGTAGGAAATCCTGAACAATTTCTTCCCGTAACATGCTTGGAACTGGTCCTTAACATATTCACTTGGCTTTCCACAGGTGAATCTGATTGGAGGATACTATGATGCGGGCGATAACGTCAAGTTTGGATGGCCGATGGCTTTTACTGTCAGCTTGTTGAGTTGGGCGGCCATTGAATACGAGAAAGAGATAACTTCTGTCAACCAACTTGGCAACCTCCACACTGCAATCCGCTGGGGGACTGACTTCATATTGAAAACTCACACTTCTTCCACCACTCTTTTTACACTCAGGTTCTATTCTTTCTTCTGTCGTAGAACAATGTGTGAATCATACTTGTGTTATGCGTATGTTATCATTTTCTCTTCACTAATGATATTGCCCTGGTAGGTGGGAGATGGTAACTCGGATCACCAGTGTTGGGAGCGGCCTGAAGACATGGATACCCGTAGAACTCTCTCCAAGATCACTTCCACCTCTCCTGGCACTGAGGCAGCCGCTGCACTTGCCGCAGCTTCAATTGTCCTCAAGGGGGTTGACTCCAGTTATTCAACGAGGCGATTAACCGAATCACGATCAGTAAAGAGCCTAAACCTATTTCATTCGTATAGAAAAACCTCCAAACAAGTTCCATCTAACTCATTACCTATGTTTTGCAGCTGTTTGAATTTGCAGATAAATATAGAGGATCTTACCAGGGTTCTTGCCCTTTCTATTGCTCCTATTCAGGCTATCAGGTATAATATAAGGCTAGCTACAAAAATACTTTTGCAGAGATTGATCGTTTCTTGCTATTAAAATGAATTAACGTTTCTAACTTCTCATTTAGGATGAGCTGCTGTGGGCCGCGGCTTGGCTATACAAGGCAAGTGGAGAAACCAAGTACTCGAGCTATCTCTCAAGCAACCAAGAGTCCAGTCAGACGGTTTCGGAGTTCAGTTGGGATAACAAATTTGTAGGAGCTGAGTGTTCGGTGAATTTTAAATGCAAGTGAACATGTGGAATAAATAATATAATGATAAGAAAAGTATCATCCCACAGAAATTGGTGATTACTATGCCAACTAATTACTAACAGTGAATAACTCCTAAAATTTATTTAACAAATCCAAATTGATAGAGAATAAAATAATCAACTAAATTTAATAAAACTAAATACACAAAATATGTTAGAGTGTCCGATTTCACCATAACTATGAAGTACTAATGTAGATTATGTATGCTTGCAAGAGGGATAATATCTATGTGATGGCGGAACTTCCTAATTTATTTACTATCTTGTGTCTAGATATAGCAAACCTACTTAATTCATTAATTCACTATATTTCTATATGTAAATTGAAACAAAACAAATGCATTAGGATCTATGAACATTCCCAGTTTACAATAAATCTTTCGATTATCTTATCACCAAAAGCCATACAAACAACATGGTATATGTCTATCCACATTTAATTCATGGTTATATATTATAAGAAGCAATTGCATATTATTACCTCTCAGTCTCAAACATGCACATCAAATTATTCAAGTGGTGGCCAATCACTTAAAAGTATTAAGCATAATAATATATAACTCACATAAATAAAATATCTTGCAAAACATAATAATCATAAGATTTATACCATCATAATTAGGTTACATCATAGCTCTAACAAAAATAAACTAAAGCATAAAGAAATAATGAGGAAGAATAATAATAGGGAATAAAGAAGGCATCTTGAATCCAAGAACAAGAAGTCTGTCACCCTTTTTGTCTTCTTTTCAAGAAAACCTTGAATTCTTGGCCTCTTTCTTGAGTTGTGCTCAATTTCCTCCTCCTCCTTTCTTTTGCCTCTTCTCTTCTCTTAAATAGGGTTTAGGTTTAGACCTACTCTTATCCTAGTAGAATTGGGTCTTAGAAATCTAAAACAATTGGGTTTTGAACTCCTAATTTAATTAGGCTTTGAACTCCTAATATGATTAGGTTTTCTAATTATTTAGAAAACCCAATAACAATAAAATCTAATAACAATCATTCAAAGCCTAAGCCCATCTTGACTCTCTTGATCCTGATATTACGATTTTGCCACACAATAAGCATCATGCTCTTCATGTTCATCTCTTTTCCCCTTGCCTTCTTGTACTACATAAACAAGATAAATTTAAGTAAATAAAGAGGAGTTCAAATGTTTTCTCACAATAATTAAAATTATTTATTGCCTAAAATAGGTAAAATAACTCTATAAAAATAGAGTTATCACTGAGGCATTATTAGCAAAGGTGCAACTGTTTGATTTATATATGTGTTTCTTTTGCCTTGTTTTTCATTCAAAAAATAAAAAGAAGAACTAACTGAAATAGTTTCTATTCAGGAATTTTTTGGTGGGAAGAAGGATTTCAGCAGGTTCAAGAATGATGCAGAGTCATTCATATGTGCAGTAATGCCGGGAAGCAGCTCAGTACAGATTAGAACTACTCCTGGTAACACAACTTTCCCCTCTAATGTTTCATCGGAAAATCATGTTGCATGAACTAGGGTATTCAGGCTGGTTGAATACACCGGAATTGAGAAGATTTCTTGACAACTGGTCTCCTTTCTTTGCAGGTGGGCTGCCGTTTGTTAGGGATAGTAGCAATCTACAGTATGCTACAAGCTCTTCCATGGTGCTATTAAAACCTTAGAAGCAGCTCATATGGATGGAGTAAAATGTGGCTCCGTGCATTTCTCTGCATCTGAACTGCGAAAGTTCGCAAAATCACAGGTTTTTGCATCACAAGTTATTTGTCGGAATCAAACTAAATCCACTAGTACTAAGTTCAAATTATGACTTCATTCCACCAACCATTTAAAATTAAAGAATCTCATGGTGTGGACTAAGATTTAGAATATTGATTGAGTAGCTAAATTTGTATAATTTGTTGTAAGTTTTACTTTTTTGAGATGTGCTAGGCTGATGATCTATTCTAATGCGTGTTCTAGGTGGACTACATACTTTGCAACAATCCCAGGAAGATGTCATACATGGTTGGCTTTGGCGACAAATACCCCATGCAACTACACCATAGAGGATCATCCATCCCCTCGTTGAAAGCTCGCCCACAAAAGGTGGGCTGCGGCGAGGGCTTCTCAACCTATTTTTCTTCCTCCAAACCAAATCCAATCACTCATGTGGGTGCAATCGTTGGAGGTCCTGATTCGAATGACAATTACAACGACGTGAGGTCCGACCCCTCTCACGCTGAGCCTACGACCTACATGAACGCAGCTTTCGTGGGTTCAGTGGCAGCGTTGCTTGGTGAAAGCAAAGAAGAGTACTTGCAATTGCCTCGGACTGATCTGAGGGCCAGTATGGCTAAGTAAGTGTAATATAAAGCAGAGATAAATGGTAATATAATAGTGAAGGACTGAAATGATGTAAAACTTGATCTTTGCAACTAGCATGCGTTAACAAAAAGTTGTCAGTACTAGTTGTGTGCTTGTTCTTTAAGGTCTCAACAGCTTTGAGATTGATGGATTCCTAAATTAAACACACAATTCGGATTTAGCAATGAATCAAGATTCAGGACGGTAATAAGTGATGGAAAAATCGACCACCTAAAGCTTGTTGTTGGGATATGGAACATCATCTGCCCCTAACTCATTGTGGGGAATGACTTATTGAGTGTCATTCTGTCCTTTAACTCAAGAAACTAATGCAACACATCTAACCTGTGATCCCAAAAATTCCAAACCTTAATGAGGTATCTCATTGTAAACTAATCTTTTGTTGTAATTTGATATATAAATGACTGGCTAAGCTATTTTGTAACAAGCTGGTAGGCATCTTGTCCAAGATCATATCAAAGAGCTAGTATGCCTTTATTAAACAAAAAAGAAAACAAACAATATCCTTTGAATACATGAACTCTTACATGGCTATCATAAGATGATGGGGAGTCCACGTTTGCTATTAAGATTCTTATTATGAAAGTATATAATTCCTTGAATTAGAAGTTTCTTTATAACGTATTGGAAGTGATGGTTTTTCTACAGTTTTTTTCAACTAAGTTATGGTGTGTAAGGACAACTAGATTCTCAATCAATATCAATGGGGAATTGGTTGGCTACTTTCCTACAAGTAAAGGGCTTAGATAAGATGAGGATCATTATCCCATTATTGTTTTGTGATTGTCATGAGGAATGAGGATGCCCTGTAGAATCCACTAAGTTCGATGATTCCAAACATTATTAGAGATACTTTAAAAGAGTAATAACACTCCTTAGTTTTACTAATGACCTAATGTTCTTTAGTTGAAGGGATTGAGGCTCCATTCAGGCCTTAATGGTAAGTCTAATCAAGTTTCAACTGATGTCAAAACTCAAGCCTAATCCAATTAAAGGTAGTGTGTTTATCTATGTTATGTCACCAAAGGTACAAAATTTAATCTCATACTTTGCCTATTCAATTGGAATACTCCTAGCAAAATACTTACGGGTACTTCTATCTTTTAAAAAGCTAAAGCCTCATAAATTTCAATTTTTGTTGGAAAAGATACAAGCTAAAATTCATAATTGGATTAGCAAGTTTCTATCATTGGATTAGCAAAGTTATTAGCTTTTTTTTAGTACTTCTAAGCAAAATATTAAAGTAAATGGATTTGATAATGAGAAGATTTCTTTGGTTGGGTCCACAAAAGAAGATGCTTAAGTCTAAGGTTGTCTGGAATCAAGTTTCTATTAACAAAGTTAAAGATGGGTAGGGCATTAAAAGAGCATGACTAAAAATAATAACTCAAACAAAAAATATATGGAACTTATTGTCATCAAAATATGCATGGGCAACAGGGGAAAACATTTATCTTATAAAATATTGGTGTTTTTCCTAATTTAAAAAATTAGGGAATTATTAGGGAATTGCACTTAGATTTGGAGAAAAAATCCCAAGGTAAGGCCTATGGTTGCTAATTTAATAAAATGAGTGATAAGTAATGGAAAATCATTGTCTCTATGGGATGAATTTTGATTGTGAGAAGCCTCTATAGCTAGCATAATTAGAAAGCAAATCATTCTTAGTTCTAGAATACTTAGGAATGCATAGGTAATAGTAATAATTAGGATTGGAAAGAGAAACTTACTTATCAATGGGAGATTCTTATGGCATATACTTATAAGTAACATCAATATTTCACCCATGCTTAGTGATATGATTGAGATAAACTTATGTGGTATGCTTTAATTGACAAAAAGTAGTCAATTAAATCAACTTGGAATGCTATTACTCCTCAAGGCTTTAAAGTGGATTGGTTGAAATTATATAGTTCAAGTATATAGTTTTTCACCAATCTATATTATTATGATTAGCTATATAGTATTGGCTAGTGATGAAAGATGGATTTCAATTTCTAGCACTTAAATATAAGAGTTGTTGCCTCTGCCACACATTAGACAAGCCTAATCACATCTTTACAGGATGTTCATACTATATAACAATAAGAGGACGCCTAGAGATTATGCTTCGAATACAAACGTTCTATCTATCTTAGAAAGCAAAAATTAGCTAATTTCTTCACAACTTGAAAGGAAAATGTTTACAGCTAGGTATTCCAAAATCTATATCTATCTTATTTGTTTATATTATCTGAAAGGAAATGAATGATAAATTTTTTATATAATGCCAGTTTAGAAATAATTATTCTTGAAGCTATTAACAGATTTATGAAATGCGTATTTGTCAATGTAAAGAAGATAACCAAAATTACTAAAAACTTGTATATTTAGCATGTTTAGAAGTTAGATGAGGTTATTTTTGAGTTGATATAATCTTGTATGTGATCTTCACTTAAGGGTATGCCCCTAGTCTTATTATGTAAAGTTATTTATTAGATATACAAGTCCATTTACTTAACATGAAGAAAGAAAAAAATGCATGTTTGGGAGCTTTACAACCTTGAAAGATAATTCTTCTTTTGAAGCTTTTTAGATCTTTTTATTCTTAATCATCCAAAAGTTCTATTTGGTTTCATGGAATACAAAACCCCAAGTTCAACACTAATCCTTGTTTTTAGACAAAATTGATTGAGCTTAGACTTTTGCTTTGGAATGTTATCTTGTATTTGGCTTTCATTTTGCTCGAATATGTGCAGTAGTTTGCGACCAAACGTTGATATTGCTCTTTGTTTTCGTCTCTGCGATAAAATGACTTATACAAAATAAGCTCGAGGAATACTTCATCCAATATAATAATGATCACATATTCAGAAAAACAAAATAATGACCAATGTAATGAAAAACCTATAAAAATAAATAAAAATAAAAGAGAAGAAGGAAGAACAAACAAACAACGATCCATTCCGCACCCATACTCATTTTTAGAGATCTTGTAAAAAATACGTAACACAGTTTTGTACTTGGAATCTTATATATCCACTACTTAGCTCTTATATGTTATCTATAGAACTCTTTTTTAGAATGCCCCATGAACTTGCTCTAACGTAGCACAAGGTCACAAAATTTGGACTTCCCAGACAACTAGTGGAAAAGATCTTGTAAGATTCTTTAATAGATGCCAGTGTGAATTGCTGTGTGATCATGGGTTGTGTTCTTGTGGCATGTCTATGAGGAAAACCCAAAAATGGTGGAAACAGAAAAGGGGAAAAAACGAAGAAGGAAAAGACTTGGAAATGATTTTTAACCGTGCAAGCAAGATGGCTATATAGATTATAAGTAAGGTGAAAATTATGTAGTTGCTTTATTACGCTAGAACAATGTCACGTTCTAACATGTGAATATGCACCTGATGGCAGTGATTCTCTTTCATACTAAGTGGGCAAGTTTCATAGATAATGAGAATTCTTCCCATTTGAAAGAACCGTAGATGAGTTGCGAACAGGCATGTGCTCTTGCCCAAATGACAATAATTTCGAGGTGTGGTATAACATGGCGGAACTTAATCAAAGGCACCTTCTTTTGGGGTTGCGTGTGTGCGCATTGGATATGCAGGAGCATTGTAACTTGTAGGAATTTCCCATGTTATATATTCATCATCTTCAAGCAATCAAAGCCAAAGGGAGTACTAGCTAGGTAGCATTGGTGAAGCTGAAAACAATATGTCAAGATTGTAGATATTCACAAGAAATGAGAGATTATTCTCTTGACATAATAGTAATAAAAGCAAAATTATTTACGTATATGGTCAAGCCAAATTTGATTTTGACATGAAATCTAAGTTGCCAACAGTTTATACTAAGACAAAATTCGAGCAAACATTGATAGTTTCTCCAATCCTCTTCCAATCAAGCTAATCATCATCTAAAATCTTGATATTTCCAAACTGGCAAGAGGGAATGATCTAAGATCATCATGATATGGAGATTTTGGGGCTAAGCATCTGAACAAAGTATCAACAATTTTTAAGCAATTGTTCCTCCCTCATGGGCGATAAAGCAGTGAAGGCTTTGGTTGGGGAAATCCAACTCAACTTTCATGAATCTTTTCCACATGGCATTGATCTCATCTCCCGTTAATGCTGAATGACGAAGACTGCTGGCGTTTTGGATCAGGGTCTTGGCTTTAGAAATTAGGGTTTGCTGCAATGTGGGAATAGCCAGATTGTGGAAGATTTTGATCAAATTTGGTTGGGATAAACAAGCGAACAAGAGAGTGAAACAGATTTTCAGTTTTAAGTTGTTGGATTTGTAAAGGAAAATAGGGATGTGGGGACTAAATTCGCTATGATACCATGTTAAAATTTGTTGAATGACCAAAAATTGAGCTAAGAACCAATGACTTTGGAGGAATTACAACTTGTGTGAAATCAAAGATTACTGATTTATGAGGATCCTACTATCTCTTTGTAATGAATCAACGAACTGTAGGCCTATTTGTAGACAATTACCGGGTAAAAGAGAGACTAAATGGAAAACTCTTTACAATCCATTCGATGGCTCGGGAGACATACTGCTGCACTGTGTGACCATAAGAGCTTTATACAGTCACCGTATTACGCAGGCTTTTCCATCCAACTTGTTGATCAAAACGCAGCGTTGGAGCACCAAGCATTTCGTTTGTTTTCTTTGTTTTCTTTGTTTGCTTCCGACCGCTTGTTTTTATTCTTCCGGGTCGTGTTGTTTAAATCGCTCAAACAAATTTTAGTTAGCCTATGCCTTGCACAAATTTAGCCAATTCATTGTCAATTCGTTATGGCAAAGCTCTTATAAATAGACCCAAAGGACTGTGTGCAAATCAGGGTGGAATTTACACGTTTTCTTACAATTTTCTCAGCTCCTTCCTCTTCCTCTTCGCGTTCCTTTCTCCTTACTTTCATCCCAACCTCATGAGGCCTCACTGCCATTGACATTGGTTCCATAAATACAAAGCTCAAGTGCAGCAGTGGATACAGTTCCAAGATCACGAACTATGGGGCAAGTTGGAGTACTGAAGGGACTATTGTTGCTGTTCTGTGCCTTAGCTTGTCAGAATGGGATGGCTGTGAAGGAAGAAGGATTAAGCTCTTCTGCTTTCGATTATAAAGATGCGCTTGGCAAAGCTATCTTATTCTTTGAAGGGCAACGCTCGGGAAACTTGCCAGCAAGCCAGAGAGTGGAGTGGCGAGGAGACTCCGCACTCGGTGATGGCAAGGAAGAAAACGTATGAAATCCTTTTCCGTCACCATGGTTAGTGGGCAGAACATGCTTTCCAGAACATGTTTCGGACTGGTGTTTAACATATTCACTTGGCTTTTCACAGGTGAATTTGATCGGAGGATACTATGATGAGGGTGATAACATCAAGTTTGGATGGCCGATGGCGTTTACTGTCAACTTATTGAGTTGGGCTGCCATTGAATACGACGAGATATCTTCTGTCAACCAACTTGGAAACCTCCACACTGCAATCCGCTGGGGGACTGACTTCATATTGAAAGCTCACACTTCTCCCACCACTCTTTACACTCAGGTCTTTTCTCCCTTGTGTCGTAGAACAAAGTGTAAATCATACTAGTGTCATGCCTAAGTTATCATTTTCTCTTCACTAATTATATTGCCCTGGTAGGTGGGAGATGGTAACTCGGATCACCAGTGTTGGGAACGGCCTGAAGATATGGACACCCGTAGAACTCCCTACAAGATCACTTCCACCTCTCCTGGCACCGAGGCTGCTGCCGAAGCCGCCGCCGCTCTTGCCGCAGCTTCAATTGTCTTCAAGGGGGTCGACTCCAGTTATTCAAGGAGACTGTGAACCCAATCACGATCTGTAAAGAGCCTAATCCCATTTCATTCGTGTCGGAAAATCTCCACAACAAGTTCTATCTAACTCATTAACCATGTTTTGCAGTTGTTTGAATTCTCAGACAAATATAGAGGATCTTACCAGGGTTCTTGCCCTTTCTATTGCTCCTATTCAGGCTACCAGGTAGGAAGTAAAGCGAGCTATTAAAGCATTTTATCAGAAATTGATCCTTTCTTGCATTGAAATTAAACCAATGTTTCTAACTTCTCATTAAGGATGGGTTGTTGTGGGCCGCGGCTTGGCTTTACAAGGCAAGTGGAGAAACCAAGTACTCGAGCTATCTCTCAAGGAACCAAGGATCCAGTCAGACGGTTTCGGAGTTTACTTGGGATAACAAATTTGTAGGAGCTCAGGCATTATTGGCGAAGGTGCAACTATTTGATATATGTGTGTGTGTCTTATGCCTTGTTTTTGCTTCCTATAGGAAAGGGAAGAACTAACTAAAATAGTTTCTGTTCAGGAATTTTTTGGTGGGAAGAACGATTTCAGCAGGTTCAAGAATGATGCAGAGTCATTCATATGTGCAGTCATGCCCGGAAGTAGCTCAGTACAAATTAGAACTACTCCTGGTAACACAATTTTCCCTCTAATTTTTCATCGGAAGATCATGTTACATGAACTATGGTATTCTGACTGGTTGAATACACCGGAACTGAGAAGATTTCTTGACAACCTTTCTCCTTTCTTCGCAGGTGGTCTGCTGTTTGTCAGGGATAGTAGCAACCGGCAGTATGCTACAAGCTCTGCCATGGTTCTATTCATCTACAGCAAAAACTTAGCAGCAGCTCACATTGATGGAGTAAAATGTGCCTCCGTGCTTTTCTCTGCATCTGAACTGCGAAAGTTCGCAAAATCACAGGTTTTTGTCCCAAATTTATTTTTCCGAATCAAACGATAAATCCCACAAAGTTTTTGTCAGAATCAAGCTCTTCTATGTCGAATACGGAATTAGGACCAAAGCAGAAATTCTACTGTACAAGGATCCAGTTGGAGTGAATTAATAAGCAACGAAAGACATATAAAATGACCCCCAAGAAAATATAGTTTTTCTATCCGTATTTTTAAGAGGGCCAACCCATCCTTTCCCCTGGAAAGCAGAAATTCTACTGTACAAGGATCCAGTTGGAGTGAATTAATAAGCAACGAAAAAGACATATAAAATGACCCCCAAGAAAATATAGTTTTTCTATCCGTATTTTTAAGAGGGCCAACCCATCCTTTCCCCTGGATTCCTCCCGGGTGGAAATCGGATGGGTTATAAACTTGACAGAAAATAAAGTTTTTCATTTATCTTATTTAGAAGTTAAGGTGTTGAAACGAATTTGGACCTTCAAATGTGTCCTAACAATTATTGATTAAAATATCATTATTTTTTATATGTAAGGTTTTAAATTTAATAATAAATCCACTAGTACTAAATTCAAAGCTAGACTTCATTCTACAACCCATTGAAAATTAAAGAATTTCATGCTATGGACTAAGAGTTAGAATATTGATTGAGTAGCTAAATTTGTATAATATGTTGTAAATTTACATTTTTGAGATATGTCGTAGGCTGATGGTCTACTCTAATTCGTGTTCTAGGTGGATTACATACTTGGCAACAACCCCCGGAAGATGTCATACATGGTTGGCTTTGGCAACAATTACCCTTTGCAATTACACCACAGAGGATCATCCATTCCCTCGGTGAAAGCTCACCCCCAAAAGGTTGCCTGCGGCGAAGGCTTCTCAACCTATTTCCCATCCTCCAAACCAAATCCAAACACTCATGTGGGTGCAATCGTTGGAGGTCCTGATTCGAATGACAATTACAACGACGCGAGGTCCGACTTTTCTCATGCTGAACCTACAACCTACATGAACGCAGCTTTCGTGGGCTCAGTGGCTGCGTTGCTTGGTGAAAGCAAAGAGAGTACCTGCAGTTGCCTCAGACGGATACGAGTGCCAGTATCGCTAACTAAGTGTAATATAAAGCAAAGATGAATGATAATACAAAATTTCTATACATGTTCTTTATGGCGATATAGGGCATCGGTTTAACAACATAAATCCTCAAGGTTTCAAAAAATATTCATCACAAAACTAAGTGAAGGAGCAAGGGAATAAGTTAGGTGAATTCAATTATATTAAATCAATTGTACCTAAAGATGTACACGGCTACAACTATTTATATGGTATAGAAGCAACTCTAGAAACTAGTAATACGATGTATATTTCTTTCAAGAAGGTTAATATCTAATTCACCAGACATAAAATATTACATCTTCCATTAACAAATATCTTAGTTAATTTGCCCTTTGCATAAAATCGTATCCCAGTATGTATACCGCCAAAATAGTTGTTAGAGAAAGAACTTTGCAATAATTTTGAAGATTTTGTCTGTACTTTTAGATTTGGGAACTATCCCATTATTTCAATCTATAAAGCTAATTCTTTAATAACTCCACTTGCGTAAATAGGTCCGATGCCATAACATATTAGAGTTCTCTGCCACAAAGTGGATTACTTGTGGCTGGGTGACATTCCCCATGTCAAGATGCTACGATCAAGATAGATGAGGTATCCAAGAAGCAGCTGTGGAGACCTTTCAAAGGAAAGCCGGTCTCTGTTGCAGTTAAATAATCTTTTGATACTGTCTTTGCTAACTGGCTTACAAGAAGTGTCTGCTGAGCAATGTTACACTTGTGACGTCGAAACAAGTTGCCTAAACAGTTTCTCCTTGACGGAAACTAGCCTAGACAGCTAGTTGATTTAACATCTCAAACACGCTAAGGTTGTCGCTGCACATTGTTGAGGCAAAAACCGTCTGCTTCTGCATATTAATACGCAATACTAAGCTTCAATGTGATGTTCATATCAACGTCATCCAATTAGACACTTATTGTTGTTAACATCTCATTTTGAATCCTTCACAAATTCCCCTAATAAATGCAACTCCAGCAGGGATGAGGACAGGTCAATGTAAGTCTATATACGTTGTATCAAAATACAAGTTGATTCGTATCAACTTGTATTTAAACTCGAGCTTTTTAGTCTTATACTATAAAAGAGTGGTTTATAAATAATATTTAAATACAGATTTCTTCTCCCGTGAGCTGACTTTTTTATTCAAAATTTGAATCAATTTATACTTGCAACTTAGAGTGAGAATAGAACCTACAGGCCAAGTTCTAATCTGGTCCCATCTGGGTACATAGCACACGAGGTTCTGAGTCATTTAAGGCGTTTCAGATAGTCAAGTTTAGAACAGTCCCGGGGACATTTAATTAGCTCATACAAAGCCTTGAAAGTCGTCTTGTTTTAGGAGTGAAAAGGTAAGTGACGTCTTAAACAGACTCCTAAACTTCAATGATGTCCCTGCAAGTCCAAAAGGCTATACCAAGTTGCGTAATTCTATTCCATTGTTGAAGGATCAAAGTCAAAACTATCTCAAATTGCAAATAAAGGATTCACCAGTCGAAGCCAAAAGTAGAAATAAAAAAATTGATTTCTTTGCTTGTGGGTAGGGCTTGTGCGTGAACGTACGGAACAAAGCTTATCCCCATGTTCTAGTATACAATTTGCTGTCATTTTCGGTCAAAGTTTGGACGGTGGGCTGACAGCGTGTGCATGTCCCACCTATAGAAATTTCTCACAAGATCCAACTTGACACATATAATTGTGCCAATTAAATTCCTGTCCTAATATTTGTTTAATAATATTGTTTGAACAGGTTGAATATCTTTTAGCCTAACTTTTCTTGAATTGTTCTTGTGTTTCACTGACATACAAATAGATCTTTTGTCCGTTCTTGAAGTCTAAATTATGAGATAAAGCTCACAATTTAACTAATAAAATTAATTCACAAGTGGAAAAAAAAAATCATGTTTAAAAGTTACCAAATCGCGTCTTTATAAAACTTGTTCTCAATATTTTTTCACCCATCGATCATAACAAAAGGTTTAAGTTGAACAAGAGTTTAAGCAAATTAATCTAATTCTATTTTCAACTCATAAGTAGAAAAACAAATATACATTTAAACATTACACAAAAACGCATCTCTTAGGTGTTAATGTTTCATCCTCGCGAGGGCAGAAAAGAAGGAAAATGAAACTACAGCCTGCATTTGTTTCAAGAAGTTGAAACCCTAGTAACCCATATTGATCCTTTATGTCATGACTAAGGAAAAGGACAGATGTCCAATAATTGGTCCCAGAAGCAACCATCCAAGGCCAGTTCTGCCGTCAGTTCATCAAACTCTTCTATGCTTGGAAAGAATTCGTTGCCCAACATTATCTCCGGCATGGAAATGTCATCACCTCCTTCATTTGCTTGCATCGTTTGCCCTTCCTCCGTCTTCACGCTCGCTCTTTGCACAAACTCGTCCTCAGTGGGTGCCATCAAAGGCGTTCTTGGAGAAAGGACTTTGAAGGAACTTGGAGAAAGGTTGCCTTTCTCTTCAGGTGTCCGTAACTTGCTCCGCCTGCTGCCAGAAACGGAGCTCCGGCGAACTGGATGGTTGTGATTGTGCTCCGAAGTATAGGTTACAATGAGAATTGCCGGATCCGACTGGCTCCTTTCCACTAGCTTTCTCGCTGAACACCCTTTTGAACTGCTGCACCTGTAATAGCTTCTCGGATAGGGCGATCCTTTGATGGGTTTCTGACCGTATTTACGCCATGCCCACAGATCTGAACCATGTCCCTCCGCTGACACATGTTGCACCACCCTCTTCTGGTTCTTCCTGCTGCAATGAAATGGAAAATAAAAAACTTCTAATTTTCTATAGATTTTCAGAAATTAGCAAACGAAAACACCATGGCAAACTTCTACACCAAATAACGAACCTTCTTCTGCTTGTAGCTGGTTGCTCTGTCTGTATTTGCTGCTGTTCTGGTTCTTTGAGAAGGATGGCCTGTGAGGAAACGGGTTGCAAGGCAGCGTGAAAGGGCTTGTAAAGGTTCGCCAGTTCATCTGAAACTGTTTGGGTTTCAGCAAAACTTAAAAGGCCATCTTCCACAGCACTCAAAGGACCAAAACAATGCTTTGGCTCCCCCGACATGGTCATAGGGGCTTCAATTCCGCATCCTCTTACTACAGCTTGCAAATCCCAGCCCTCCATGCATGCAAAATCAACCACCAAGAACTTAGTCCTCTGCAGAAAGAAGAAGAAAGGGAGGTTGACAGCCAGACGAGGCTGAGATTTGGGTTGTCAGAGAACTGAAGAAAGCTATGTGAGGGCTTGAAAGCCGGGCTTGTTTATATATTGGAGAACGACGGACCTTGTCAAAAGGCATATTTTGGGTTCTCTTCCTTTCACTGTAAAACCACATTGAATTTCCATTCGGTTGACTTTCTTAAAAGTCAAAACTTGCGACTAGAGGAAAATATCCTAGCTGCATCCGGTACTCGCTCTAGATTTTCCCCTAAATCTTCCTTGGTGACGTCGAGGGGCTGTTGTTTACGGTTTTGCAGAGAAATTGCTTCTACAAGTGTAAACATAACTTATTCTTGCGACCATGTTTGGCAGCCATCAATATGCGACCAATAATTTGGAGTTTTTCTCTAAAATCTCCACGCTCTCACTCTTTTCTTGTGTCGGTAACGTCGACTGCTAAAAAACCGAATAAGGACACAACTGTGATTTATTAGTCATTGTTCATTACATCATGATTTGATTTCGTTAAGATAAATGGTGTTGGTTGTTCCACATTGCCTAAAAGATGTAGGTTAAGTTAGTTCAATTGGTCATAATTTAATCTAGTTGAGATAAATGGTGTGGGTTGTTCCACATTGCCTAAATGTTTGAAAATCTATTTTAAAGTATAAGAGTATATTCTCTTCTTACAAGTTGATTTTAGGGAGAATTGTTTTTTTTTTTCACGGTATAGTGCAAGTCTTAAAAGCATTTCAATGGGTAAAGCACAAGACATAAACAAGATTATCAAATAATGTATTACCCATATGAAAATACCTACAACCTAGATTGATTAGAAGGAAAATTTTGAAAACAATGTGTCTTATCTTCTGTTTATTCATTTTTTTTTTGAAGGCAAAGAGAGTGTTTTGAAACTATGAGATGTCAAACCCAAGATCTAGGTCTTGAGCGGTCAATAACCAACTATGAAGCTGCTACTAACTTAATTATTGTCTTTTTTCATTATTAGTTGATTTGAAAAAGAAAAATAAATCAAGTATAATAAAATAGATGGGGTTGGTGATGAATAAGACACTATAAAAGCCTTCTACTAATCCGAAGCAAGAAGGAAAAACAAACCTAGTGTCATATGCAGCTGCAACGGTCATGTGGTGACCAAATCTTACCCTTGATTCGGACGCAGAAGGCCTAGGGTATCTTGGTTTGTCCATCCCGCTTCTGCGCGCACAGAAGCATGACAACCTCTCTGATCAAATGGGCAAGTTAACTTAAGTTTCACAAGAAACAAACACATGCCCATAAGGCCACAACTTGTTCACAGAAGCAGAAGCTTACACGAAAGCCAGTGGAGGATAAGAAGAATTTCAAGTCAAAGAAGAAGTCAGCAGTTGCTGCATGCAACTAGCTGGTGTGACATACCCCGCTTCAGCAACAGGACCCGACACTGCCCACGAGCTTAATTGCCTAGGCCTGTAGGTTGTAGCATTGTAAAGAAAAAGGCAAGACTTTTACGTGAAATGCAGGGAACTTGGGAATGTACTGCCGGTGATCGCCGAGGCACAAACATGACTTTCAACGGATATCTTCGCTGGGCTTTGGTTATCGAACCCATTGAGCGTAGACTCTAGGGCACTAGCGAGGTTTAAAGACTGAAGGCGCTGGGTTTGGGATGAAGGAACTACGCAACGCGGAATGGTATAAAGTCAAGGGCTGAATTTGAAGAACCGCGTGGTCCTCCGATCATTTTGGTCGGTCAAAACATCGAAGGTCGGAAACCACTTTTCTGTGTGAAGAACAATGATTATTAAATACTTCTAACATTATAAAATGAAAAGGAAAATTGTATGCACTGCAAAATCTCAATTATTAAGTTGAGCAGGTCACTAAATCATTTTAAAATGGTTTTAGAGCGAATTGTTTAAGTAAAGGGTGTACTAAGTGTCAAACTTAGGATAAAAAAATTAATAATGCTGAGGAATGCTCTAATTTTTTTTATATTTTTTATTCTTTGATAAATAAACTCATATATTTAAAAAAAAATAGGCCACTAATTACTCCATTAAGTTACTAGCAAATTGGCACTCCTAACATATAATCTTATTGCTGCCTCGATATATTTTTCAAAGGTGATTCATTTTTATAGAATATCTAGAAGGAAGTGAGATAGCATTATTTTAAGTGAAAAAGTGGTTAGATTACCCTAAAATCATTTTTTGAGATAACTTAATCACAGCCAACGCCTTTTGGGATGATCAATCTTTTAAAAAAAATGATTGACCATTCTATTACTTTTAGAGGTGGGTTGAGTAATTTTTACTATTTTTTGAAGATAGTAAATCATTCCTAAAGATGGTTTTGAAAGATAGTCAAACAAGCCAAATCAACATTTGAAGTAGTCCAGAAAGATAATCTAACTACTGTTTCACTTGTTTTGATTTTATTAATTGTGTTTTTCTTTTATTTATGAATTTCCTAAATAAAAGAAATTAAAATCCCTAACAATTTCAAAGAATTTTGAAGTTCTCAATTGGCTAGAAACAAACTAAAGATTACCTTCTTATGATTACCTTTTCTTATAACTACTAGTAGTACAAATAAATCTTTTTAGTTTAACATGAAATGATTTATCATTAAGAAGTTTCATTAATAAGTTTAAGATAAAGTAGTGATGGATGAGAGAGGAGGTATATAGAAGCATAACCATCTCAATAAATATGTACGTCTAAAACAAGACAACTCAAATTGAAAACAAAAAAGAAGAAGATAGGATAAGATATTTTTTGTTAGTGTAGCTTTTTTGTATGGACATAGGAGTCATACACTAAATGCCTAAATATCCAAGATAAGAAGAAAAAAAGATGTCTTGTATTTTTCTTTTCTTTTCTTTTCTTTTTAACTTGGATTGTCTTGCTATCGCTTTCATTGCTTATCCTACAATTAAGATCTTAGCCTTTCCAAAAAAAAAAAAAATTCTACCTACTACAAAAAGAAAAGGAAAAAGAAAAGCTAATATATGCATACATATTGAATTATTGATAAGGGTAATGAAACTTAGTTCAAGAGTAATAACAATCAATAGACTTTTTACCGATTTGTAGTTTACTTAAAAGGTTTCAAGTTTAATACCCATTTTCCACACCCATTTTACCTAACTAAAAAGAAAGGAAAAATAATACCAATATGCTCTTACAATTTTCTGTTTAAATGCACAAAATTAATACATAAAATCGAAGGTTCTAAATTATGACATCAAGCTTAAAGATTAATTGGAAAGCATACAGTTATCTATTCCCATACATTAAATTAATTAGAGTTTTGACAATTTAGTGATATTTAGAGGTTTTATCACATGAGAGGCCAAGGTGTAGGGCTTCCACATTCAATAAGTCTCCTAAATTCCTTTATCCCATCCCTGACTATATATATATAGTCATCGAATTAGTCATTTAAAGCGGACTTATGCAATGACAAAGCGGGAGCAACAGAGAAACCGCTCTCTCTCATAAGCGGGCCCATTTACTCTTTGGTTCGTTGGCTTTTCTCTTGGCTTTGCGCGCCAACATATTTCAAAATTTCTCCGCGAACAACCACTGTATACTACAGGGAATGGAAGATCTACGCGAATCCTCGTTGCGGTTCTTCTCCGATCAAAACCTTTGCTACGCCGATATCCTTCCTTCTTCTGAGGTGATGAGTTTATCATCATCATCACCGCTATTGACTACGCTTTTTCGTTTGGCTCAAATTTGGAAGTCTTTGGTTCAGGTTCGAGCGAGGATCGAAGTGGCAGTGCTGAATTTCCTTAGGATCTTGACCGCTCCTGCTCCTGCAATTTCCGATCTGTCTCTGGTACTTTTTTCAATCAATCTGTCTTAGTTTTCATTGCGCCGCTTAATTAGCATGTCCTCTGCTTTCTTACTCATAAATGACGACCAAAACAAAAAAACATGTAGAGGATTTTCATTTGGAGGTGCATCTTCTCAGCAGCCAACCTACAATAAGTCGAAATCTCTGTCAATTATGTCATAGGTTAACAGAAATTCAAGCAATAGCCGGGTGAGTCAAGGGCTGTTGACAAATGTGTCGTGGATTTTCCTGTCACACTCTTTTAGTTCTCGGTCCTTGAAGAGAGCCAATTCCGCTAAAGCCTTCATTCGAGGTATTAACTTCAATCAAATTATATCTTCTGCTTCTTATGACATGATGAACTCGAAGATATTAATTTGTTTATGTAGCTCTATTTTTCCACGTTATAGTCTGGAAGGTGATGGAGATGTGCCTTGGGATCCTGGTGCAAGAGAAACGCGTCACTCAGAGAGAGCTCTTCTACAAGTTGCTTTGTGATTCGCCGGATTTATTTACTTCTCAATGGCAGGTTAACCGGACAATTCAAGGTCAATTTCCCGGGAATTTCCGATTCTTCTTCTTTGTTTAGTTACATTTTATTGAGCAGGATCAGATTTTATTACTAATCGTCGATTAGATTTCTTCAAATTTAAAGTATTATTCTAAAAACTATTTATCATCTTTAGAAGACTCTTGCTTCTTTTTTTGATTCATTTCTTTGGCCTATCTAAATTTAGCTGCTCCTATGTTATTAAGCAAAGTGTAACAGATGTTGTAGCATTGCTTCGGTGTAGCCGATTTAGTCTTGGAATCATGGCATCTGGCCGAGGACTTGTTGCCGGGCGCCTGTTGCTGCAGGCATGTTTATTATCTATTTTTTGGTCTCATGAAGTTTGGTGAAAACAATGCTACATGTTTGAAATAAGTTCAGAAAATTAAACATACCAATTACTTGTGAACTAGGAATTGAATTGCTTGGCTTAAGCTTTTAGCATGAGTAGCAGGCATGAGTTGTTTATCATGCAAATGAGTTTTAGAGCACCAGTAATGCTTTATAACTTCTCACAATTTGCATCCATGCTGTGGACGAACTCAAGCACTTCAAGTTTGTTTAACAGACTTAAATTGGCATCACTTGACACTGCCTTCTTTTCTGCCGATGGAAAAACGCATATAACATTAATCTTATTTCCGCTGGGTCTCCTTCAAACCTGCGTAGGAGCCAAACCAAGAGGTTGTGGATTGCTCCGAATGTGGATCATCTGGGCATGCTATTTCTGGTGACCTGAATTTGCTAGAGAGGTTGATTTTGACGACAGATGCACGGTACATCATTATAGTGGAAAAGGTAGATTTCCTCGCTCAAATTCACAATCGGCATCTATATGGCTCTTTCTGCTTTCCATTGAACAATTACAAATTTGGGTTCTCGAATCTGTTTAGCACGCAATATTCCAGCGGCTAGTAGAGGATTGTATATTCAATCAAATTCCAAGCATCCTTATCACGGCCAAAGGGTACCCGGATATCGCCACAAGGTAAGTTTTGGACGTCACTCCACTCGAACTTAAGCTTCAAAACTAGGCGCTTCTTTCTTAAACTCTTCCAAGAGATGCCTTACTAAAAGCTTCAGGATTCTACAGGCTTCACATGTAGTGGATCTGTATTGTTTGGTCACAACGTTAACTCTGAGGTTCCATATATAGGTTTCTTCTCCATCGATTGAGCGTGTCCTTTCCGCATTTGCCGATTTTAGCAATGGTTGATTGGTATGGGCAACTTTTTCACTTTGCACCACTGAATTTCCTTGTTAGCACCCCTAACTTAAATGAATAACTTCAAAGGAATCCAGCTGGATTAGCTATACTCTGCACCTTCAAGTTTGGGAGCATAGGGATGGGCCTGGAAGCATACAGATACGGTAATTTTCTTCTTTACGTGCTCTGCTTCAACTACTTACCTCGTCCGTAAAGCGAATATGTCATTGTCAAATGCATTTTAGCCTGCAATGTGAAATGGTTGGGGCTTCGTGGAGATGACTTGCATCTCATACCCGAACAATCTATGGTTCCGTTGAAGCCGCGGGACCTGCAAATTGCTAAGAGCTTGATGTCCTCAGACATCTTGCAGGTAATCCACCCAGCACACAGAACTTCGGCCTTTTCATCATTCCCTAGAAAGTAAAGAAGATTGAGCTATCTCCTGGGAAATGGTTAATAACTTGAAATTGGTGTTTGGCCAGGAGAACTATAGAGAAGAGTTAGGCGTAATGCTTGAGCGTGGTCGGAGGATAGAAATTGAAGCTTTGTACTCCCATGGGTATGATTTCTTGGGGAAGTACATAGCAAAGAAAATCGTCCAAGCTAATTACATCTGATTACGGGACACGAAGAAGACTGTCAATACATCGTGGACTGAGGATAGTACTCATCGGTAATCGTGCAGGTTCAGCACCTCTCATGTTATCTGCAAGGGGTTGGCCAGTATCGATTTGGATGATAAGCCAATCACCTTCAAACATCACAATGACATACTGCTCTGCTTTTAACTGTCTTTGATCTATTTTCTTGCACACACTGCTTGCCAACATGCCCTCTTTGTCAATATGTACACAAAAGTCATTTGTGAACAGTCAGGTCATGACTCATGGATGGTTAAGCATGATAGGGCCATCGCAGAGTTTTTAGGTTTATCTTGTTTTTTCTTTTTTTTTTTTCTTTTTTTTTTAAAATCAATTTTATTGTTTACAGGTCTCACCTAAGTAACAAGTTGGCCGCTATTACATTCCAGCAAAGCAATTGAAGAATAAATTATCACAAAATTTTATGTTCTGTAAACTAGCTCACATTCTAACCTCAGATGCAATACACAGATTGGTACACGTGACACAGATACTGGGTAAAGAATATGGTATCCATTTGTAGCAAAAACTTCAGCCTTTCCTTGATTTTAGACTCACTCTTTTTCCTTCCACACAAAACTTCGGACTGCCTTGCAGCTGCAGTTACAAAAGAAAATTTCGTGAATTTAAGAAAATGAAAAACCAATGTAAAAGGTCATTCAGTAGAATTTTACTGTTTAATTATGAACCCTAAACCCTAGAACCAGTTTATAGGACGCAGAAGGTTAACGTGCCCAATATGCGAAACTACCAAAGGAAGTATAAAAACTGGCACAAAAAGAACTATACCTTTTGTTTCAAGTAAGCTAGAGAATCTCTTTTGGAAGCAAAGTTGGAAAAAACTGAAGATGAATGTTGATCAATAAGAAGTTTAAGCTTTTTCAGCTTTAATGACTCTCCAGGTACCTGAAATAAGCCCTCAATTAGTGACAAATGGAGTTCGAACACGAAATTTGCAGTTTTGGAGGTCTAACCTTACAAAGAAGCTGTTTGCACAGCTTCTTCAACTTCACTGGAGATTCATCTGTACTATCCTGTTTTGATGAGTCATCTCGTTTTCGTTTACCCAAATGACCAAGATCAGCAGAATCTTCCTCTTCGCTGTCACTAAACGATTTCTTTGTCCCCTCAAAACGGCAACCGGCTATTTTTTTGGGTCGGTCCCTAATACCCAGTCCTTGCTTTCCAGTAGTAGCTTTGCCCTGTAATGAATGCAAACTCGTAAGAGAATTCAAAAGTTAAACATTGATCTCTTTATAGCATTATGCTAACTTCTCAGACAATCAATCAGTATATAGCATTATTTACCAAAATGTCAATTGTTCATTACTTTCAGAAGTATTCGAGTATAGATGTTTTCCATTTCCTTTCCCTAAGTAGCCTTCGTCACCCAATAGTATCTTGTATTCTATGTTGTGTGTGTGTGTGTGCGCACGCACATGCTAAATTCTTAAGTGTAAGCAATGTCAGATAGGAATGATACTCTATGGCAAGTACATGCAGGAGGATTTGAAGCTAGTTGCTCAAACTTTGTACTTAAATGAGCACAATGTGTTGTATAAAAGGATTGCACAGAAAGAGTTTGAACGAAAAAGATACATACTTGGACAAGATTGTATAGGTTCTCCTGATCATCTTCAAAAAATACAGTTCTTTCATTAGGGGTTTGAGCTTTTTCAGTTGACAGTGATTTCTTTCTTGAAGATCGGGCACCAAGAAAGCCTCCCGAGACAAACCCAAATTTGTAGCCCCACCACTCTGGAGAAACCTCAACTTTTTCTCCTGTCACAATGTATCATGCTTTTCAGAAAACGAAGAATGTATTAAATCTTGTGAGCCAGAAGTGGCAAAATAAGGAAGTAATGGAGAAAACCACAAGTCTTTAGAATGAACAGCATACAATAAACATAAATGTAGAGAGGTATTTTCCAACATACAGATTACATGATGCAAAAAGGTTCTGAAAAGAACCAGAATTTAAAGCCTTCTTCCGGTTCTATGTCAAGATCATGGAAAACATAACAGGGACAGACATGAACTGAAATAATCAGAGCTTGACCAAGCACCAGCCGAAACTCTTGACAGAATGATAACTACATAACCAGCCTATCAGATTTTCTCTATCAAACCTTTATTTGGTAGAATCTTGTCATTCAGACACGACACATCTTCAATATCACACATGTCTCGTATATTTTTCCATGCATCAGACATCTTCCTTCTCATGTATAGCAAAAACTATAATTTGGTGCTTGATAATATATTTTATCTTCTACATGTTCACCAACAACACTATGTCTTGCAAAGAGAAATTTTTCATTGATACATCCTACAGAAGTATTTGAAATGACCAATATCATATTTCACGAAAAAAAAAAATCATCTTTCTAATAAAATAGTTAGTAAAAGTTCCACCTAAACTTCGTAACTTAAAATCTAACTTTTTTCCAAAGAGATCTTTTATATTCTGTTGGATTAAGCAAGGATGAACCTTCCAAGCAACATAACTTTTGTTGAGAACAAAAATATAGCATCTGCATGCACACACACACACACACAAAAAGCGCTAGGGCAATCACTAGAAACTATCCTTCTACATTTAACAGTATCAGCAAATGTCTCACCAAACTGCGAAGAAATACCATAAATAGGAAAGTACCACTTGAAAATGAGAATTCTACCTAACTATTCACTATTCAAAAATGAGAATTCTACCTTCACCAATAAGAAATGGACTTTCAGATGGCTCTTCCAATTCACCACCTACATCAGGGTCTATTTCAGGAGACTCCTCAGTCTTTTTGACCTTCACAAGGCATACAAGTAACAAAAATAATTACAAAGATGAACAAGGAGACATTAGCCCTGCAACAGTTATGTTTTTCAAACTTACAAGAATTCCTTGAAGGTCCTTAGAAGAATAGGCATGGACAAGCTTCCCTCTCTCTCTTTTGTGATACCTAATTATCAAGTAAAACAGACAAAACATACAGCATTACAAAATCGATCAGCAGTGAACAGCCAAAACAGCCAACCCATAATTTATACAAAATTGCAACAACCTTCCCTGCGGTCGTGTAGCCTTGACAACCTGCTGAGCATCGTTAGATGCATCAGTGTCAGCGGCTACCTCAGCAGATCCCTTCTCATCGCCTATCATAACAAAAAAAAGTTGAACTTTAAGTCACATAAGAACATTAAGAAGCAGCAATACCAAGTCTAATTACATCTTCTTATATTGCATTACCTTCATTGCTTGACTGCACCGCTTGCTGCCAATCAACAAACAAATAAAACATATAAGTACTTTGTAACAAAACCAAAATGCACCATTTAGTGAGGTAAAATTCAGAGAATAGAACCCAAATATACGTACCACTTTCAACCTTTTGAGAATATTGTCAAATTGCGTTGTATCAAATGCCCAGTTGTTTGGCTTCTCCAAGCCAATACCTATTACAAAATCCAACCACACTTTAAATTTCTCAAATTTCAGTGAAAAACCTAATTCTTTTTGACATTCCCCTTCATTAGGCCCCTCGCAGTTGGAAATGGATTTCAACATGTAAATTTTCCTTTCCTACGTATTCTAAGCAGCCAAACAAGCACAGAACATAAGAGAACGGAACTAACCAGTAGTATCCTGTTTGTTTTTCACTCTAACATGGCCTTTGATTCCCTGTTTGTCTTTCCCGAGCCCTTCGCCTTCTTCCCATCCCTTAACCAAAACAAAAACCCTAAATCAAACCGCCCATGCAAAATCCTCGAAACCGTAGAAAAGTCAGAGCGGGAGAGGGAAAGGCGTACCATTTGTTTCATGAGGCGGAAAGCAGCAGATTTTCGGGCTACCCCCACATAGCAGACGGGGGCTTCGGGAGAGGCCATGCCTCGTACGACGTCGCCTTCAAGCTTTGGCCGACGATCCACAAGTCTCTCTCGGCCGTGGAGCAAAAAGGAAAACAGAGTTTTGTTAACGAGCTCGAAACCTAAGTAGAAGGTACGTAGCGGTGCGGCTCAGAAACGGTGTCGTTTCTTACAAATATTTCCTTCATGCTAAGTTACATGTTCTTTTGCTTTAATATGGCATGCTTTCGTTAAATGTTAGCGATTCTAATTTGGTCTTTTCACTCTTCTATAAAAAATAAAATAAAAAAAATTCTCATAATGTCTATTAGTATTTAATATTTCAATTTTTTTCACTTATTTATTCCTTTAATTAGTATAAGAACAATGAAAGGCTATGCAAACTTCAAGTTGCTCTCAAGATATCAACACAAATTTGAGAGGCACATGTGAACACCAGGCCACATGCTGCCCCACAAATGTCCCTTTCCCTCTTCAAATGTGTGAACGTCGTTGAACACATGACTTACATTTAAGTATATGATGTCTATGTTCACATTGTTGGCCACAAAAGTCCACAAAAGTCCACAAAAGGTGAGGAGTTTGGCTAATTTCAGGTTGGTAGGCAACATCAGAGGGACAAGAGAGATTGTTGGTGATGTTGGTTGTTGTTATTGCTGTTTTTTGTAATCAAAGTTGAGAATATGCTTCCAATATCCACTTATGAATTTTATCCTAAGATCTACTTTGGTCACTATGGAAAATGGAAAAAGATGATCTTGCAAAACAATAATATTATTTTTAAGACCCATGCACTACCATTTGGCCAAAAATTATAACTGATAGTTTATATGTATATTTTATTCTTTAACAATGATCCAACTTATAAGCTTGTAACTTATATTTTTAGCAAGATGAAGGAGTTAACCTTGTAACTTAGTCTAATACTAAGTATCCATAGATTTATTTGGTTACCTACAAATTATAACCCAACAATTATAACAGTAGTACAAATAATAATCATAACAAATTATCATTAAAATCTTAATTTTTAAGATCAAGTAATTTTTAAATTTTCTTGGTTTGTTATAACTTCTGATTTATTTAAGAAGAAGTAATAGTTGGAATTTCAAGAACCCTATTGTGGGCTAAGAGGGAAAGCAGTGGGTCCAGTCCAAAAGAATGATTACTATACAAGAAAGTTCTTCAATTTACCGCACAAAGCACTGCGAGGCATCTTCTCGAATAGGGGCATTGTGCTTGAGTGCTGTATCTTTTCCTCGTTGCCTCTCAATATTGTGCTGTTTGGAGAAGCTTTTGATGGGGTCTCTGCTCGGGGACTGGCCGTCATTCGACCCCCACAACTTCAGCCAACTCCGACCCGCCGATCCTTCTAGTCCTTCTGTGAGTATTTCGATTTCTAAACAAAACCCATTCGATCATATTACTTCATCGAGTTTTGTAGAGGTGGAAAGCTTTGATTTTTTTTTCATCTGTATAGCTTTTTAATGATACCCGTCTTTGTGTCTGGGATGCTGAAGTTGGTGGGATTTTGTAAATTTTGTCATTGATGATCGAAAAGCTTAGGAACACATTGATTTGTGGAGGCAATTTGTTGTTTCTGAAGCTGTGCATTTTGAGTTTAGGAGGATTTTGTTCATGGGAATGTGATTGCCACTTTAACTCGTTCAGTTGCTCTCTATGTGAGACACTGGGCTGAGATTGAGCTGCTTGTTACGTTATTCATTCTCTTTGCGGCAATGCACCTATAAAGATGCTGGCAATTGCTGTTATCCATGATAAAAAGTTGAAAATTTATTTGAATGTTTGAATTAACTAGAAGTGCATCATGGCTTGAGTCGGGTATAATTGGTAATTTCTTCAATGTTTCTCTATTGTAGTTATGGGAATCTGATTGTTTCTTTACCTTGCTGAGTTCTGTTGGAAACATTACAACCAGAAAGGGTTAACTTGGCTTAACTTGGATAAATTGAGGGAGTGTGCGAGTAATCTGTGAGTCTAAGTGCATCTAGTGTGTTTTATGTTTTCTTCCAATTGAACTTTTGTTTTTAATAAAGTACCTGATGTATTAGATTATCAATGGTCGTTCAGGTTTGATGATATTCTGGATATTCAAACTCTTTTTTCTTTGTCATCTGCAAATTCTATGCCTATATCACCCTAAACAAAATAGATTCATGTTATATTTGCTATGGAGTTGCTTAATCGTTCTTGTGAAGATTTATGTTATCTTTAATAATATCAATATATGGAAAAATATACGAATTGATGCCAGGAATTAGGTACTTAATTTGATTGCCTTGTCATGGTTCTAAATTTCTTAAAGAAGGTGGATATCTGAATTGATATCAGTGACATGTCAAAAACATATGTCATTATGAATATACTTTGGCGACTGATATCTTCGGAAGATATACAAGTTGAGGTTTCTGATACCTAAGTGGGCATATCCACTGATGAAGTCGTTGGGTGTGATTTACAAGTTGAGGTTTCTCAACATTAAAATTTTAGTTAGGTTTGATGGTTTTAAGAGACTACTAATGGGGAGGAGAGTGGTTATAGAGGTTCTCTACCATTATGTTCTTCTGTTTCTATTGTCTTATTCTTGCAAAGCCCTTGTGTTGTTTATTCATGGTTCCGTATTTTCAAAGGTTTGGATTATGTAGCAGAAGTTTATGAGTACGTCTACTTTTGTAATGCATAAGTATAAATGTTATTTCAAGTTAATAACTGGTTAACTGTAGGATACTTTAATACTTTGAGCAACTGGATGGTAGTTTGTTTTCTACTGTTCACGAGCAAACACTTTTTAACTCATCTACTTGACATAATTGACATGTATGCAGTATCTAGCGAAAACACGCATCACCATATATTACAATTCTACAATTAAGAATCTAGCGATGGAGCAACATGTCTTGTATTGGCTTCTAAATGGCTTATAATCACGACTATCCTATTTACTTAATATTTTTTGACGTGTATCACGTACTTTCCATGTTGTGATAAATAGTTAATTACAGGTTTCAAGTTTGAGCTGAAAATATATTGTTTAAATATTCAATCTATTATGTTATGTTAAAATACTAATTAAATAATTAAATCCACCATTAATTTTAGTTGTAGTTTTTAGGATAATTGATTATTTAATAGAAATATTGGGTGAAAGCATAATTCTGTTATTTGCTTCAATTTCAATTACATATTTTACATGTTTGGTTTTCATTTATTAAAATATAGCTTAGCTCATATGTGGGAGGGCATGTTAAATACTAGTGATCAAACAAACTTGGTGATTTAACATGTTTTACACAAACTTTGGAGGCTGTTTATGAGACTCAGAGAAGTTGCCAGCCGCAGAAAATTTGCATGGTTTTGACATGGCTATCGTTTGGAAAGTCCCTCAAGGCATCCAGTGGTTTTTGCTAAAGACCACCATGTCTTTTATCTGGTAAAATTGATCAAGTTTTTGATAGGTGATTTCTGTGCGCTGGCTTCATAGTCTTAGAAAACCTTCCAATGTGGAGAAATCACTAGAAATGAGATGCATTTTTTCTGGTAACTTGAGAGTTTGGAGCTCTACTTTTTCAGGTTGTAATTCATCAGGAGCATATGATTGTTTCATTGAGGTGGTTTTAAAGGTTCCATGAGGGCATATGAGGAAGACATCTATCAATGCTACTTGATAAATGCATTCCGGCTGCAACCACTCATATTTGGTGAAAAGGGAAATGATCTTGAAAGATAATTGTTATGTGATTAGGATCTGAGCCTGAAGGTTGAATGGGATATCAGAGGGGTACTGGTTCTGGTTTGCCTAGAGTTAATAGTTTTAGAAATGTAGAAAATTTTGTAATGATTTGAGCTTTGGCATTAGTTGCCAATTTTTCATTTCTTTTTCTTTTGTTTAGAAAAGAAAAGTAAATTATTCATGTGGTTGGTTTCTCTCAGATGTAGAAGAGTAAGGTTAGTTTTTAATAACTTGATCTTATTTATAGTGAGCTAGAACGTGTCCATGGAACATGTGACAGATAACCCGTGAAAAGATGTAGTAACATTACCTGAGGAAAAATGAAGTTCTTATTAAGTTCATGAACGGAACTAGCACTTGGTAATGAAGTTCAAAGCGTTTGTCAACTTTCCAAATGCTTGAGGGCATTTGGAAAGACTTGCCCAAGTTGAAATCAATGTTATCTCAGGAAAATGAAGCTCTTATTGAGTTCATGAATGGAACTAGCACTTGGAAATGAAGTTCACAGTATTTGTCAACTTTCTAAATGCTTGAGGGCTATCTATTTTGTAGCCATTCAAGTTCTGGCAAAGACTTTCCTAGGTTGAAATCAATGTTATCTCATCAATCTCCGCTTTTTTATAGTAAATATTATGAAATGGTTTGCTATCTAGTGGGTGTAGCATAAGCTTATTGCAATCTGTGTTTTGTTAACTAAAGTTGCACATGGCTGCATACTGTAGGCTGCTACACTGTTGGACCCAGCTCTTCCAAACAATTAGATTTTAATAAATTAGGTGTGGCATAATATTAGTTTGTTTTTTGTGTTTTTTAATTAGAGTCTTGGAATGTTAGACTAATTTGCATCATGGGAATTGCAATTTTGCATGTGAAAAGTTTTCCATTTCTTTTTTTGGCTGTGTTTGTGACACGTGAAGTGAAAAGACTGCATTCCTATTTCCCATTGTGATAATATTTCTATTTTTGTGCAGCGAATGACGCCTGCAACCTACCATCCTACTCACAGCCGCACCCTTCCACCACCTGATCAAGGTAATGAAGATACTCGTTTCTTCAGCAGCGCCAAACAGCCCCCCTCCCCTCTTCTTATTTTTTAACTGATATTGTGACAAATTGTCAGTGGTTATTTGTGGAGAGGAACTAATTCTAATGAATTCTTTTTTCAGTGATAACCACTGAAGCAAAAAACATCCTCTTAAGACACATCTATCAGCGTGCTGAAGAGAAAGATGTAATTAGTTCTTCATATCATATATTTAATTTAAGCTCAGTCATGACATGCACATTTGTGTGGCCACATACTATTGACACTCTCATACACATGAACCCGCACACATCATAGATGAAAGGAGGACAGTTTTTCAGGTTCTGGCAATCTTCTGATTAATATGGCTTTTCTTGTTGCAGTTGAGACCGAAAAGAGCAGCATCCGAACTTCTTACACCTGAGCATGGATGCAAGCAACCCAGGGCTTCCACCTTCTAAGCTCTTCTATTGTCCTATGGAAGGCCAATATCTACTTCATGTAAATGCTCTTGCCATGTCGAAGATGTGTGGGTTTGCTATAGAGTGAAGAGGATACTTCAGCTTGGTCAGTGTCGTAAAATACATGACCAGGTGGAAGATTTGTGTAAAAATTATATACAGTTGGGTGATTCCTGTTATAGTTTACAATGAATGGAATCAATAGTTTGCTTCCCTTTTTGTTCCTGTGCTGATTCAAAGATTTGATGATCTGCGCAGTCATTACGGGTCATAAATTTTGTTAGTTTTATTGAGGTTGGAAAATTTTATTTTGAGAATATGTGAGCTATTACAAAGGTATTTAACAGAGAAGATCTTGTCTTATTTATTAGGAGATGTCAAGTATGCTTTCAGACTAATCAACTTTTATGTTGAAAGAGATGTGTTAGCATACACTTAGATATACATCTAGTAGTTCAACTTTTGGCAGAAGACCACGCCTAATATCTTGTAAATTGATCGAGTTTTGTTCAGGGGATGGCTGCGGATAAGAGGCTTTTCAGCCTGGAAAAACTTGCCAATGCTGAGTGATGACCAGAATAAGATGTATTCTTTTTGGTTGTAATTCACCAGGAAAATGTGAGCAATATCTTCTGGTTGTTTTTAAGAGACGAGCCACATAAGATAAGGGAGTATGTGGGAGAAGTTTGTGAATGCCACTTGATAAACTTATTCTGCAGCAACTGTAGACATCAAGTGGAAAGGAAAATGAAGGGATCTTGAAAAGTAAGGAGCTCATACTGTTTCTGGCTTTCCTCGAGTTAATTTGATAGAAACGGAGAAGATATTGTAATGATTGGGGCTTCTTCATTACTCCTCAATCTGTCTTTTTATCTTTTGTCAAGAAGCAAATTGGATTTTATACTTACTGCCGGTTTCTCTCAATAAAGAGACCAAGTTTTGGGTTTAAACTACTTAAGCTTCTTATAGGTGCTTAAGTGTTTCCATTATCGAACGAAAAGATATATAAGGTAATCTGCGGAAAGATGAACTTAATGGGTTCATGATGAAGTAGAACCAGCACTTGGTAACTAAATTCACAGATATCTTGTAAAGCTTGTCGAAGTTGAGATCAGCATTATCAACGATATCTCCTTTTCTATAACTAATCACATGGTTTGCTGTCTAGTAGGTGTAGCATTCCTGATAACCAAACTATTTTTAGGTAAGCTCATTACAATCTATAGTTTCGTTAGCCAAATTTTTTTATCTAGTAGCAGAATGCAGGCCACTAGATTGATGGACCTAGCTCTTCTAACCAAGATAAGTTCGATGAATGAGCTTTGATGGGCTGATAACATGGTTAATGATAACTCTATTTTTATAGAGTTATTTTACCTATTTTTAGATCATAAATAATGCAATGTTTATGAGAAAATATTTGAATTCCTCTTTAATTACTTGAATTTTGCCTTGTTTTTATGGCATAAGGAGACATGGAGAAAAATGATAAGCATGGAGAACCTAATGCTTATTATATAGCAAAATACAGTCAACATATCAAGATCAAGAAAATCAAGATGGGCTTGGACTTTAGATTTTTCATTGTTGTTGGGTTTTCTAAATAATTAGAAAACCTAATCATGTTAGGAGTTCAAAGCCCAATCAATATAAGAGTTTAAAACCCAATTGTCTTTGGTCTCTAAAACCCACTTCTACTATGATAAGAGATAAGTCTAAATCTAAACCCTATTTAAGAGAAGAGAAGAAGCAAAAGAAATGAGAGAAGGAAATTCAACACCACTCAAGAGAGATGCCAAGAATTTAAGGTTTTCTTGAAGAGAAGACAAAAAGGATGACAAACTTCTTTTTTTTTATTTAAGATGCCTTATTTTATTCCTATTATTGTTCCTCCTTAGTATTTTATTATGTTTTAATTTACTTTTGTTAGAGCTACGATGTAACCTAATTATAATGGTATGAATCTTATGATTGTTATGTTTTGTAAAATATTTTGTTTATGTGAAGTTACATGTTATTGTCTTTAATACTTTTAAGTGATTAGCTACCATTTAAATGATATGATTTGCATGTTTGAGACCAACAGGAGATGATATGCAGTTGCTTCTTGTAATGTATAATCATAAACTAAATATGGATAGACATATACCATATTATTTGTGTGGTTTTTAATATAAATTGGGAATGTTCATAGATCCTAATGTATTTGGTTTATTTCAATTCATATATAGAGATATAATGAATTAATGAACTAAGTAGGTTTGCTATACCTAGACATAAGATAGTAAATAAATTAGGAAATTTTGCCATCACATAGATATTATCCCTCTTGCAAACATAAATAATCAATATTAATACCTAGTAGTTATGGTAAGATCATATGCTCTAACATATTTCATATATTTAGTTTTTTTATATTTAGTTAGCTAATCTATCATCTATTATTTGGATTTGTTAGATAAATTCTAGGAGTTGTACACTATTAGTAATTAGTTGGCCTAGTAATCATTAATTTCAGTGGGACGATATCTTTCTTATCATTATATTACTTGTTCGACTTGTTCATTTGCATTTAAAATTCACCAGATAGTTAACTACGCATTAATGATAAGTTTAACTAGCATACAGCACGTGAAGCCTCATCTTAATGTCAGTAGTTGGAGGAAATTGTTACAATAGATGAAGGGTATAGAAAAGAGCTAATTGAGTGAATATGATAAGTAAACTTTATGGAGCTACTATTATATATACATGCTGAAGCTTAAGCTATTTGATATGGTAACAATCTATACAAGGAATTAAATAATGATAAGTATAATGTGACTATAGAAGGAAACTCAAAAAGGTAAGTAAATCACCGAACAAACAATGTAATGTATCATAATGAGCATATTTTTATTAATACTCCCTTTCAAATTAGAGATTTAAATTTGTCAAATATTATGATCTTGGAAAGAAGGTGTTGTTGTCTACTATGAAGTGTTTTTGTTAATAAATTTGTTGGTTGTTTAGCCAAGATGTGATGTCCCACAATAATTCTTTATAGTAATTTCTCTTTCACATGGTAGTAGTCAACCTCAATCTACTTTGTTCAATCATCAATAATTAGATTTTCTATTATCTTCTTTGTTATCTCATTATCAAAGAATAATAAGACAAGTTGCCTAATGTAGGTCTCAAAATCTTTATATGGTTGTATTTTGATCTTGCTATTGAAAGTGAAATAGTGAATTGTTTCTTAGTCTTTTAAGATATGAAAGAATTTCCATTATGATGCAAAAACTTGTGGTATACCTATGATGTGCTATGACTAGAATCATTATCGGCTATGACCTTAAACATGGATGAGGATAAAAACATAAACCCAAACTTGGGATAAGTCCTAAGATACTTGGTTACTTTCATGCTTGCTCCCATGTGAGTTCACTTGGGTACATGCATAAAGTAACTAAAAAACTGTATTGAAAAAGTAATATTAGGCTTGGTAAGAGTAAGGTGAATTAATTTGCCAACTAATCTATGGTGGGGTAAACTATTAATAAGAGGTAGATCATGTTGTTTCTCTTTTGAACTAGTGTTATGCTCAATGCTTGTTAGTTTTTTCCTTTATTTCATAAAAAGCATAGATTGCTTAGATCTTGCTCATCTTGGCTTTGAAATAAGCTTTAGGGCATATTTATGCTAACTCAAAAAAATTCCTATGTGGATTTGGCAACCTTAGTGTTAAGGTAAAACTTCAACCATACAATATCTTTTACAAAAATAGGTGAAATGAAGATAACCCTTGAAATTTGAAATGGTAGTTTGATTACCCCATAATCAAAATATCATCATTATAAATAAACAATATAACAAATTGTTTTATCTTTTGGCAATTTCAACTATCCAATATCCTTCTTAAAAAAAGGTGAAATGAAGATAAACCCTAAGATTTGAAATGGTGGTTTGATTGTCCCCCATGATCAAAATATCATTGTTACAAATAAACAATATAAAAAAAGAATTTTCTTGTATTTTGGTGAAGAATGAATAATCATTACGGGATTGATGAAAGCTATATGCAATGAGGACTTTTGTAAATATTGTGTTCCATTTTTTAGAAGCATGCTTTAATCCATATAAATTTTTTTACAATTGATGTGCTACATTTTCTCTTTACTTGCAAAATTTGGGGAAACAACAATCGTAATTACAAAGAAAATAAAGTGTTGGTGGTGTGGATGACATTGATCAAAGAAGATGTATTATACGATGGGGTGTTGTGGAGCACAAATAGTTTGACATCCAAAAGGGAGGTTAGGTTGCATAGCGAGTTACCATGGTGGTGGGTCAACCTATGAAATAGGGGATTTGGTAGATGGAGTAGGTGAGTCGTTGTGAGTAGTCTTTGAGGTCATGGTTTTAGTGGTATCAAGAAAAACTAACTCATAATTAGGAATAAGATAGGGCTGTAAGTATCTTCATATTGTTTGACTAAAGCTAATGAGGCAAGCGGACCATCCAAGGGTAATGCTAAAGACTACGGAGAAAAGAAAAATTCATCCTTATAGAGAATGACATTATGATTCACAATTTTTTTTAATGGTCAAAAAATAAAGGTGGTAACCCTTTTGAAAAGAGGAATAATTCACAAACCTACATGGGAGAGTTAGAGAACTGAATTTGTAATATACATCCTATGTGATGGCATAACGATGATACCAAAAAACATGAATATAGTCCATGATAATGGATCGACCAAAGAACTTATATGGACTATTATCACTTATAAGGATGCGTGTTGGAATATATTTTAATAATATTGAAATATATTAATATTTTGATGATGAGAAAAATGAAATTATAATATGAGAATATTATAATCATTGTTTGATTATTTATTTTATTGAATTTTTTATTAGAAAAATAATACTAAAATTGTAAGCAGGAAATAATGAGTGCATAGGATCCAACAATGCAGATAGGTAGTTTATGAGAACATTGGATATGAAGTGCACTACTACGACATCCGGATTCTGAATTTGTAACTGGACCCTAGACTATGAAATCACTCCAGGGACCTTGGTGTTTGTTTCTCCGCGGGTGGCCTATGACTTTAGGTAATGGTTAACAACTGAGAATGGGGAAACCAAGTATTTGCGTTGGTAGAATACTACCAAAATTGGGGATGGTTACAAGTGTATTGCCTATCCCTTTTTTACTATGCTTCCATCCATTTAAACTTCCCCTACCTATGATTCAAAAAAACCATAATTGCCTACTCTGCTTATTGAGCAATCTACTTTGCTTCTTGAGATAGCCGACCGTTGCTTGTTACATACGGAATGAAAAAAAATCTTCTAGGTAGCCAACAAACTTGCATGTAGGCCTACATGTGCTTTGCTCTTGCAGCGAAGCATGTTATCAATTCTATAGTTACTTTTTAGAATCATTAATTCTCCTTTCTTGCGCAACACCTGCCTTTTGGTGCAATTACTTTTTAGAGTCATTAATTCTCCTTTCTTGCGTAACACCCGCCCCTTTGTTCAACTAATCCTTAGGTAGTACTTCCTTAGTGCCTATGTGGCACTTGGGGGTAACATGCACTTACCTCAAAATTGGGAGAGAATGTGAGCCTGATTAATTCACCACTCATTTTGAAGGAAAATGATAAAAGCATTAGAGAAATAACAACCTAAAATTCAATATAAGTAAGAAATAATATGTGAAAAAAGCACTATCTATGAACAAAAGCTATAATTTATTATTTTAACTTTTGTTTCTAGTATTCATTTAATGAATAAATGAAACTATTTCAACTAAACATACAAAAACAACTTATCTATCTATAACAATAATATGACAAAAAATAACTACATTCACATTCGTTCATCGGCACTAAGAGCTAGTCATGATTTTGAAAGGGAGATATTACCACTAATTGTTGTTGATTCTAAGAAATAAGGTGACAACTGTCATTTTGGCTTTACTAAATGGTAAATTGACTTCAAAGGGTTGTTTCCAATAGTTTGAAAACAATGACTAGCTTTCTTCATTTTAATAAAGAATGTGGGGACAATTTGTCAAAACGCAGGAATTCATTAGGTGCGAATGATATTTTTCCAATGGCATTCAATATTGTTCATGCTTAATTACTATTGATGCTCCTGTTACTCCTTTGGTGACAAGATTTACAGGTGATTAGTGTCAATTTTCTCTTAATAACCTTTAAATGCGTTGGAATTCTAAAATGCATTTAACAAAGGAAGGATTTAATACCATATTAGGGCTTTAATGCATGTGTTTAGATGAATCTTGGCAGTGAAAAACCCAATCCAATAGAGGCTGAGTGTGGAGGTAAAAAGAAGCTAGTTGTCCAAGAGAGGTGGAGAGAAAGTTTTGTGAACTGGAGTTTTGTATACTTTTTATATACGTAATTTATAATGTAAACAGTCTTACTTATAAGACAATGGAGCCGTAATTCTATGAGGAAATAATGTTTACATTATGGACGTTAGGAAAATGTTTAAGGGGTTTTCTTAGCCATGAGCAAAGAAGAAAGTGAAAAAAAAGGGAAAAAAAAAAGCTTAGGAAGAAACTAGTACCTAAACTTTCTTTAGTGTCATGGACCTGGGTTCCATCCCAAAATGTTAATCTTAATTAAGAGGAGTAACCAGTTTCTTTATATGGCCATCAATGTGGGTGGGACTCTTTGCCAACCCCACGCTAAGGGTCCACCCATTGCCCAACCCACCCTAGGGGATAGCAGTCACAAATGCCATTGGGTGGACCCACTACATACCCTACACTAGGGGATAACGGTCGCAAGTCTATTAGGCTAGGAGATTATTTGATTCTAATATCACTTGTTATGGACCTGAGTTTCATCCTAAAAGATTAACCTTAATTGGTAGGAGTAGCCAATTTTTTTATATGGCTAAATCATCTCGCTTGCCTTTTTGATTTGAGAGAATAAAATCCATTACATTAGTATCAACTAAAAAAAATGCTTAAGTAATTTAGGAAGGATCTTTGTGTATATTAAGAAACTTAAGAAGTACAAAAGAATGGTACTTGTATTTATCGGCTACTAAAGAGTATAAATATTTACAAGAGAAAATAAGAAAACAGAGAATTGAACAACAAATAAGAAAACATGTAGTGTCTTTTTGTTACAATAGATTGTCACTTTTTTTTTCTTCCTTTGATCGACTTCTTGAGTCTATTGTGCTAAGGCATGTCTTCTTTAAGAAACGCCTTTGTTGCACAGTTGAGCTGAGGTGTTTTATTTTGGAGTCTCTTGCCAATAAAGTGAGATGAAGAGGCTTCGTATAGTTAAATTAGACATTTCTTGACAAGTTTTCATGATTGAAAAAGACATTGTTTCACCCCCACACTGATTTATGTGACTCGCATGTTACAGGGCTTTCCATTCCAAGAATCGAGACGATTGAAAAAGAACGTTCATTTACCCAAAACCTCGTTATGCGGTTCCACTGGTACGCGGCCTTTTATTTTTGGACTCGTAGGACGACTCCAATTGGTTGGTAACTTAGTGATATCACCACGCACGTTTGGTTGAAGAGCTTTTATCCAACATCGATTTAGGTGATTCATGGCTTTTCATTCCTTGACCTGACTCAAAAACCCGAAGTCTCCTGAGAAAGATCTGACAGAAACACAACTACAAGAGTAAGAGACCAACATATGATGTATTTGGAGACTACGAAACCCGGACCTTGAACTAAATCTCTAAATAAAGTGCATATCTGCTGTCCGGCTTTCAAAAAATCAGTTTATATAAGAAAACCAAGTTTCTTTCCCTCTCCCTCAGCCTCCCAACGTCTCTGTCTTGTTTCATTTGTGTTGTTGTGGTCATATAATTAACAATTTAGAAGATGGGATTGTACCAGCTAAACATTTGATAATAAAACTATAGTCTATGATGAAAATCTGTGATTAGGTGTGATCAAAATTTTGAGGAGCTGACAACCATAACCATATCATAAAAGTTAGGAAGCTTCGGTCCTCTAGATATAATATGTGTTGAGTAATGTTTATTATTGAAGACGAAAGTCTCACATAAGAAAATATATGATTTTTGATAATATTAAAATATGAAAATATCTTTCTAACTCATAAATTAGTTTTTAAATTGAATCTTGAACCTATTTCTAATATGGTATTAGGGCATAAATTTATCCCTTTTAATTCTCATTTTACTTGAAGTCTTTGAAATATATTTGTTGTGCAAGGCATACTATGCACAAGAATGTTCAAGAATAAAAATTTTTATTCTTAAAAATATATGTTTAAGAATGTTTAAAAATTTTATATAAAAAATATAAAAAAATTTTAAGAATAAATTTTTTATATTTAAATATAAAAATATCTTTTCAATTCATGAATTAGCTAGTAAGTTAAACTTAAAACTTATTTTTAACATATCTGTTATACTTTTTTTTTGTTTTATCTTGATATGATAAGTTATGTGTATAGAAATTGTATTTGTTTCATTAAATGATCAGTTGTAATTTAAGTTGGGTTATTCTTACCACTAAGGATGATTCAACTTTAAAAATCACCTATCTATTAAGCATGCTAATGAAGAAGATGATTTGTCTAATAACAATGATACAGAAAGACTCAAATGACTTTTACTACTAATTTTTGTGAAAAGTGATCAAAGGAATAAAGGGACAATATGTTGAACTTACAAGTAAAAGAGAGGAAAGATGTGAAAGAAAACATGACGTACATAAATAAAACTCTTCCATCTAATCATGCAAAAGGCCCATCTGTGTAGAAAATATAATACAATAGACAACTACAGTCGCATTTATTAAGACAGCTAGTAATGATTTAAAAAAGGGCGACATTATAACTACCGCTGTCAATCCCAAGCCCAACAAATATGGTGATGACTGCCAATTTAACGTCAACAAAATGGAAGTCATTGCTAATTGTTTGGAAGAGGCAACTAGCTTTCTCCGTTGAAATGCAGAAGGCGGGAACCCTTTGGTTTGCAAAAGGAAGGAACTGATGCAAGTCTGACAACAAGATCTATAGATGAGTAATGACAAGAATTTTCTATGACCTTTGTATGCATTGGAATTCGTAGAATACTTCCAATGACTCAATGTGCCCAACACTCACTTTTACTTAAATGTTATATTTGCCAATGATTCAATTTGCCCAACACGGATGACGTGCTTGGCTGCCGGGCAACATCTTTTAACGGGTTGACATCAGGCTTAAAATAGAAAAATTTAGAAAATCTATTGATTACAAGACCTAAAAATAAATCTATCACGTGGCTGGACGAGAAGAGTCACGTTCTATTTAATGTCTTCTACTCATCCACATCTTACATTATTTATTTATTTTTTGTCTTTTATCATGACTTATTCCAGGTAAAATGCCACTTGATAAACTCATTCTGCCACCGATGATATCATGTGGAAAGGTAAATGATAGGATCTTGAAAGATAATTATCAGTGGTGAGGAGCACACACTGTTTTGGCTTTCCTCGAGTTAAAAGTGTCCTAAACGGAGAAGATTTTGGAATGATAGGAGCTTCTGCATTGTATCTTTTTTTAAGAAACAAATAGTTTTATTTATACGTGTCCTCTATTGTAGGAACAAAGATTTAGTTTAAGCTACTTTAGCTTACTTATAGGGTGCTTAAACGTGTCCATTTTAGTGGCAGAGTAACCATCGAAAATACATATAAGGTAATTTAAAGAAAAATGAGCTTCTTAATGGGTTCACAATAAAGTGGAAGTTAACTTGGTAACTAATCATTTATTTAGTTATCTGGTAAAGCTTTTGAATCAATGTTTCTATCAACAATATCTCCATTTTTATAACTACTCATATAGTTTACTATCTAGTTGGTGTAGCATTACTGATAAGCAAACTGTTTTTAGTCTAGTTCATTTTAATCTATATTTCTGTTCACTTAATTTTTCTATCCATTTGCAAAGTGCAAGGTTTTATGTTGACGGAAGTAACCAAGCTAGATTTTGATGAGTGAGCTGTGATGAGTCGATAATGTGGCTGACTGTTCGTCGATGATATGTTAACTAGCTGTCAGCATATAGAACCTCATCTCATTGACCTAGGTTGTAGAAAAATAAAGTCCACAAGAAGTGTCTCTCTGAAGTCAAAACTTTGTGATGAAGTAAAAAAATTATAAATAGAGTAAAAAATGAGATACATAAAACAAAATTCTTAAGTGTTGAGTGGAATGTATTCTGCAGAGATTTTATTTTGATATAGTAAGTTGTCTAGATTAAAAGGGTATTTTTTTTTGTTTGATTACAACTTTTAAATAATAAATTGAATTATTATGAATATAATACTTATTGAATAATATGTATCTTAAATTACTTCTATTGCTGTTAATCCCACAAAAACTAGCTTCCTTCGTTGAAATACAGGTGGGAAGACTTTGGTTTGCAAAACGAGGGAAGTGATACCCATAGGGGGACAAGATTTATAGGTGATTAATGGCAAGATTATTCTAATGTCATTTAAATGCGTCGGAATTCGTACAATGCTTTCAATGATTCAGTGCACCCAACCCTCAATTTTATTATATGCCGAACAAAATGCAAGACACACTGTTGGTCAGTGGGCGACAATCTTTTTAGTGGTTAGCATTAAGCCTAAAATAAAAACCTTTAGCCAATCTATTAGTTACTAGATTCAAAAATACACTTGTCACGCGGTTGAACGGGAAGACTCGTCCTACTCTCTACTAGCCACATGTTGCATTTTTTTTTTCTTTTGTTAGCGTAACACATACGAGGCTGAGTTGAGAGGTTTTATTGGATGTCTTCGACGTCGGATGGCTTCCAACTACCAAATTTTACATATTTCAATCACAAGTTGTGTTAATTCATTGAAAAGTAATAAGCAAATTGCTCTTAGTTTGTCAAGTAATAAGAAGCAATTTGCTCTATCTCTATTCGGTAGCTTTGCTTATCTATACAGTGTGGGTATCTCTTCGTTTCTTCAAGTTTGTCTGCAGCTACTCCTAATTGGGACTTAGAAGCAACAATCTTTGAAGGCAGCCCATCCAACCTTGTAAGTTATTAGTTGTTTTTCTTTTCAAACAATTTTCCGTTTGCTTAAATGTTCAGAAGTTTGATGATAACTCTATTTTATATAGAATTATTTTAATTATTTTAAATAATATTTAATATTATTTTTATTAGATTATATTTGTATTTAATTGTATGTATACATTTTTTGTTATTTTATACAACAAACCTAAAATAGAAGATAAATGAAGAAAAGAAGCACAAAAGCAAAAGAAAATGAAAAAAGAGAAGGAGAGTTAAAAAGAGAAAAAGAGGAATGAACTTTTATCGACCTATTTAAATGTTTAGATGTTTGATGATAATTTTATTTTATATAGAATTATTTTAATTATTTTAAATAATATTTAATATTATTTTTATTAAATTATATTTTTATTTAATTGTATGTATACATTTTTTGTTATTTTATACAATAAACTTAAAATAAAAGATAAATGAAGAAAAGAAGCACAAAAGTAAAAGAAAATGAGAAAAGAGAAGGAGAGTTAAAAAGAAGAAAAGAGGAATGGGCTTTTATCGACAACACAAATAGTGACCTACTGGGTTTTGGAAGCCGATTAACAAAACAGACAGAGGAGGGTCGTGTATTGTCAGTGGGGAATAATCGGGTTTTGAGTTTAGAGAAACCGAAAAAGAAAGAGAGCAGAGAGGTGGCAGGGGATCTCGCCGGAGATCAAAGACGATGCGCGACAGTGCGCATCTTAGGCGTAGAACGCGGCGGTCGTACGACAGCAGACCTCTAGCGTTGTCTTCCGGTGAGAAACCCGAAACCTCTTCTCTTCGACGATCTGTGCATAGCCCGAGGAGATCTGAGCAGTTCTGGCCATCTAAGGGAGTTTCCGACATGTTCTGTACCAGTTTCGCGACGGTTTACGACGGTTTACGTTCGAGCCTTCTTCGCTAGATCTACGCATTTTTGAGGCGGATTTGCGTGATATTTTGGCAGATCTGCAACCTAGGCGTCCTAATCTACCTTTTTGGAAGTTTTTGTGAAGACCGGCAGTGGACGGCGGCGCGTGTCACCGGCTCGTGGAGGAGCGTGCGAAAGCATGTGACAGCGCATTTCAGCTCGTTTTTCTTTCGTTCTTTAGACAGCTTCTTCTTCACCTTGTGATGTGTAAATTTGTGCAATTTATTTTGTGATTTGAAGACATTTTGTGACAACTTTAATGTTTTTAAATTCTAGAATGTTTTAGTTCAATTTGTTAGAGCTACGATGGAACTTAATTATAATATATGAATGTTATGATTATTTATGTTTTGTGAGATATTTTATGAATGTGAAGTTGTATATTATAGAGTTTAATGCTTTTAAGTGATTAGCTACCACTTAGATGACTTGATTTGCATGTTAGAGACCAACAGGAAATAACATGCAATTGCTTTTTATAATATGCAACCATAGATTAATATGGATAGACATATATCATATAATTTGTGTGGTTTTAGGCATAAGCTAGAATATTCATAAATCTTAATGTATTTAGTTTATTTAATTCATATGCAGACTCACAATGAGTTAATGTGCTAAGTAAGTTCGCTATACCTAGACATAGGATAGTGAATAAGTTAGGAGATTTTGTTATTACATAAGTAGAATTAATCTTACTAGCATGGATGATCGACATTTGTATTTAGTAATTAGGTGAAATCAAATGCTCTAGCATCTTTGGTTAATCAAGTTTAGGTTAAATTTAGTTGTTCAGTTCATGTTTCATCATCTTGAATTGCTAGATAAACTTTAGAAACTGTTCACCTTTAGTACTTAATTAGTTTAGTAAACACTAGTCTTCGTGGGACGATACTCATATTTATCATTATATTACTTGTTCAACATGTATACTTGCATATAGAATTTCATTGAACATTTGAACTTTAACTTTAACTTATAAAAATGCTATTTTAGCTAAAGTTAGTTTATATTGTTCCTAAACAATTGCTTTGGTTAGGTTTTCTGGAGAAAATTATTCAATATTTTCAATAATAGTAGTAGGTTTTTTTCTCCCTATTGTTAACTTTCTTAAGATATTAAGAAAAAAACAATCAAAATCCATATTTTTGCTTCCTATTTAATGGGTCTGAAAGTTTTCATGTTTTTCTCAAAGAAAGTAAACACTTTTAATGGTTGTAGCATAGACAATTGAGACAATATTGGTGTTGATGTCCAAAATGGTTAATGGTTGTTGTAATATTGATGGTTGTTGATGATGTAGAAGATGATGATACGTGAACTAATCACAATTTTTGCACGAAAATTGAATTTAATATCCTAAAGATTCCATATACAGCTTTTTACAAATGGAGCAGATATGTTACTTAATCCAAAAGAATGAAATGAATATGAATTTTCAATTATATCTTTAATTCAAATTTAGACCAAACTTGTAATTGAAGCATAGCTAAGTTCTACAAAAACTATAAAACTCCAACGCGAAAAGAAAATAAGTATAACTCCAATCTACTGATATAGAAAAAAAATAAAGTTATTGTAAGCGTTGAATGGTCAAAGCATTTTTAGCTAAAATCATTGATAACTCCAATGCGAAAGGCAATTGAAAATGGTAAAAAAAAATAAGGAAGGAAAACTATTTGTTGTTAATGCCATAACTATAAAGTTCAATATCATAATACAACCACTTTAATAATTACAACTCCCTTTTCTGAAAGAACGAATAACCTGTTCTTTATTCGATTGGATATTGATCTTGAAGTGATTTTCTTTTCAATCGTTTGTTTCAATATTCTAATGCATTTTGACTTTTCATTCACCACACCCCCCCCCCCCCCCCCCTCGCCTCCCGTTCCCTCTTTTCTCTTCCCCTTATTTCTAAGGGCTCTTCCTTCAACCATGGGTTCTACAAATAGTTTTTTTATATATATAATAAATGCTTTATCCAAGAGGGTAAAAATAACAAGTACAAATTATTAAACATCAATTATTACTTTAGGAAAGTCAATGTAGGAATTCGTTTTATTACATAAACAGTATTGCTAAAAATATTTGGATCTATTGACAGGTTAAACATGAAAGCTGGCTCAATTATTCTTCAAGAAGATAAGTCTGCTAATTGGAGTGCTTGGACGAAATCCTATTTGCGTGAAAAAAGACTTTGGAACTTTGTTAAACCATGTGAATATTCTAAGCAAGAAGATGTTGAAGTTTTTTTAAGGGATCATGGAGACCAGAATTTCAAGGCTTTACGTGTTATTTGGAACTCTTGTGGACAAAAAGCACTTTGAAAGATTAAAGGGTGTACTTTAGCAAGTGATGCTTGGAATATTTTAGAAGAAAAGTTTGCCATGTCGGATAATATTAGCAAAGGTCTTTGTCTCTCTCTCTCTTTGCTTTATCATTTTACATGTACAATACAACTAAATTTGGCCTTTGATACAGATAATTTTGTGGATTGAAGTGTTCGGATGAAATCTTATTTGACAGCTCGAGATCTTTGGAGTGTTGTTGAAGCTAGGCAAGAAGAGGATGAGATTGTTTCTGAGAATTGGAAGCACAAGAATCTTGAGGCTTTACAGGAGATTTGGAGTGTTTGTGGCCGGGAAGCATTTTTTGAGATAAATGGATTTGATTCGGCACAAGATGCTTGGAATGCTTCGGTAGAAAAGTATGACATGAAAGGAAGTGTTAACACAGGTTTTGATCTCTCTCTCTCTCTCTCTCTCTTTCTTACGCTCAGTGTTACACATGCCTAAATATTTCACATGTATGGTGCAGTTAAATTCTTCCACTGGTGAAGATAATTATGCGGAATGGAGCAACCGGGTGAAATCTGATTTGATGGATCATGGACTTTGGGACATTATTGAACCAACCATTGAACCTCCCAAGCAAGAAGATGATGAAGTAAATTTTAAAATTTGGACTAAAAAGAATTCCGAAGCTCTCGATGTGATTCGAAGTTCCTGCGGCTAGAAAGCGTTTTTGATATTAATGACATTAGTTCAGCAAAAATAACTTGGGATACTTTGGCCAAAAAATTTGGCATACTAGATCATATTAAGAAAGGTATTTATCTTTTTCTCTCTCACTTTTAATAATGCACATGCTTAAAACATGTAGTTTGTATAATATGACTAAAGCTATTATAGAATGATAAGTAATTAATAAAGAAGTTTAGATAGTTGTATAAAATTCAAAAGAAGGGAAAAATCTAACAAATTAGTCAAATAAGCATTCATAAGCTCCACTGTAGTCCCTCATGGACGGCTTTCGTTTCATTCTCTTCTAAAAATAAATAAATAAATCTTGCTAGGGAGGGAATTCGTCAAAGCTGTGCAAAGGAGAAATTGGAAAGTTGCAGAGGATTTCCTTTATAAGCATCCAAATCTAGTGCGAACCAAGATCACGTGTTGGGAATGTTAGGAGCAGTCAGTATGGTTATGGAACACGTAGAAAAAACCAAGCTTGAGTTCGAAGAAAAAGGCCATCGTGCACTCAAGGCTCTGCTGGACTCTCTACCTCAACTTGTATCTGCACGAGTCCCTAAAGGTGTTGAGGAACTTGAAGATAGAACCAAGATGCATGCAATCCATGCACCACGTGTTCAGTATGGAAAGATTAATATCTATGACCTAGAAGGACAACATGGGTTCCACACAAGCAAGCACTCGGCCTTTACAAGCTATCATCATGGAGAATCGTCATCACATGCAATACCAAGAGTCAAGGCACAGCCACCAAACCATCCTAGAAACAAGGAGAAAAGACACACCTACTATGATGAAGTGTTCAAGAAGAAATTAGCTAAGGTTGGCCGTTACACATGGAAAAGGAGGTGCCGACTACACCGGCCATTGAAAGTTGTATTATCTGAACAATATTTTAACTATAGGCCTAGGCTATATAAGCTATGGAATGACTCAGTGTTTTGTATCAAGTTTTCTTAAAGCCTTGATCTACTTTAATATAAGGCCTTTTTTGTTTGAGCCTTGTGTTTATTTCATTTTGCAACTTGGTATAGAGCCACCATGGCTCGAAGAACCGACACGTACCCATTTTCCAATTCTATCAATATGAGTAACTTTGTTACAATCAAACTCACAGAAGGAAACTACCTTTCCTGGATGACCCAAATCAAATCTCTTCTTTAAATCCAGAAATTAGCTAGCTTTGTGATAGGTGATATTCCAAAACCTAGCCAAACCACAGATGGTGAAACTCCTAACCCTGATTATGACTCATGGTCACAAAGTGATGCATTAATCAAATTATGGATTATCAGTACTATTTTAGAGGAAGCTTTGGGCCATATTTTCGAGTTAGAAACATTAGCTCAAGTTTGGAATGAATTGGCAAATCATTTTGCACAGAAAATAGAAACCCGTGAGTTTGACCTACTTTCTTAACTCAACAATATTGGAAAGCAAGGTAAAATGCTATCGGCTTTCCTTACTAAATTTAAGGGATTATTAAATCAAGTAAGCTCTATTGGAAAGCCAATATCAAACTTAGCCAAGACATTTAGACTTTTTGAAAGTCTTAATGAAAGTTATGAAACTTTTAAAACCATTATGTTTCGACCACTTATCCTTGAATTTAGCGTGGTTATTTCATAATTGCAAACATATGAATCTCGCATAATTAGGTATCCCAAGAATGTTACTTCTATTCCAAATGAAACAACAGCCTTCTCAGCTCAACTTAACAATAGAGGAGAAAAAGGAAGCTTTAAAGGATGTGGAAACCAACCACGTTTCACATCCCAAGGATAGGGATTCACCCCTTTCAACAATCGGAATTCTTTCAACTAAGAAAGAGCCAACTTTGGAAACCCTAATACCACTTTAGGTGATTCTACTCATAACTTTGCTTAACATTCGATTACTTGTCAAATATATGGTGAGAAAGAACACTCTGGACTAGAATGCTGGTGACGATTTGATCACGCATATCAAGCTGACAACATACCTAAGGCCTTGTCAACATGGCATATCAATGAGCCTAAATGAGATGAATGGGTGGTAGATTTAGGAGCTTCATCTCATATAGTAGAATCAACAAGTATTCTATCATCTTTTAAAACATATTCAGGCTCAGATACAATCTTCATTGGAAATGGAGAACGTATTCCAATCACGCATATTGGTTTTACTAGTCTTAATCAAGGACAGATAAAATTAAATTCCATTTTAGTTGCACTTGTAATAAAATATAATTTATTATCCATATCCAAATTAACTAATGATAATCTTTGTTTGGTTTCATTTGACAAAAATTCATTTGTTGTTAAGGATTTGATCACCCAGGAGAAACTTCTAAAGGGGTCTAGAGGAGGAGATCTATATGTGTTGCCCAACAAAAGGATACAAGCCTATTTCACTCTTCATCAACAAACTATAAATGGTGACACATGGCATAAAAGATTAGGTCATTCTAATCTTCGCATTTTGAAGGATTTACATATTTAAAAATTAATAAATTTGAAAGGAGAGATACCTAAAGTTTGTACTACATGTTTAGAAACTAAGAGTCATCAATTATCTTTTGGATTGTCTAGTAATAGATCCTGTGTACCATTTGAACTTATACATAGTGATTTATGGGGGGCCTCTCCAGAAAAGTCATGCCAAAACTTTATATATTATGTGATATTTATTGATGAATGCACTAGATTCTCTTGGTTTTATCCTCTCAAAAGGAAATTAGATCTTTTTCAAACTTTCATTGATTTTAAATCCATGATAGAATGACAATTTGATGCCAAAATCAAGATTCTCCAATCTAACAATGGAGGTGAGTATACTAGCGAAGAATAAGCTGATTTTATGAGATATCATGGTATTATTCATCAAATGTCATGTCACTATACTTCGTAGCAGAATGGAATTGCATAACAAAAGCACAAACATATAGTTGAACTTGGATGTTCAATGATGAAAGAAGCCGAAATACCCCAAAAGTTTTGGGTTAAAGCATTTCTCACAGTAATTTATATTATAAACCGAATTCCAACCCCAGTATTGGAAAATAAATCACCCTTTGAAATATTATTTCATTGGATTCAAGAATATGGAAACTTAAGAGTTTTTGGAAGTTAATGTTTTCCATGTTTACGTTCAACTCTTATTGACAAATTGGAATCAAAGTCTCTACCATGTGTTTTTATAGGATACAACACATAGCACAAAGGGTACTGATGCCTACACATACCCACAAGAAAATTATTCATATCAAGACACGTGATATTCAATGAACGTTTGTATCCATTTAAGTTGTCAAGTACTAGAGGAGTTTATTTGAATCCGACAGAAAATCTTATTTCAAGCAAAACTAGATCACTTGGAGGAGATTTGAATTAAATCACCACATCGGAAAACAATAATATAGGACAACTACAGGATCTCACAGACTTACAACATAATCAGTTTGTACAAAGGCCCCTTCTCATGCAAGCTTCACAAAATAAGGAAATACTAACACCTTGCATCAGGTACAATGAAGAATCAGAAAATTCGGAAGACATTCATGCCAATTATGTACCGTATGAATAAAATTTGGACCAAGCATTTATTGAACATGAACAAGGTTGTACTTTAAATAGAACCATTCCTCTTTTGGAAACCTCACTTGTGCTTTTAGAGAAACAACCCATATAAATATCTTCATCTTCTTCTTCAGAAGCCGACCTTCTCACCTTATTCCACTTCAGGCTTTACCCAAACTAGTGATATCTCAACACACACAACCCCACCTAGAATCCATCCAATGACTACCCGAAGCCAACTAGGAATTAGACGTCCCAATCCTCGTTATGCGCTCCATGCATTCATGTATATTCCAACAACTCCCAACAACATAGCTCAAGCTTTTTCTCACCCAGGTTGGAGGAATGCTATGGAAAATGAGATGGAGGAGTTGCAAAGGATTGAAACATGGAATCTTATGCCATGAATGCCAACCATGAACATGATAGGAAGCAAGTGGATATTCAAAATGAAGCTTACTCCTTAAGGAACCATGGACTGACTTAAGGCACGGTTGGTGGCCAAGGGATATTACCAAGAATCAGGAGTTGATTATCTTAAAACATATAACCCATTGTTTGTCCCATAACCATTAGGTTAGTGATTTCACTTGCTATTATTCAAGGATGGTGCATTAAACAATTAGACATTGCAAATGCTTTCTTTCACGGCTTCTTAATTGAACCTATTTTTATGCAATAACCTAAGGAATTTGTTCATCTTAGATATCTAGATCATGTATGCCAGTTGCATAGATCATTATATGGTTTGAAACAATCACCATGTGCATGGTTTGAGCGATTTTCAACTTTCTTACTTGAATGTTGTTACCAATGTTACATGTTTAATCCATCCTTATTTTTCTATTGTAAAAATGAGCATGAACTTTGGGTGCTACTTTATGTGGATGATATCATAGTAACCAGAAACTTAATGAAGATAGGCAATGGTTTTATCCTTGAGTTAAGTGGAGGCTTTCTAATGAAGGACCTTGGAAAAATTCATTACATCCTTGGACTACAATTTGAATACAATGAAGCAAGAATTTTTGTATCACAACATCAATATACTCTTGATATTTTAAGGAGAGTTGAAATGATATGTAGTTGGCCAATATCCACACTTATGTCAATGAAAGGAGAATCAATACATAATGGTGAAAATTTTTTGCTTCAACTAATTGGATTTCAGAGCATTCTAGGATCTCTACACTACCTTCACAAACTTGGCTAGACATCAGCCAAGCTATGCACAAGCTTTACTAGCACATGAGTGCACCCCAAATCAAGGATCTATTCCAGCTTAAAAGGATCTTTTAATACTTGTAGGGAACAACGAACTATGGTTTGCAATTCCACAAGGAAAGCCCAACCACTATCTATGGTTTTACAGATGCTGATTATAGAGGATGTGACAAGTCAAGGAAATCCACCACCAGTTTTCTCATGTTTATAGGTGCAAATCTTATTTCCTAGATCTTAAGAAAGCAAAACTTTGTGTCACAATCCTCAGCTGAAGCTAAGTATCATGCACTGTTTTAAGGGACAACTGAAGTAGTATGGTTGCTTAACCTACTTTGGACACTTGGGGTAAGTTAATTCACTCATGTTCATATGTTTTGTGATAACCTTCTAGTTCTGCAGATGTCTGCTAATCCAATCCTACATAATCGATCCAAGCACATCGAAATAGATATACACTTGATCCAAGAAAAGGTGGCCCAAGGAACAATTGTAACAATCTTCATTCCTTCTAGAGATTAACTGGCGGACATTCTAACCAAGCCACTTGTAAGAGAAAGATATGAAGATCTACGAAACAAAATGGTGTAACTCCACCAATTTTGCAGGGCAGTGTTGGGGCAATTGGTATGGTTATGGAACACGCAGAAAGAACCAAGCTTGAGCTTGAAGAAAAAGGTCATTATGCACTCAAGGCTTTGATGGACTCTCTACCTCAACCTGTATATGCACAAGTCCCTAAAGGTGCTGAAGAACTTGAAGATAAAACCAAGATGCATGCAATCCATGCACCACGTGTTTAGTATGGAAAGATTAATATCTATGACTTGGAAGGACAACATAGGTTCCACATAAGCAAGCACTTGGCCTTTACAAGCTGCCATCATGGAGAATCATCATCACATGCAATATCGAGAGTCAATGCACCACCACCGAACCATCTTAGAAACAAGGAGAAAAGACACACTGGCTATGATGAAGTGTTCAAGAAGAAATCAGCTAGGGTTGGCCGTTCACATGGAAAAGGAGGTGCCGACTACACCAGCCATTGAAAGTTGTATTATCTAAACAATATTTTAACTATAGGCCTAGGCTATATAAGCCACGGAATGGTTTAGTGTTTTATATCAAGTTTTCTCTAAGCCTTGATCTACTTTAATATAAGGCTTTTTTTGTTCGAGGTTTGTGTTTATTTCATTTTTCAATTGGGAGGAGGTAGCTCTTTACATTATTGTGACTTAGGAAATGACAGGATTGTGAAGAAGTTGGTGAAGCTAATGTTAGCAAAGCACTTAGAGACTAAAGATGACAATGTTTATACAACTTTCGCTCGTGCAACTATTTGTGGTCACTAGGGGGATAAATTGGGGGATGGCAAGGTGCATGTATGAAAAGAATAAGTACTTGATCCACTTTAAGGACAAGAATAAATGTATACCTATTGTTCTGGCTATCATACACAAGCAAAAAGGTTTGGCTCACCATGTTTATGATCTTACTCCTTTGAAATTTCTAAAACAAGATAAAGGCATCTAGGGCGTTACAATGTGTACACAGGCTATATACAATGGGATGTTAGGTAAGAGTTGCTCCTTAAATAAGTCGTTTACCTTTATTTTTGATAATTTGATTCTTTGCAATATAAGTTCCTCCATATTCATTATTCTTGATACAATGCAATAGATATTGCTTTGGATTTAATCGAGTGTCATCTACCTTTTGCTCTTTCTCTTAACCTTAGTAGTTGCTCCCCATTTTATGTGTTAGCTTCTACTTACACATTCTTGTGTGGAAGTCATCTCAGGTCTTGGAAACAATGGATTAGCCATTGTTATAACCACTTTTCTTCAATAAATTGTTTAAGTATTTTGCACTAACTTAGGGTATATGGATTAATTCTAGAAGGATTATAGGTAATGTCGTCCAATAAACAGATGCTATCCTATTAGTACTTTTACTTTTTCTTGTCCAAAATTAGTGAATCAGCCACACAACACACTTATAATAATGGCTACATCTAGATAAAAGTAAATTGTCATCACAAATTTAAGAAATGGTAGTACCAAATTTTTAATTCATTGAGATTGTTTTGTCCTAAGGGATATAAGTTCTATGAATTCTTGTCACTAGTAAAATTTATATAAGCATTTAGGAATCAGAAAACACCAATACGATCAATTAAAAACTAAAGAACTTTTTTTTCCAGTCAAAATTTCTCCCCTTAAGCTTTAATTACTAATAATGAGGACCATAATCTGGCATACTCATACTTTTTCTACTTAGGAAATTAAAAAACCATGATGCCTTCTTATCGAATGAAGACTTACTTCTATTAGTGAAATAAAAATGGCAATAATTTCTTTGTGCTTGCAACATCGAGTCAAGAACTATCTTCACCTTTTAGTCTTTTAATTATATTTCCTAGTGTAAACACCAAGCCACAATAAAGGTATCTTATAAGAAACATAATAGTATTGTTCATGTTGCCAATGAAATCATGTCTTCTCGAATTTATTTTGTAAAATGATATCTTGTGAGACTTTGCACTGCATGTGTCGATTTATTTGAGTTGTATTTAGAATTTCATAATAATTTTAATTATATCAAGAGTAATTAATCAATTGGTTCGTTTTCTTTTCTTTCCCTTAAAAAAAAATTGTTATGTGGGATTTGATAATGATTCTTCTAATTCTCACTTCATTTAAATTTTTTTTAATGAATGTTAGACAAACTCGATCAACTTCGCCCAATCATGAAAGTCATGTATGTTGAAAAAGTAAGGATAGGTAGCCAGAACCTTATATTAGGAGAAACGGGGAATCGACAAAACTTAACCTCTTTTCATAAAATTATTTCTTAATTAATTCGATTTACAAAAAATTGATTTATACATGAGAAAGAGCAATAGAAATGGAAGGAAAATGATTTACAATTATTCACAAACTGTTCCATATTTGTGTCAATGAAACCGGAAAGGAAATATGGTGATGTAACGGCGACAATCACGACTGCTCGCGATCGCTATCACACACACATGCGGATAGGATATGGGTTGTGGGCCACTTGCTGACATGGCCCTAAGGCTGATGTGGCAAATGGTGTGGCAACTGACATTCACATCTGTTTAACATCCCCCTACAAGCTAAAGAGGTAGTATGGACCGTTAGCTTGGACTAAAGAAGCTTGAAATGAGCATATGACAAGCCTTTGGTGAAGATGTTCTTTGGTTGATCAACTGAGGACATGAACTGAAGAAACAATTGACCATAGGCTAGACGTTCTCAAACAAAGTGGAAATTGATCTTAATATGTTTCGTGCAAGCATGGAATATAGGATTCACAATCAGATACAAGGCAGACAAATTATCACTCCAAATAGTGGGAGGCTAGGGTGGGATGGCATGTAGGTCGTGGAGGAGATACTCGATCCACATGAGCTCAGCCATCATGTTAGCAAGAGACTTATATTCAGCTTCAATACTAGAGCGAGCAATGGTACGTTGTTTATGGAAGCTCCACAAAATAAGGTTTAGACCCAAGAAGATGTAGGAGCCACCAACTGAACAATGATCATCACGGTCACCAGCCTATCTAGTAGAAGAAAAGGCATGGAGAAAGGTGGAGGGGCCCCGAGTGAGAAGAAGGCCAAGTCGGGGAGTGACGGTTAGATAACGAAGGATGTGCTTCACGGCTTACCAATGAGCAGTGGTTGGGTGATGAAGAAATTGGCAGGTGTTGTTGATTGAGTAGGCAATGTTAGGGCAAGTGAGTGTGAGATATTAAAGGGCACTAACAATGCTGCGATAAAGCATGGGGTCCAGGAAAGGATGGCCTAAGTGAATGGAGAGAGGCTCATCAATGGAGCATGGAATGGAGATAGGTTTGGCTTCCTACATCTTGGCTCAATCAAGGATGTTAAGAGTGAACTTGGCTTGGTGGAGGAGAAGACCCGCCATAATAAGTTGAATTTTAATACTAAGGAAATAATGAATGGAGCCGAGATCCTTGAGAGAAAATTCTTAATGGAGGGCCTATAATAAAATGGAGAATGGAGCCTATGCAAAACCAGCCAGGATAATACCATCCACATAAACAAGAAGAACAAAGTTGTACCAAAGGGTATGAAGGGTAAAATGCAACATGTCAGTCAAGGAGATAACAAAGCCGAGGGAGACCAAGAAGGAGCTCAACTGTTGCTATCATGCATGAGAGGCCTACTTGAGACCATAGAGAGAGCAGTGCAAATAACAAACATGAGAGGGGTGCTCTAGGTCCATAAAACCAGGAGGTTGGTTCATGTAGACAACTTCAGAGAGATGACCATGGAGAAATGCATTCAAAACATCCAGTTGTCGAATCGACCAACCACAGGAGTAGGCAAGGCTCAAAATGGTGCGAATGGTGATAGGTTTTGCAATAGGGCTAAAAGTCTCAATGTAGTCAAGACCTTCTTGTTGATGAAAGCCCTTGGCCACCAGGATGGCCTTGTGCCATTCGAGAGAGCCATTAGATTTAAGCTTGACCTTGTAAACCCATTTACAACCAATGGGTTTGACACCAAAAGGGGGAGCAACTAGAGTACATGTGCCATTATAAAGCAGAGTAGTGTACTCAACGACCATGGCCTCCCACCAATGAGGATCATGGGTAGCCTAGGAATAGCATGTGGGTTTAGGTGCAGGCTGGGTGGAGGCTATAAGGGCAAAGGTGTGGTCACGAGTGAGATGACATCTGGTGATAATGCCATCTTGAAGTTAGGTGATTAGTCAAGAAAGGGGGGGGGGGGGAGGAGGTGGCGGGGAAGAAAGTGGTGTGGTTGAGGGAAGGTCTGATAGGGTGACAGCAGGTATTGGGTTGGAAGAGGAAGTAGTAAAGGTGAGGCCCAATGTGGGAAGAGGTACCAAAGAGAGAGGTAAATCTAGTGGGCAGGGATGAAAGACAGGATCGAGAGGAAAAGTAGGAGTATGATAAGGAAAGATGTCCTCATGAAAGGTAGCATCTGCAATGAGGTAGATGCACTAGGTCTTAGAACAAAAACAATGATAGCCTTGGTAGCTGAGAGGGTAGCCAAGGAAGACACAAGTGCGGGATCGAGTAGAGAGTTTATGAGGAGTATAAGGATAGACACACCCAAAGACACGAAGGTGGGTAATATCAAGAGGCTAATGAAAGAAGACCTGCCACAAAGAGAAAATGTTGAGGACCGGAGTAGGAAGGTGGTTAATAAGGAAAACCACATTCTCAAAGGCAAAATCCTAAAAATGAGGGGGGAAGTAGCTTGAGGAGAAGAGTGAGACCAATTTTAGCAATGTGACGGTGTTTGTGTTCTACAACACCATTCTGAAATGGAGAGCAAGGGTAGGAAACACACTGATGGATACTAGCATACTGGAGATTGGAACGAAAGGCAACTGACATAATTTAAAAATGCCATTGCATTGAATTGCTTGAAGGTGATGATGAAGCTAATTTTCAACAAACTTGTAGAAAGTAGTGAAAATTGAAAGAAATTGAGAGCAAGTGTGAAAAGTATATAACCATGTGAAACGAGAAAAATCATCAATAAAGGACACATAAAACTTGTTGCTATTTATTGACTCAATAAGGTAAGGATCCCATACATTGAAATGAATGAGTTGAAATGGCTGACTAGACCTAGAGGAGGTGGGGGGGGGGGTGGGGATGGTGACGACTCTTACTAAAAGTGCATACCTTACACGGGGGATATGAAGGGGAGGTGTATGGAGTGTGAGTAGACTTCAAAAGTTGAATAATGATGGGTGGGAATGGATGATCCAAACGATGATGCTAGAGCAAGAGAGGATTGGTGTGAATAGCCATATGTGCACAAGGAGGAACATCATATGATCCAACACGATAGAGAGCATGATCAAGTGTGCCGTGGAAGATGATCTGTCTCATAAGACAAAAAACGACCCAAAAATGAGTCACAGAAGATAAGAAATAACAATTATTATTTAATGTAAATTTGGAAATTGACAAAAGTTTTTTCATGATGGAAGGGACAACTAAAACATTACGAAGGCAAAAGGAAGAAATGGAGAGAGTACTTATGTGAGTCATGGGGAGGGTCATGCTCACCCACGGTAAGTTGTTGAGAACCATTATAAGGAGTGGTTCCGGTGAGGCCATTAGGGGAATAAGTGACATGGTGGGAGGCTCTTGAGTTGAGATGCGAGGAGGCAAGGTTAAGGGCCAAGGGAGAAGGGTTGGGAGGCCCATTGTATGAGTAGGGAAGGGAAGGTTGGTGTTGTGGGCCTGAAGGGGATAGTAGGGTGAGGGAGGATAATAGTTTGGGTAGGTGATGTGGGCTTGAAGGTTGAGTTAATTGTTTGAAGGTTGGAAGTTTGGGTTGAAATGCTCACAACAATTAGATACATAGTGGCTTGGCCTGCGGTAGAGGAGGTAGTAAGGCCCATTGAAATGGAGACACTAGTTGTTGTTGCGATTGGGCTAGGCCTAGTTAGGTGGATTAGGTAGCAGCCTATTAGATATGGGCTGGACCGCATTAGTAGGATGGAGTACATTTTGGCATGGGCTAGAGCGCGCACCTAGGCCAGAGTCCTCGTGGGCCTAGTGAGTTGGGCCCAAGAGTGGGTTTGCGTGGCCCATGAGTGGGTTTGGGTAACCTGTAAACTGACTCGAAAAAGCTACGAAAGCAGCCAGTTGGAGAGGAGCAACAGTGCGGTGGCTCTGGCCTTCCTTGGTGAGGATGAGGTCATGGATGACTTCCCTACTTAGTAGAGTGTTTTGGTTTTGCATTGAGACACTAGTGGGGGGAGTATTATACTCTTTGCCGAGACCTCGAAACACATGAGTAAAATACTCATCGTCAAAAACCTGGTCGCTGATGGCAGTGAGCTGGTTGAGGATCACCTTGACATCATGGAGGAATTCAATCACTGATTTGGATCCATGGGTGATGTTTGGAGCTAGAGGCAGAGAGAAGAGGCTTTCGCTGTAGATTGTGCTATGTAGGTTTGTTAGAGATATGACTAGGCAGTAGTGGAGGAGTGGAGCTCCGTCAATTAGGTGACGACCGTGTTGGTTGAGGTAGCTAAGATCCACCCTAAAGCAGCCTGATCACGCACAAGCCACATTGTATAGGTGGGATTCAGGCTGAGAGCACCGTGAGGGGCGATGAGGTTCTATGGAGGTAATAGTTCATGGCCTTCCAAAATCGAGAAAAGGTGGTTTGAAACCAAGAACTAGAGAAGTCAGGTCTTCCAGAAGACAAAGTTGGTGCCGTCAAAGCATTCAATCACGGTTGGGGTAGGCATTGTTGGCGTGGGGGAGTTCATCGGAACTGTAGGGAGAGGAGGGTTTATGGTAGTGAAAGGTGAGGATGTCATTGGGTTGACCGATGGAAGGGCATTAGCCAGCGACTTCGATGATACCATGTTGAAAAAGTAAGGATCGGTAACTAGAACCCTAGATTAGGAGAAAGGGGGAATCGACAAACCCTAACCTCTTTTCACAAAATTCTTTCTTGATTAATTTGATTTACAAACAATTGATTTGTACACGAGAATGCACAATAGAAATGGAAGGAAAATGATTTACAATTATTCACAAACTATTCCATATTCATGTCAATGAAATTGGAAAGGAAATCCAATGATGCGGCAGTGACAATTACTGCTGCTTGTAATCACGATCACGTTGAGGCTTTTATCATAGATAATTGTTTGAGCTTCGTATTTACTTTCTTATTTGTGCCAAGCACTAGATGGTGGAGTGCATGCTTGAAAGGATAATGATTTAATTGCATTTGAAACCATAAATCGATGTTTACTAATTGTTTTGGCTATTGACTATGTGAATGAAAGTATGGCTATCTTTATGATCTCCCTCCCTTGAAATGTCTAACGACTTAGCAAGGCATTTATGGCATCACAGTTTGTGGGCGTGTTATATATAATGGGATGTTAGGTAAGAACTATTTCTTTAATTAGCCATTGGTTGTTATCTTAATGATCTAATGTGTTGGCAGTATAAGTTTCCTTGTGTTTATTTTGTTTTTTGTATGATGCCACCACATAATAAGGATTGCTTTGCACTTAATCAAAGGTCATCAACCGATGGAATGATGCTTTGTTCACACCTATGTTGATCTACCGCTGCTTTACACGTCCCTGGATAGGCGCATTTTACCGGAGCAGATTAGTTGTTGCTCTGAACGTAGATGGGTGCTCCCCCTTATATCGTTGGCTTCTACACCCTATGATTTTCTTCCGTATTTGTTTTTGTTGCATTTTGCATTGCTGCATTGTGTGGCTGATGCGATTTTGGGTGCTCTAAGGCTACTTGATGGATGTCTAACAAATATTTCCCAATAACAATCCTAAGTGGAAGGTAGCACTGTCCTCCATCATCACCGGGAAGCTATGAGTTTTTTTTCAATTTAGCTATGTGGCTAGTTCAAACTTCATTGTGGATTTTATTTTATAATTTTACTTGTGAATGTTGGAAATAATTTCAAACGAGACTTCACAACATTGAATGGTTTTGGCAAAAGCAACCATGAATGTCTATGTTGCTGGTGAAGTACTAATATTGTTCACAGTATGAATGTCTTGGTTTCGCAAGAATCTTAGTGGAAGAGACATCTCGATTTAAAGACAGTGCTAAGATGAGCCGTTTCAATCGATAGGGAAGAAATGGCCACCAATAGAGGTGCTACCAGTATGTAATAATGAAAATTATGGGGACCAACATATTGGTAGCATCTGGTCTAGCAATTTACTGGTTCTTGAAAGAGGGGAGGTCTTGGGTTCAACAATGGGGAATAAGGGAATTAAGCAAGGGGGAAGATCATTGGGTGCAATCCAACCTACTATCAACATTTGAGAAAGCAAAAGAAAGGCATAAACATTCTTGCTAACTAGTAGATATAAGATATGATGAAAGTGAACCATAAATGTTTTAAACACAGGTTTTGAAATCTATTAGCTGGTTGCAATGGTGACTGAATGAAAGGAATATGTACTGCTAATTTGATGTTTTCGTTACATAGGTGCTATTAGGGATTCTTTTATAATGACAATATCTTAAACGCTAGTAAATGGAAACTTATCTTTTTAATAGTAATTTCATTTTGTAAAGTATGTTATCCATCATACTTGAAGTTGTGCCCCAATTTAGTGATAATTTTCATCATATATGTTGGAAGATGGGTGGATACAACATATTTTATTCATGGCACTTACATTGAGCCTTCTTGCTTAACTTTTTTTTAATGAAATTATTAATTTCAAGTGAGATTCATGTGTGAGGCTGTTTATGAAATTATACAACTTGGAAGCAACTTTGATTCTTCAAAGGACCATAAGTGACCCCGCACAAGGAGGCTATCAAGGCAAACCTATCTACACTACTTGCAGCCGACCGTTTTGGAGTAAACCTGAAAGCAAAATCTTATGAGAAGGTTGACAGCCTTGGTGAGAATACAGGTAATGCAGCCCGCACGATGGTTCTCCTCACGAGGAAATTAAAAAAAAAAGGTTCTTATAAAAGCTGTCTCGAGTGTAAAATGCAGTATGTCTAACTATAAGGTATAATGACTATCATCTATCTCAAAGCTCCTGAAGAAGAGATTCAATAATGATGGATCGAAATCTAGCGGCGCACACGAGGCACAGGGAAAGACATGGTAAGCTCACTTCACATTTTAAGGAAGATGTACTGAATTTTAGGATGAAAAATGATTATTACAGTGTCCTCTTCTAACACACGGTAATTAGGAAGATAAATGAGTGAGGTTCATCTAGGACAAAGGTTTGTTTTCATTAGTTTATTTGAAAAATAAAACAAGCTTAAACCAAAATTTGACAATTGATTCATAAACAAACAAACTCAAAGACAATAATATAATTTTGAATAATCATATCAATATGAGCTTTTATGTTTATGAAAAGAATATGCTCATATATAATAAATAAATTGATATAAAGTTTAAAGTTTGTACAGTCTATATAAATAGATAAAATATGGGTAATTGCTTCAAGCAAGGAACATGAGGTTGTAAGCAAAATAGTTAAAATAATTTAGGAGGTAATGTTGTCAAAAGTAAAAAAACTAATATCGTTTAAATAGTTCCAAAAAAGGGATTAGGTATAAATTTTTTTTCTTAAATGGTATGACTCATTGTCATATAAGTAGAATTTTTAATATATCTTTTAACAATATATAACTTATTATTTGTGTCTTAACACTCATCCTCACCATAATGACCAAATCATCACACCATTGTAGTGTCATATTTTGTGAACAATGTATATGCTTAAATTAATAGAATTTCATAAGTATGTTAAGAAAATACTACTTATGATATTATATTAAGAAGTTTATTATTCAACCTAAAAGTCAACTTAAGAACAAATAAAGCATATTATTGCTAAAAGGTTTAAAGTCAATGCAAAAGTTATGCTGAAGGTTGAAAGAAATTTCTTTCATTTAATTTTAAATACAAATTTTCTTGTTTTCAGTATGAGATTCATGACCTCGAATACCTTTCAACATGCTAATGTTATGTGAATAATGGGTTTGGAGTAAGATTAGATCTACTTTTATTAAGTTATATGTCTAATATATTTTATGATAGTAATTAAATACCAATGGGCTTCACAAATAATGTTGTTTTTTTATTAGGATTAATATTTTCATGATCTTGTGAGCATATTTGGCGAATATTCCATATAGTCTCTTGAAGATGTTTATTAAAATATTATTATGTGGGCTGAATTAATTCTACAAGCTTGGTGCCCCATTTTATGGACCTATTACTCCAAAACCTTCTTATATGGTCCAGATTTTATAAGGCCTTGATTCGGTGAGAATTAAGCCCATCTGAAACACAGCAGGCGCTCACGCGTGGAAAAAGCTCGGTCCGTGCTTGCACCTTGGTTTAATGATTAGAAGGGTAATGGCCTCGTGCAGGAGTGGGTTCGAGACTATAAATAGCAAGCGATATTAAAACCTGCCAGTTCGACAGAAACTTATACTTTCGGCCGCCTCATTCCGCATCTACAATTCACTTTAAATCTATCTGCAATCCTCGTCTTTTGGATTGGGCTTGAATCTGACGGTTTATGCCTTAGTTCCTATCAGTTCCAGGCTTCCCCGGAAACCCATAGCAAATTGCAAAGCATTGGTGAGTTTGATCTTACAAATACGGGGCAATTGCGAAATTCTTCGGCATAATCTTACAATTTTCTGATTCATCTCTCTCTCTGTCTGTCTAATTTTGCAGTGAAATTAGAGATGTGGAAAGAAGTCCCAAGATCGGCACTGGTCTTGCTAATTGGATCGTTCACGATGCCCTTATCTTCTTATCCCCAAGAAGTCAATTTGAGGTTAGAACATCTGATTTCGGCATTAGGCGAAATTATTTCATTGAAATCTTTTTACAAAAATTATGATCTTAAAATTAATGTTTATAAAAAAACTCTTCACTTAAAGTTGCAGTAAAATAAAAATACAGAACTAGAGGCGTTGTTTTTCTCTTTACTTGTTTTTATCTCTCAGCCCATTAAGGGCCTATTTCCGTAAGAGAGAAGTAGGGTTTGATTCATGTGCTGCATTCTCAGAAAGAAAGGGAGTGCCTCGCTTTCTCTTGCCGCAGAAACCTCGGAGAGACAGGGAGAGCCCGTTGCCTCCTCTTGCCGCCGCATTCTCAGAGAGAAAGAGAGAGCATCGCCTTCTCTTTCCGCAGAAACCTCGGAGAGAAAGGGAGAGCCTTTTGCCTCCTCTCGCCGCCACAACGTCAGTTTCGTTGCACTCCCGGTAGGTCACTCTCTCCTTCTCTTTATTAGACATTTCAAGTGTTGCATTGTATATCAAATGGAAAATGTAGGATTTCTGATGTTACCGAAAACTGATTGTATGTTGGCTTGCTTTGAGTAACAGTAACAGAACTTTTTAATATTTTATTAAAGAAGTTGAAGTAGTATCAAGAAAGAGTTTGAATCACTTAAAAAGTTTGAGGGTAAAAAATCTGATTTTGGCAACAGGAGAAATTATTTCATTTAAACGTTTTACAAAAATTATTATCTTAAAATTAACAAATGAAATTTAGGCCCCATAACCAAAATAAGGCTAATAATTTTTTCTAAAATCTCTACTTAAAGTCACAGGACAACGGCAAAAGAAGAGAGGAACTTGGGCCTTCCTCTCTTCACTCCCAGCCCCATTTCCGTAAGAGAAACACAGGGTTTGACACACCACAGTTTCTCTTGCTGCTGTGATTAGTGTCTTAATCTATGATGAATAAAGTGTTTACTCACCTGTTGAAGTGCTTGCTGTACAACTCAAAGGGTTTACTGAAAACTGATTGTATTTTGGCTTGCTTTGAATGATAGTAAAGGAATTTGCCTTGTAACATAGGTGAGTGGTTGGCATCAATTGACCCATCAGAAATTGCATGTTGGGACCATAAATATGTAGTGTTCTTTATGTATAAAATCTATCTAGGTTTGAGCTGCTTGTGTTGCTGTTACACTGTTGTCTGATGTGAATTGTGTTTGCATTTAAGACTATTGCTCACAAACGACTAAAGAAATTAAGGCACTGGTTAAGATCTCTGTCGTCAAGTTGAATTGCCCGGTGATACCAAGTTTGTTTTAAAGGGGGTGAAATATGATTTCCAAGTGCTTCTTTTTGCCAAATTAGTTTGTAAGTAGCTGCATTTTATATCAAATCCCAAACGTAGGGTTTTGTTTGCTTTCATGCTTTTCTTTGTTTTCCTCAATAGTGTTTTAATCTTGTACCATAAGCTGATTTGAGGTGATTAGTGTCTTAATCTGCGATCAATAGAGTGGTTAATCACCTATTGAAGTGGTTGCTGTACAACCCAAAGGGGTTACTGAAAGTATATTGGCTTGCTTTAATTGATAGTAAAGGAACTTTTTAGTGATTTGTTAAAGGAGGTGAAGTAGCATTAGGGAGTTCAAATGAGTTAAAAAATTTGGGTTGATTTCTATGTTTTGGTTGGGATTAATAGTATGTATAATATGTTATTTAAGTGGGGAAATATTTGTCAAGTTGCTTTTGTCATTTTTCCATTTTATTTTAATCTAATCCATTACTGTTAGGGAGATTAGTATAATTCAAATTATATATCTAGTTAGATATATTGGAGCCAAGGGGGAAGGGGAAGGTTCTTTGGCTTATATCATCCCTTCGGGGGTTAAAGTGCTAACTTGCTTCGGCTGGGGTAAGCCCTCATTGTGCTAGTCGCTAGTGGTTGGTCCAATGAGATATAAACTTTGAGGGATCATGTTCAACCTTTAACTCTTTTGTTGTTTATGGAAGTGAATGATGGTATTTCTTTTGTTACGTAACTAGTCTTTCTAATAGTGTTTTGATTTTGTCAATAGATTAAACATGGAAAATCACCTAATTGTTCGTCAAGGAAGGGATTTTGGGGATTTGGCTCTTTGGATGAAATCTGTTTTGGTTGCTGAAAATCTCTGGGGTACCATTGATCCTTCGGTTAAAGATAACGAATCTTCCTATGGTTTACAAGAAAAGGAGGAGAAGGCTTTACAGGTGATTCACAATTATTGCAGTGGGAGAGCCCTTTTTGCAATTGCAAAAGAAAAAAAGCCTAGGTGTGCTTGGAAAAAATTGGCAGAGTTTTATTACAAGGAATCTTTTGATGCACGAGGTTCTTTCTTTCTCTCTCTTGGTATTGTGTATGCCCAAATTAGTTATAGTGAAATTAAATTTTATCCTTTGTTTGATAAAATTAATTTTGAAAGGTCCCTGACATTCATTGCTTTGATTCTTTTTTGTTCTTTACCAGATGAAGAATTGAAATATGTAGGAATAGAGCAGTTAACTGAGGCTGTTGAAAGGAAAAATTGGGAGTTTGTAGAGAAGTTATTAGCTTATTGGCCAGATTTGACGATATCAATGGAACAACATCTGCAGGTGTCATTTCTCAAGCTTTTAAGTTGTAGAGATTGGGAAAATGCTCGAAGGCTTCTCACGTGCTATCCACCTCTCAAGACATCCTTGGAAGAAACATTTGGTGAGTTTGTGAGAGGTGGAGATTGGGAGGCGATTGAGAACTCAGTCATCCGCCATCCACATTTGGGAACAATCAAGGTCACATCTAGAGATGAGACAGCTCTTCATGTTGCTGTGCATGGAGGGAAAGAACGAATTGTGAATTGCTTGGTGGAGCAAATGGAAGACTTGAAAGGCGTGGATGTTGATGGTTATTCAGCCTTAGCTATGGCAGTTATTCATGGTAAGAGCAGCATGGTGGAGTGCATGCTCAGGAAAGATAGCACCTTAATTGAATTTGAGACCAACAGGAAGCGCATACCGGTTGTCTTGGCTATAGAATACAAGCATGAGAAAATGGTTGGGTATCTTTATGATCGCACTCCCTTGGAGTATCTAATAGATCACCAAGGCATCCATGGTGCCACAGTTTGTTCACGTGCTATATATAATGGGATGTTAGGTAAGAACTATTTCTTTAACTAGTCATTAGTCATTATTGCGTTGATTTGATGTCTTAACAGCATAAGTTCCTTTGTGTTTATTGTTTTTCTTATGCTGCTGTGACATAACAGAGGTCGCTTTGGACTTAATCGAACGACATCAACCTTTAGTTCTTAAGCGGGATGTGGATGGACGATCGCCCCTTTATGCATTGGCTTCTACACCTGATGCATTTTTGCATGTAAAGCGGCCTAAGTTGGTGGTTCAATCAAACTGCTTGGATGTATTCCATCATCCTGTTTTGATTAACATTGGTATGTTGCACACCCCAAGGATATATGATTTTAAATCTAGTAGGATTGCATGTAATGCCATCCAACCACTGCCGCTGCCCGATTAGTATGTGATGCGAAGACCAAATGTTTTAATTAAGTGATTGCACATGTTGACTTTACGAAGACATCTAAATTATTAGAACTCTTGATAAGAGTTAATGTGACAACTCTTAGGATATCCTTGAATTTACATACAAATGGGAAAAAAAAATTCCACGTGTGATGTCATAATGTGTTACATACATGCACAAATTTGCACATTTTCAGACTATTATTTTTTGATTGATTTCTTGAACTTCCTTATTCTTCTCTTGGTTTTGCTTTATAGTTTGACTAGAGTTTCATGTTGTTGAATTGGTATTATTTATACTGTTTTGGCAGAAAAGGAATCATTTGAGCTTGCCCATTCACTTTTGGATTGCATGTGCTCTGAGATATTGAAGTCAAATGCCGAACGCAGGGGAACTGGATGCTTTTCTGATTCCATCCACGTTGCTATCCGAGAAGGGACATTTGACTTTGTCAGTAAAATATTGAAAAAAGGTGGTGTCGTGGAATGGCCCCTTGATTCTGATGGAAGAAGCATCCTTTCTTACGCAGTCCTCCACCGTCAAGCTAAAATCTTCAGAGAAATACTCAAGTCTCCTACTAGGGATAAAATGATTAATTCTGTGGACAAGCACCAACATAACGTACTACATGTGGCAGGTATGTTTGGACCTAAGAGTAAGATAGATGGCATCACAAGTCCTGCATTGCAAATGCAAAGTCAAGTACGATGTTACAAGGTCAGTCCACTAGTATTACTACCTATAAAAATATTTATTTTTGATGGAAGTTCCAATGCATTTCTGATTAGGGGTAGTTTGTTTAGGCAGTGAATGGTTTCGAAACTTATGCATATTATCATATTTAGAAGGCAACATTTACTTACAGTTTTAGTTTTCTATTTTTTTGGGTCTACTCATTATTGACTCAAGAAAAGGAAAAACCCTGCAAGTGCATGTATAGTCTTTTATGATAAGTACAACAAGCCTAGAAGAAGTATTACATAAGAAGTGCTGCTTAGGTAAACCAAGTTCTAGTTTTAGGACCACAAGTTGAAAGATTTTAATCTTCCTTAAAAACTGGTCCTAACTTTTATCTTATGGTTTTGTTGTCATTTCATGAAACTTTTGGTACAAAATCCCCAACTAAGGACTGAAGAGTTATTTATTTGTCTATATTGAGGTTTACGGTTGAAGTGTGATATAATCTAGCTGTTTCAATACATTGTCTTAATTATTATAGGATCAACATTCACTAACTTGTTAGTTGTGGTCTACATGCTTTGGAATCATATCAAGATACCACAGATAGTTGATTTCTAAAGCGAAAGAAGATTATGATATTGTAAATTAAAAAATAAACTATATAAAGAACATAATTAGTGATTGGAAACATCACCATTGGTATTAGCTCTTCCTGTAACTTAAAGTTTTTCATGTTAGGCTTGTTCTATTTGTTGCTTGGTTTCATGAAGAAAGTTCCTATCTAGTTTTATGATTAACAACTTTAATCTATGCAACATGTATGATTTAATGGTCAATTTATAGTCTTACTTGTATGTGTATTTTGTGTTATTTCTTTTGAAAAATCAGCATCAGGAATTTTATTTCAATTTATAATCTTTTTTGTTATATTTCTTCCTAAGACTTTCTTTTAACAAATGTAGGAGGTGGAGAGCATTGTACTTCGCACAATGATAAGGGCTACAAATAAAGATGGTTTGACTCCTCAAGATTTATTTACCATAAATCACATGGACTTGAGGAAAAAGGGAAAGGAATCGATGATGAGTGCAGCAAGTTCTTATACAATGGTAGTTTCCATTCTTTGGTCTGCAATGCTTGCTGTGATCATTTCAGTTCCGGGTGGTTACAATGAAATGGGCTTGCCAAATTTCTGGGGTAAAAAAGCATATATGGTTTCTTCGGTAGGTAATAACCTATCATGTTTATTCTCCTTCATATCACTGATGGCATTATTGGGAGTCCAGACATCGCGATATGCAGAAACAGATTTCCTTGTATCATTGCCTATCATGATGATAACAGGATTAGTTGCTTTTGTCTTTTCTATTCTGACTGCATTGGTAGCTTTCTTAGCCCTTGTTGTAATATTTTCAAGTGGACAATTATGGCTTATGTATACCTCCATTTGTTCTGCCATTGTTCTTTTTGTTTTCTTTGTAAGGATGATGTTTGTTCCATTTATTGCCCTCTGTAAAGCAACTTGGGGGAGCGATTGGATGTGAAGCCTTGTTTTGAACTTATTGATGATATTCAATATTTCATGGGTTTTCATCAAGTATTTTCTTGGCAGCCGAAACTCTTTTTTTGACTGTCTTACATATAATGAATTTTGCAGTCTTGTGTCGCAGATTAGGCCATTAAGACTTATTCACTATTAGACCATTAAGAATTATTCATTGGTGCTTGTTATCTCCCCTATTCATTGCTGACAATAAGGTTTACATGCTGTGACTTGTAACTGAAAATTATGGGCAGAACTTTGAGTTTGCATTATGGGGGTGGTGAAATCAAAATTCCCACGCCCTTTAGCTTCTTGACCAGGTGCAAGAGTGATGGCCTCAGTCAAGACAGGAGACTGTATGATATCAGCGCTTACAAATACCAACTCTATGGGCATTTGACCTAGCATTAGATTTTGTGGACCCAAAACTGATTTAACCACCAAACCAGAAGCCATCCTCTATTTGACCAGCAACATTATGAATACAGCCACCTGTTGCATTCAATTTTGGTGGAAATGTTAAATTTGTAGCAGATGTAAGATTATGCAGCTAAGGTTTCCTATCTACGGTTTCACCATTGTTAACCGCTTCCATCTCATTATCGTCCTCGGGAAGATCCAAAACATTAGGAAGGGAACTTGAGTCGTTGGTAGATTCTTGCCGTTCAATAATTGAGGTTTTGTTCACGTTCCTGATCCACATGGTCCTTAGTTGCCATTATAGCTTTCCATGATCCATCTGCAGTGATAATCGCTTCTCTCCCAACCCCTTCGGAACCTGGGAAGAAGATCAATACACAATCAATGAGAAAGTAGTGAAAAAAGAAGTGAAAAACAAATGGAAAGTGTAAAACCCATAACTACTTGCCTTGACCACAAAAAAGAAAAAAGAAAAGAAAGGAAAAGAACAAAAATCAAATAACGATTAAAATTTACCATCTTAACCATACATACATTTTCATATTCATTTTATTGGTGCTGATTCTTAAACTCAACTATCAAAATTCTTCCAAACACAGCAAGCAGTAGATGGAGGAGGATGAGATTTAACAACACACAAGGAGGTATAATTTAGAGCATGGTTTGATTCAGAACTTAAAGGAGTATAAATTGAAAAATTACCAAATTCCTCACCCCGTCTTAAGTCTCAAATAAGTTGAATTTCTATTTCTATGTTTCTTAACTTCTTAAGTTCATCACTACTACTAACTCAATAATTATACACACTTTCACATAGATTCCTTTTACTTTTTCACGTAATCTATATAAAGTTAAAATTTAACCCTTCAAACTCCCTTTTCAAAAGAGTTAACTTGCAATCACTCTTTCAAGAGAATGCAATATACACATAACTTGTCATAAATATTTAGCCCACCGATAATTACTAGGCAAACAATTACTCTAGCTTGTAAATTATCTTACAATGTTAGATTGCTGCAAACCAACCCCTTATCAATGAAAGCTATGACGAGCCCCCTCTTTATTAGTGGCATACTTGCACCTTATTTATTAATCATGGCTGTGAATTATCTTACCATGCCAAATGGCTAAAGGCCGCAAACTTGTCAATGGGGGTGGTGACAAACCCCTTCTTTATTAGTGGCATACATTTAGTGGCACACCTCCACTCTATATGTTAATGGGATGACTCAGCCATTCACACACGATAACTTTATTTTTATATAGTTATTTTGTTTAATTTAAGCAATAAATAATATAATACTTGTGAAAAATATTTGAATTTCTCTTTATTTAAATTTCTTTTGTTTATGTAGCATAAGGAGGAATAGAGAAAAAGGATGAACATGGAGAACCTAATACTTATTATGTGGCATAATAAAGTCATATCAAGATCAAGAGAGTCAAGATGAGCTTATTTTTTTATGAATAAACTCACATATTTATAAAATAAAGAAAAACTAATTGATATTCCAACTTTTAGATATTTTCTTTTCTTTTCTTTTCTTTTAAGAAGAATTGCTTTAATTCCAAATGGGGCTTGATTAGAACTTTGTTCTTTTTTTTTTTGTTTGGATATGTGATATTATTATGTTTGCTACATGCAATAATTGAAATTACCATGAATATGAATATCTCCTCTTTATGTCAGCTATAACTTATATTCTTATTTTTAAAAATGTTCTTAGAAAAGAAATGTTCTCGAAAGGCTAGACCCAAATTCATAAGGTAGAGAAAAAAATGAACTTTTTTTTATAAGAGAGTTTACCGCAACCACAAATCTACCCATAACTAAACAAACCATTCCAAACTACAACCTTGCAACCTAAAAAGACGCCTTCAATCATTTGCTCAATTACTACTAAGAACGTCTTGTGCATTGTCTGAGTCCGAACTTAAGGGTAATATGATGATGCATGTCTAATTATGTGACAAGCCCTCCTTGCTTGACCCCGAGCCCTTTGTCCTAGGGCAGACCTTTGTCTGCCGGACTACTCGTTTCTTATGTTAACATGCTTGCTTGAACACTAAAGCACCTACTAAGAACCTTTTCTTTGATTTTAATTATTTTAACTAATGATGTATTTTTTGCTTTTATTTCTTCCCTTACAATTTTAGAGAAGGTTTTTAGAGTTACACTCAAACCGCTTGCCTTACACATTTTAAAAATAAGCTTTAATTGTCCTTCTTTCTTTCTTTATCTATTGACTTTTGTTCCAATTAAGCTTTGAATGATTGTTATTAGATTTTTCATTGTTGTTAGGTTATCTAAATAATTAAAAAACTTAGTCATTTTAAGAGTTGAAAGCTAATTAATATAGGAGTTCAAAAACTAATTATTTTAAATCTTCAAAACCCACTTTTACTAGGATAGGAAATAGGTTTAAACCTAAACCCTATTTAAGAAAAGAGAATAGGCAAAAGAAAGGGGAAATAAGTTCAGCACAACTCAAGAGAACGGCTATGAATTTAAGGTTTTCTTGAAGAAAAGACAAAAAGGATGACATACTTCTTGTTCTTTGATTTAATACTCCTTTTTTAATTCCTGTTATTGTTCTTCTTTATTATTTTATTATGTTTTAGTTACTTTTGTTAGAGTTGCGATATAACCTAATTATGATGGTATGAATCTTATGATTATTATATTTTGTAAGATATTTTGTTTATATGAAATTACATGTTACTATATTTAATTCTTTTGAGTGGTCAATTACTACTTAAATGATATGATTTGCATATTTGAGATCAACAGGAGATAATATGCAGTTATTTCTTGTAATGTGTAATCATAAATTAAATATAGATAGACAATACCATATTGTTTATGTGACTTTTGATGTAAATTAAGAATATTTATAGATCCTAATGCATATGGTATGTTTCAATTCACATATAGAAATATAATTAACTAATGAGCTAAATATGTTTGCTATACCTAGATATAGGATAGTAAGTAAATTAAGAAAATTTGCCATCACATGAGTATTGTCCCTCTTGCAAGCACAAATAATGAAAATTCATATCTAGTAATGATGGTGAAATCAAATGCTCTAACATATTTTTTGTATTAAGTTTTGTTAAATCTTTTACTATTAATCTATCATCTATCATTTAGATTTAGATAAATTCTAAGAGTTATTCACCGTTAATAATTAGTTAGTCTAGTAATTGCCAATCTCTGTGGGATGATATTTTTCTTATCATTTTATTACTTATTCAACATGTTCACTTGTATATAAAATTTCACCAAACAACACGCGTTTAATAATTATTCTTTTTCACCTTTTTATGGTTCTTAAAAAAGAAAAAAATTGTAATCCTTGTCAGACAGCTTTTGTGTCGGTAGAAACATTAAAGAAAATATTTTGTTATGTCAAGAGCTAATACACAATTATCACAAAGATATTCATGGGAAAAGGGTGGCAATGAAGGTTGATATTATGAAAGCATATGATTCAATAGACTAGAATGCAATCTTAAATACTTTGAAAGTTTTGAAGTTACTAGACAAATTTAGATTGTTGATTGAAAGTTGTATCACTACTGTTGGATATTCTGTAAACATAAATGACTTTTATACAAGATTTTTTAAGGGGGCAAAGGCACTTAGATAAGGAGACCCTCTCTTTCCTTTTCTCTTCGTTATTGTGATGGAGATTTTTAACAGAATTATACAAAAGAAAATATCTTCTGGAAGGTTCAAATTTCACTAGAAATACTCTAAAGAGAAGATCACTCATTTATACTACACTGATGACCTTGCCTTGACCATAATAAGTGTAAAAAAAAGCTCAAGCTCATTAATCATATCACCAACCAACACCAACACCCCCACCCCCCCCCCCCAAAAAAAAAAGAGAAAGGAAAAGAACAAAAATCAAATAATGATTAAAATTTACCATCTTAACCATACATACATTTTCATATTCATTTTATTGGTGCTGATTCTTAAACTCAACTATCAAAATCCTTCCAAACACAGCAAGTAGTAAATGGAGGAGGATGAGATTTAACAACACACAAGGAGGTATAATTTAGAGCATGGTTTGATTCAGAACTTAAAGGAGTATAAATTGAAAAATTACCAAATTCCTCACCCTATGTTAAGTCTCAAATAAGTTGAATTTCTATTTCTATGTTTCTTAACTTCTTAAGTTCATCTCTACTACCAACTCAATAATTATACACACTTTCACATAGATTCCTCCTATTTTTTTATGTAATGTATATAAAGTTAAAATTTAACCTTTCAAACCCCCTTTTCAAAAGAGTTAACTTGCAATCACTCTTTCAAGAGAATGCAATATACACGTAACTTGTCATAAATATTTAGCCCACCTATAATTACTAGGCAAACAATTACTCTAGCTTGTGAATTATCTTACAATGTTAGATTGCTGCAAACCAACCCCTTGTCAATGAAGGCTGTGACGAGCCCCCTCTTTATTAGTGGCATACTTGCACCTTATTTATTAATCATAGCCGTGAATTATCTTACCATGCCAGATGGTTGAAGGCCGCAAACTTGTCAATGGGGGTGGTGACAAACCCCTTCTTTATTAGTGGCACACCTCCACTCTATATGTTAATGGGATGACTCAGCCATTCACACATGATAACTCTATTTTTATATAGTTATTTTGTTTAATTTAAGCAATAAATAATATAATACTTGTGAAAAATATTTGAATTCCTCTTTATTTAAATTTCTTTTGTTTATGTAGCATAAGGAGGAATGGAGAAAAAGGATGAACATGGATAACCTAATACTTATTATGTGGCATAATAGAGTCATATCAAGATCAAGAGAGTCAAGATGAGCTTATTTTTTGATGAATAAACTCACATATTTATAAAATAAAGAAAAACTAATTGATATTCCAACTTTTAGATATTTTCTTTTCTTTTCTTTTCTTTTAAGAAGAATTGCTTTAATTCCAAATGGGGCTTGATTAGAACTTTGTTCTTTTTGTTTTGTTTTGTTTGGATATGTGATATTATTATGTTTGCTACATGCAATAATTGAAATTACCATGAATATGAATATCTCCTCTTTATGTCAACTATAACTTATATTCTTATTTTTAAAAATGTTCTTAGAAAAGAAATGTTCTCGAAAGGCTAGACCCAAATTCATAAGGTAGAGAAAAAATTGAACTCTTTTTTATGTGAGAGTTTACTGCAACCACAAATCTACCTATAACTAAAAAAACCATTCCAAACTATAACCTTGTAACCTAAAAAGACGCTGTGTTTGTGACAATTCTTTTTACAGGTCTCTAAGGTATCTAAAAATTCTTTTTATAGCAACTAGGTGCTGTTCTTTTAGGTTTGATTGATACCTAGCACACAATCACACACTAAACATAATATTAGATCTAGATGCAGTCAAATACAACAAAGATCCAATCATTCCACAATAGGATTTAAAGTCCACGGTAATTCCATCTTCATCATTAGATAATTAAAAAGAGGTGCTCATAGGTGTGTCCATTGGTTTAGAGTCATGCATCTTGTATTTCTTGAGCAATTCATTTGTGTATTTTTGTTTGTTTGTTTAATTTTCAACCCAAGAAAGTAGGTTAGCTCACCCATTATACTCATTTCAAATTCACTTTGCATACATGCAGCAAACTCTTCATATAATATAGAGTTTGTAGAACCCAACACAATGTCATCAACATATATTTGAACAATTAAAATCTCCTTTTCTTTATTCTTTATGAATAAAGTATTGTCCACTTTCCCTTTCCTAAAACCATTATCAATCAAGAAAGAGCTTAGCTTATCATACCAGGCCCGTGAAGTTTGTTTCAAATCATATAAAGCTTTTGAAAGTTTAAAAACATGATTTGAATGAATCAAATCTTCAAATCTAGGTGGTTGTTCAACATATATCTTTTCCTTTACAATGATTTAAAAATGCACTTTTGACATCCATTTGAAACAAGGTAAAGTTCATATAACAAGCAAAGGCAAGTAAAATCCTAATTGCTTCTAACCTAGCCACTGGTGCAAATGTTTCATCATAGTCAATTCCTTTTTCTTGACTATATCCTTGTGCTACTAATCTAGCCTTATTTCTAGTAATAATGTCATTTTTATCTAATTTTTTTCTAAATACCCATTTTATGCCTATAACCCGATGATATTTGGTCTAGGAACTAGATTCCAAATCTTGCTATTAGAAACATGCATAGGATTTGCTTGCTGATCATATCAACTCAAATCACATGATATTTGTGTAATTAAACTATGATCAAATTTTGCAATGTTTGCTATGCACATTTTCATGAAAAACATGATTAATTGATTGGTGATCTATGCCATACTATTGAGATATTTTGTCATCATAAAAAAGAGGGAGATTGTTGGAAAATAAGGGTTTTGTTTGTGACAAAATGTATTTATGAATATATAGGTGTTGAAATGTGTTTTTCTTAAGTGCAAAAGAAAATCATAGGAAGTAAAAGGTGTACAAATTATAATATCAATTAATGATATTATAAAGTAATTGGGTTCCTACATTTCTTATATAATGTCACTATAATAGTGTTCTTAAGAAATAATTTATTTAATTTCATTATATAATGTCTTGAAAACAAGGCTTACCAAATTGAAATTAAATATGTCATACATTGTGATTAAAAAAAATGATACTTGCTTTTGCTTTGTTGAAGGTTGAAGTATATGGCTTTATTTTTGGAACAAACCTTAGTTCTATCAAGAACTTATATTATATCATTCTTGGATTAATATTGATTCTCGGCCTGACTCTCGACCTGGTTGTATTTAGCCTAATTATTCTTAGCCTGGTTGTATTCGGTCTAGTTATATTCGGCTTGGTTATATTCTCGACCTGGTCATATTCTCAGCTTGTCTCTATTCTCGACCTATTTATGTTCTTGGCCCGTCTCATGACCCACTTATCTATCTAGCAGATAAGTGAGCTCGACTGGTGATGAAACTCACCGTTTCACTTACACATTGTCTCACTTATTCATCTGATGCCCTAAAGAGCATATTATTGACGCCTGCCAAAATGAGAGAGAGAGAGATGGAGGAACGACGCCACTACTGACCGAATCCTCAATGGGAGGATTTCTAAAGAGACCGATGTTAGAATGGTATGATATGAGCTGGAGAAGGAAGATTTGAAGGCTAATTTATTGTTCCAACGGGAAGATAGCTTCATCATTAAGGTTTGAAAAGTTTGAAACCCTAGCTCTAGTTTTTCTATTTAAGAAGAGCTATTCTATGGAGAAGGGTTCGACACTTACAACAATCTGAAGTTCTCTTTGAGTGAAGAATCGATTATTGAGTTCATCTTTTGATCATTCAATCTTCTTAACTTTCAGTGAAGTACAAGCTTATGGTGATATTGTGATTAAATACTTATTTGTTTGTTTATATCATCGATTGGACCTTGTATAACTCTGTTTATATGTTGATTTCATTAAAAATACTTATTGCACATAAACTTTGAAAGGAATCCAAAACCCTAATTTATTTCAATTTAGGGTTTTCGTGATAGGAGCTTAGAATTATTATATTTACATCAAATTAGCTCCTTTAGGTTACAAAATCCCACAACTTGTCATATTATTTAGGATTTGTAATTGATTTATGATCTTTTGATCATATTGTGTAACATTGTACAATAAATTCCTTGAGAAGGAATTGTTTGAGTTAGGGAGAACATTTTCTTCTAGCTTGGCTGAGTAAAGGAGACTTCAATCGGTTTGATTGAAGGAGAAGAGGGTGGACGTAGGACTCAAGGTGTGAGTGTCAAACCACCGTGGTAAATTTGGTGTCAATCTCTTTGCTTACTATTGATCTAACCTTCTTATAATATTTACTGCCTCTTATTTTGTGAATTATCTGTTCCTAACCTATTAGAATATTTGATACATATAAGTGTAACAATTCTCTTGATAACGTGTTGCTTGACGTGGAAGTAAAGCATCATATATGTTTAGTTTATATTGATATTATTTGTGTGACTTGTCCAGCATATTGATTTGAGCAATTGCTAACATAATAGTTTTAATTGCTAGTTGTAACAATTCAACCCCCTTCTTGTTAAGCCATAAAACCCAACAAGAACAAGCTTCAGTTTGAAGCTACTTTGTTAATGTTTACCTTTGACACATGCTTCATATAATCCATTTTTATCAAAGTTTATAGGAGGAAGACCTTTGACTAAATTCTTCTTAGAAAGTTTTTCTATCAAGCCTAAACCTGCATGACCAAGTTTTCAATGCCACAACCAAGCAATGTCATTTATGAAGACCTTTCACAATTAAACATTTTTGTTTAGCAGATAATTCACTAGGATCCAATACATAAATCTTGTCTTTTCTTTTTCCAAAATCTTTTATATCATGCTCCATATGTTCAACAAGACAAAGTTTCTTTCCAAACTTTATTTTAAAATCTTTGTCATAAAGTTGACTTATACTTAGCAAGTTGAATTTCAATTCATCTACAAACAATACTTCTGAAATAGGCATAGTTTTCGAGTTACCTATGGTTATCATACCTTTAATTCATCCTTTGGAGTTATATCCAAAAAAAACTGTACCTCTAGTTTTTAGCTCAAGTGTTAAGAAGAGCTTCATCATCCCAGTCATATGTTAGGAGCAATTACTGTCTAGAATCCACAGATTTATGTAGTCTTTCTTGTTTACTTTGGCACTCAAAGCCTGCAAAGATAAATTTGCTCACTGAAGTGCTTGGTACCCATTTTTCTTTGGGTCCATGAAAGTTAGTTGTACAAGCATTACAAGAACTTTTAGGCATCAATACTCTTTTTATTCTAAATGGTTTTGTAAGCTTAATAGGACATGTTTGAGTGGTGTGACCATGATATTTACAGAACTTATAGTTTACTCTACCCTTAGTACAAATTTGAATTTTATCAAAAGAAAAGTTTTAAAACATTTGATAGAAGTTTCAGATTTATAGCCTAAACCTGCCTTATCAAATATGCCTTGTTGAGAGTTAATTATCTTCTCTAACATGCTATTACCTTTTGTGAATTTCTTTAGCAATGTAGTATCATCTAGCTTCAGCTAAATTTTTTGTTTTTCCTTTTCTAGTTCACATATTCTCATGTTTAAACTTACAACATTAGATTCTATGCAAACATTTTTAGTAATATTATTTTCCTTATCTAAAAATGGTACAGATTTTGTCAAAACAATTTTATCATAACTAATCTTAGTTTTTACAGATTTATATTTTTCTTTCATTTTTATATTCTTTTTCAACTTATTTGCATACTCAACCATATCAAAGAATGTAGTTTCTATACCACAGTTTACATTATTTAGAAGTTTAATGTCACTTACCTCAAATTCTCCTTCTTCAAAGGTTGTTGCTATAGTTAAACAAAGATGTTCTACTTCTTCTTGTCCTTCCTCTTTCGATGATGAGCTTTCATTATCCTAGGCATCAATCATGGCCTTTTTTGTATTTTTATTATACAATTAGCCTTAACATGTCTTGATTTTCTACATTCAAAGCATAAATTATTCCTAGGATCATATGTCTCTTTCTTCTTAGATTTTCCTACATTTTTTCTTTAATCTTTAAAGAATTTTATGAATTTCCTAGCTAGCATAGCAATCTCATCATTTTCATAATTTGGTTCTTCATTCTTTTATGCATTAACTTTTAATGCAAGTGACTTCTTATTATCTCTCTCTTTCCCTTCTCATTAATTACATTTCATGAGTCTTTAGTGATCCTAGCAAGTCATCTAAGGTTAGTTTATCTAAGTCATGTGCTTCCTTTATAGCCATCATTTTAGGATCCCAACTTTCAAGCAAAGACACTAACATTTTTCTAACCATTTCTTCATTTCTATATGTCTTTTCTAATAATTTAAGTTCAAAAATTATTTTAGTAAATCTACCAAACATTTCACTAATTGTTTTAGAATCTTTCATAGTAAATAATTCATAATTATGTGTAAGCATAGTAACTTTACAACTTTCTTAGTACCTTCATAAATAACTTCTACCTTATCCCAAATTTCTTTACTAGTGAGGCAAAAAGACACTTTATTGAACTCATGAACTCTCAAGCCACTATATATTACATTCATGGCTTTAGCATTCAACCTCATAATCTTAACTTCATTTTTACTCCAATCATCAGTCTTTGGTAATGTAGTTTCCTTTCTAATAACCTGCCATGCTTCTAGATTTTGACCAATAATAAACACTTCCATTAATTGTTTCCAATGTCTATAATTGATACCATTAAACAATGGTAGTTTATTAAACCTTGTAATAGCTACAGCTTTCTCTAAAGCCATTATAAGGATCTATTCTAGGACGTTAAGCCTTTAATTAAAGAACTTGGCTCTTGATGCCAATTGTTAGGTACAATGGCTAACCAAGAAAGAGGGGTTGAATTGGTTAGAAAAGTTTATACCTAAACATTGGTGTTCTAAGACAAAGTAAGAAGCATCAAACAATAAACACACATAGACACAAATTTACCACGATGGTTTAACCTTCACACCTACATCCACCTTCTTCTTCCTTCAACTCAATCGATTAAAATCCACTTTACTCATTAATTAGGAGAAAACATTCTCCTAACCTTCTCAATCCCTTCTCCAAGGAATTATAGCACTATAAGGTTACAATCAAAGGTTATTCCAACCTTGTTACAAAGCAAATCCTTAATGATGTATAGTTTATAAGGGATACTGCTAATCAGAGAGCTTTCTAGAGATATAAAGTGACAATCAAAGCTCTAATCATGAAACCCCCAAATTATAGAGAATTAGGGTTTCAAATCTACAATCAAGTTTATGTGCAAATAATAATCAAAGTTCAATCAACATATAAATAAGAGTATACACAAGTATAATCACAAAGAATATGATCTTTAAAGAATATCATCAAAGATCTTCACAAAATTGCAATGCTTCAAGCAATCTCACTTTCTTCTTTTGATTGCTCAATCAATTCATGCAAAACTGTTTCTTAAACTATAGAATAGACACTTTTATAAAAGATTTAAGAAAGAGTAGCTGATTTGAGGTTTCTATCAAACCTAACCAATTCATAATCTTCTTCCCATTGAGAGATTGAAGATGTTCCATTATTTTGCTTTTAAGGCTTTGATTCAAACTCTTAATCATCATAAAATTGCACAGAATAGTCATTCTAACACTCAATTGCTTCTCATTGAGAGACTAAAGTTTATGACTACTAAGAAGACACTTACTCGAAGAAAGCTTCATATTAGATTTTAGGGTTCTCGACTTTAGTTGAATGGTGCTGTATAAATGATTATGCAGCATTTTGTGATGAGCTGGATTAGGCTTTTGCCTTGCAAGCCTTTATCTTGATTAGGTCACTTATGATACCTTAGGCCGTATATAATGGATTTTGCAAAACTCAAACTGGACTTCCTCATTGGATATTCTTCCTTGGACTGATCTTACAAATCATGTGGGTTAAGCTATCTCCATATAATCCATTTTCATTCAAAAGATATTCCAACATCAATCTTTCTTAAATATAAGAGTATTATACTATTAATATTTTCTTCTTGCTCAAGAAATATTCTTTTGGAACTTGGGTAAGATTGCAATATATAAAGATGTAGGAAACCAGCTCTTTTTAATATCATTAATTGATATTATAATTTACACACCTTTTACTTCCTTTAATTTTATTTTGCATGTCAAAATACGAAAAAAAAAAATTATATACATTTATCAACAAAATTTGCCATAACAAAAGATATCTTTTTCCAACATAAAAGAGTGTCACTTATTTCTTACCAACAGAAGCATTCTTCATAAGTCTTGCATTCACACTCCCGAGCAAAATAAAGTTATTGAATGTAAGAAGCATTAATTGTTAGACGTGGCACTTAGCATTGATGTTTGAAGCTCCCATTCCTCCTCATTTGGAGGAAGAATGCATTCTTACTGCCATATACTTGATCAATCATTTACCATCCTCATCCTTCCATAAGATCACCCCTTTTGAAAAATTATTTAGAAAATCACCCTTCATTAATCATCTTAAGGTATTTGGCTATCATTGTTATGCCACCACCTTAGGTAACATGATAAGTTTAGTCCACATGTCACTCCTTGCATTTTCGTGAGATATCCTTTCTTAAAAAAGGATTACCAAGTCTATGATGCCATTTCTTGAAAAACTTTTGTTAGTTATGATGTTTTTAAGAAAACATTTTTCCTTTTTCATCTTCTGTACTATCCTTCAATATTCAACCATCCTTACCATCCTTAATAGTATAGTCTAAGGATACTTATACTTCATCATCACTCCTAATGGACCTATTTGATTTTTATAAGCCCTTTAATCTTTCTCCACTCCAATACCACTTAGTATTCCATCTAATGCTCCTACAGAGGCCTCCATACTTGCTATAATGGAGACCCTTACAATCACATCCAAAGCCCCTCTAGACATCTCCCTACAACAATCTAGTCATGCTTTATGACCTCCCATCTAGAGCTCTAATTAGCTATTTCCTAAATTACCATCCATATCATGTGCCTCCCTTTGTCCCATCTTAGATCACATTTCCCCTAACTAGTGTTATCCTCATTATTGGTACTTTATTGCATTCATATTTGTCATTCAAGAACCCATAACCTATCAAAAGGCTATTTCTTATCTTAGTTAGGTCACTGACGCGGAAAATGAACTTAAAACTCTTCAAGCTAATCATACTTGGGATGTGGTTCCTTTACCTCCTAATCGTCATCCAATTATGTGCAAATGGCTTTACAAGGTGAAGTACAATGCTAATGGCACTCTAGGGTGGTACAAAGCATGCTTGATGGCTAAGAGCTTTAATTAAAGAGAAGGCATCAACTATTAGGATACATTTTCTCCTACAGCCAAATATGTCGCTATTTATCTAATCATTGGCTTTTCCTCTAGATGAATATTTAGAACACATTTCTTTATTGTGATCTCTCTGAGGAGGTGCATATAAAGCTTGTACATAGATTGCAAACTTAGGGCGAGCACTTATATGACAATTGCAAAAAACTTTATATTTGTTGAAGCAAACATTTCAATAGTGAATTGTTAAATTCATTGATGCCTTACTTTAGAATGGATTCCTTTAACCTCACCATAATTATTTACTATTTGACAAGACTCTAGATAACTTTTTTGTGACATTACTCATTTATGTTTTGATATCTTGATTACAAGCAACAGCTAGGCTAGATTGCATATCTCAAGCATTTTGTCAATGCCACTTTCTTTGTACAAGATCTTGGTTAGTTAAAGTTCTTTCTTTGTTTAAAAATTGCTCGATTTCCAAAAGGCATGTATTTGAGTCAGTGTAAATACACATTGGAGTTGATTTATGAGGCTAAGTTGGCTAATTCTAAACCTTCGGTAATTCCTGTGGAGCAAAATAAGAAATTTATAAATATCAAGTGTGACAATAGTTCCAAGGAAAAAATAGATAATCCACCTATGAAAGATTCTTCAGTTTATCAAATCTTAGTTGGCTGGTTGATATATTATGCTCCCACCAGACTCAACATCACATTTTCAATTCAACTTCTCAACCATTTTCATGCATGATCTAGAATGATCTCACATGGAGGTATCATTAAAGATAATTATCTCAAGGATGCCTAGATTTGGATCTATTATTTCCATCCTTGTTAAAGTTCAAGTTATAAGCCTTTTATGATTCAAACTATAGTATACATCCTATGATGAGGTGATCCACAACTAGATTTTGCATTATACTTGGCAATTCCCTTATCTTGACACGCAAAGAAGTACCTTATTGTGTCACTTTTATCAACAAAGGTAGAATACCGAGCTATGAAAGTTACTACTATTGAAATAGTATGGATCATAGGACTTTAAAGGATTTTGGGTCTTACATGTGACAACAAACCATACTATATTGTGACAATAAGGTTACAAATAATGGCATACCCAATTTTTCATAAGTGCACTAAGCGTATCAAAATTAATTACCACTCTGTGAGAGAGAAGCTTTAGCAAGGCATTATTATGACTTAATAGAGTTAGGACAAGGCAACTAAGTAGCACATTAGGCACGGGAAATCCAGCAGTGTAAGTTGGGTTAAAAAATGTTGACAAGCAACTATTTTCTATTCAATTGATGATTAAATTATTAAAGGTGAGGAATACAATGCGTATTGCATAGTGATACACTATACTTAAAGGTGGGTGTTAATTCCAAGGGCAGCCACTTGTCCCTATCAAACTTGATCATTATCATCATTTTCCTCATGTGATTTCTATTGAATTACCCTAGAATCTAGACAACAAAGGAATATATGGGCAACAAATTGGCAATTCCTAAGAACTATAAACGTGCTCTTGAGCATCATCGAGCTCAAGGTCACACGGGGTGAAATAAATTCAACCTAGACTCTAATATCAAGTTAAAGGCCCAAAGGCCCAACCTAAAAACTAGCTCAAAGGTTGGAAGGTCCTTTTTTAATTTATACTTAACCTCATGGATCTTAATTTTTAGTATGGGACTCTCATTTTCCACACAAAAACCAAGACCTTTCAAGCCATTTGATCTTGACAAATTTGGCCATCAAGATGGTTATCTAAAGAACTTAGTCAAGCTACATGCATAGTCTCACAGCCTTCAAGTTTGTCGAGAACTGCATTACCATGGCCTGGATAACGCCTTTTAGGACCCAGTGGTGCTTGGAGTAAATTGAAACCTGCTTCAATGGGGTTCAAAATCTGGGCCTCAATCTGTAACCAATGTCATCGAAATTTGCACAGAGCTTGAGGCCATTCACGAGGAATACAAAGGAGCTTCATTAACATAATTGAAGTTAATCCTGTGATCTACATTAGTTTATTGACCCTCCACTACCTTAACAGTGAGTCCCAAAATTGAAATCTGTCAAATCAACTATTCATGTGGGAGAAGGGAGTTTCAGCAGCATCTTATAGGATAATTTTGGGATCTCTTGCTGCTTGTTTCAAGGTTAAATTAGGTGCTTGCAAAAGCGGGAAAGCAATTCAAGTTTGTCTTTAAGATGCAGCACCGCATGTCCCAGAGGAAGTAAAGGGAAAGGGTAGGAAGACCAAAGAGGCCTCTTGAGTCTAAACTGCGTAAAAGGACAAAGACCAAAAGTGCCATAAACGGAGTTCAGATTATTTACTTTATGTAGAAAGGGTTGCCGTCATAAAACTGGAACATTGGAATGAATTCAAACCTCAAGTTTAAGAGGTGGCATGTCCCGTGTACACGATGGAATATAATATTTCTATAACAAAAACTGCAAGTCATACTACATACGAGAACGTGTTGGGGGTCTTTTTTTTGGGGTGGGGGGGGTGGTGGAGGGGGTTGTTGGGTAAGAATTTCTTTAGGTTATTAAGTTCTGCAATCAAAGTATCACAGGTTCAAAGAGCAGGGTGGGAAAATGTATTACGTTATTAAGACTGCTGGTGCACATGGAAAGGTTCTTGCAAAATTAGAAGTTCCTAGAGCTTTATTGTCTTCGTATAACCATTCCCACGACACCCATCTCCGGATCCTAGACCAGGTCTCTCCCGCATAGATTTCAAATGGATAGAGATTTAGATATCGAGGAAGTAGGTAAAAGCTTTATCAAAGTCAGGACAAGCCCATTAAGTAGCATGATAGGGATATACCGTATATTCAAAAAAGTAATTTGTATTAAAAAATGTTATCCAACAAATATCTTTAGTTATTTTTTACTTTTCAGCCTTTCCATGGCGGTGAATAAAATACGTCATCCATAGTATTTAGCATTCTAATCTTCTTTTCTCACGCTAAAATTCTAAGGTTTTTGCCATTTAATATAACAGGTTGATATAACAAATATACAACTAAGAACTTTAAAACATTTGGAAAGTAATGGTGGAATCAAAGAGGTTAGGTTAATCATAGAATAAAGACATTTGAATCCATGTACAAAATTGCATGTGAAATGAATATATAATACTAATAATAATTCTTTTTAAGCTCATTTTCATTCATTTCAAAATGAAAACTAATTTAATGGGCTCAATTGACTAGAATATAAAAAGTTTGGTAATAGATTCAATAAAAAAATGTTCTCTATTTTTTAGATAGAAAGTTTTCTAATAAGATTGAACTTAGAAAAAATGGATCTAATCACACAAAATAGGACAACGTTCCATTTGTGTTTCAACTAGTTTTTGATTATTAGTTCAAAAAAATTGTCATTGGCAAGCCACAATCATTACACCTATCAAAGCCCTCAAAAAAATTATCGAAATGAGTTCAGACGGAAGAACCAAAAGACCTGTTGATAAATGAATTCCAATTAGTTGACTTTAGTTATCAAATATTATTCTATAATCTGCTTTGATCTTGGAGTCCAAATAATCCGTACCACAACGCATCCAGAATTGGAGTCATTAGTGAAACAAAAATAACTGTGCAAACCAATAAACTAAACCCATCTCCAACGGTCCAAAGATTAAAATCTTTGTAATATTTTGAATCATCCATAAACATGTCACCAAATATAATTAAAACATTTATAGCTCCCACGTAAGTAAGGAGCTGTGCGACAGCTACAAAATGAGAGTTTCAGCCTATTCAATCTGTACAAACCGCTGCCAAAACTTTCATTTGTAATACCGAATATACCATATCTCTAGAAGGCAATCCATCAGCCCAGCCAAACTTAAACCATTCTGTAAACGATGCCTTGAATTCGGGGCATATTGAAGCTTTAACTTGGAGGACGTGGACGGATGTGGGATTTTGCCATTCCCACCAATGCAAAAATTCCAACAATTCCAACTCCCAGGATACTACTCCATCCAAATATGTTAGACTTGAGATCACTGCTTTTCTCTGTGAAACTCTACAAAATAACACGTCCAAGAGAAACAAAGGAATCACATCTCAACTTACAAAAAAAACTAAAAAACTGAGTATTCAAAAGAGCATCTGCCACCACTGACTGGTAAGACAAGGGAAGCTGGAACAGCAACATCCATGTCCACCCATGGAAAGAGCAGTATGGAAAATCCCACTTTCAGTTTCCTCAAATCAACCTATAAGAATGCTAACGCTTATATCCTAATTCTAGTAAATTGTACGCAAATGATGTTTATAATCTTACTTCAATAATTTTTCCAGACACAAGCAAGATGAAATATACATGTGAATGCCTCTGTACATAAGAAATTAAATAGAAATTGTTATTATGTATATGTTTGGGTGTGTGAGGCACCTATAAATTATACAATCAACACATTTATAGTTTTTTCCCCACAAACTAAAAATGTACGTGTATATGCACAGGTGGTTTGTGTACAAGACAACAAATCAACAGCATTTGCATAAATAGTCAGTGTCCCTGTACTTAGATGTTGCCCAATAGCTAGTGAATGTTTCAATATGGCACACATCAATAACTGTGAATAATAGCTAAGTAGTTTCAAACCAAAACAAAGAGGGGATATGGATGGTACTTTAATCATAAGGGAACCGCATAATAATACAACAACATAAAAATCAAATATACTCATAGATCATAAGTAACAAAGAGAAAACAACACAAACATTAACTGAATTTAGCTAAGATCCAAATGCCATACCAAGAAGATCCAATGATTCACATGCACATCAAATCAATCCATGGCCTTGCACTTCTATATAAGCAAAGTACATATGTAGAGTGAAACTGCACATGTTGCTTAGGTAAAAAATGTATGCTAGGTTTGTTCATTCACGAGGGACTGAAAAAGAAGTATGAACAAGGAGGAAGTTAGGACCAAAACAACAGAAAATGAAGGAAGAAAACTTGTATGCTGAACAAACCAATTACAGCGAAGCGACACCCTGCTACAACTCACTAAAAAATCCAATTGAGATCTTTAAAAACTTCAGAGAAAATTACTAATTTCATACTTTCTTAAGTCCAAGAAGGTAGGTACAGCATACTTCACATAGAACAGGTACTATAATTGAAGTATCTATGCTACAAGAACTTGCAATCATATTGCATCACATATATCTGGAACAATGAAAACAATGAGCAAGAAAGCAGAGTGCCCAACTGAAGGAACCTCAAATCCTAGTAAGTTTTGTTTCTTCAAGCTATCCTTGCGATAAAGTGGAGCCACATATACAGTTAAAAACATCAAATCTCAAAAAAGGAACGAATAGGGACTTTCAAGGAATTTGATATTGATAATAAATAAGAAATAAAATTCAGATGACTCGGTCATTGATCAATTAACTAGAAACAAAATATAGTTGATTTCAACTATAATACGAACTAAAAGAATTCCAAACAAATCACTCATTTAAAGTTATAGAAGCCTCTTAAATAAACTTCTATTTCTTAAAACTATTATTAACCAAAAAGATAAAAATAAAGTAAGAAGTTTGAAGAACTAACCTTTTCATCAGCCAATAGTTTAAGCCTATCCTTGTGCCTCTCCATATATATTTCTGGTGCCTATAAATTAACGGTAAATAATAAATCAGTAACCATCTATTGGTCTTATTAGTGCAACAATGTAAAGACCAGATTATAGGCAGCAAGGATTATGACTAGAAAAAAGAGAACATATTTATATGTGTTCTCAAGAGAAGTCTCACCGTCAAGGATAGACCCAAAAGTAACATACTAATAAAAGCACCAGAATTCCAACATCACTGGAAAATAGTCCAACTTATACACAATGCCAGCCAAATCAATCCCATAACTCTACCCAACATGGATCGTGAAGCCTGCTTGGAACTGCTTGCTAACATATCAATTCCTTCCTCTATATACTCAGTTAAGTCACTAGTAAAAGAGATTTCCTATATTTGATTCTCATACATGCATGATAGCCAGCATGACTAGCATTTATATAAAAGAGGAACATGTACCACACACCTTTACCACCTCAAAGCCACTTTCTACGGAGATCTCATTGCCATCCCAACCTCACCCTTATTTTTTATGTACTAAACCTCCACCCCAAAAACAAATGACAAAAAGCTAAAATTGAAATTGTTTAAACTTAAATGCAGAAATGTTTTCTAGGCTTCAAAAGTAATCACTACAACGAAAATAATCAAGGCTTTTACATGTGAACAAACAAAACAACACATCCACGTTGTTCCAACCAATGTTCATATGATGCGCATAACCACACTAGAATGCACCATTATAGGCAGTAATACAGATGAATCATTGTCAAAACTCAAATTACACCTTCGCCGTATCTTCTAAGGCCTTGCAATAGAGCTCATTACTTGGATCCTACAAAAGCAAACTCCACCATTAAGTCTCTATGAGATTCCAGGACTTCAAAAATAGAATCCAGATTAAAATCACGTGAATTGAAATTTTGCCTCATCTACTGCCTTTTGGAAACAGTCATGCGCCTTATCAAAATGACCCTTTGCCTCATCAAGGTGAGGCATGGCAAGACCGTGAAGAAGGCAGGCCTTCCCCAGCCAGTAGAGAGCATCATGCTTTGTGGGATTGATAAGCAAAGCCCCCTCCAACTTCGAAATGGCCTCTACAAAATCCAACATTCAAGTCCATCATATACAAATTTAAAAAATTCTTTGCAACACAGATCCGTGAGAATTTTGAATGTTTAAAATGTACCATTAATCTTCTCCTTTGCAAGGAAAATAGTAGTGTAAGCCAATGTATACTCAACCAACAACCGTCCCAACTCTGTTAGCTTCTGCAGATAGATTCCCAAAACCGAACAAACAATTTTCATAATTCACACACTAAAACTCAAATGGATAACAAGAAAAACTAGAGATACAATACTGTTAAGAGATCTATTATATAACTTAAAAGCTGACTTAGAGCATGTGGAACCATTCACTTGTAAACATGAATCCTAATATACTCTTTAGTAATATGGAACTTGTTGCCCCCATCTTAACAAATACTAACTGCAACTAAACCGCTGCAAAAGGGTAATTTTTAAGAGCTCCAGATGGTTTAGAGTATAAAATCAGCAATAACTTCAGCAAAACGTGTGAACATGAAATGTTGTTGATATAATACTCTAAATACGAGAATAAAACAGAGGATAGCAGAGAGAAAGGGAGATACAAACATCGGCATCTGCGGGGTTCTTGGCACAGTTGGCTCTGGCAGTTTCGATATCGCGCCTCGCCTCGCAGATCTTATTGACCAATTCCTGAACGTACGACATGTTTAGGACTGGCTGTGGTAAGTCCACAACTCTAAGCAAAACCTAGGGTTTGAAAAGCCCAACCCTGTTTCGCAGTCGGAAGAATCTGTAAACGGGCGCTGATGAGCTACCTGCAGCTGGCGATCTAATTACCGAAAAAGCTTGTGACGCTTAGCACTTCAGCATCAAGGTACACTGCACCAATTTGATTCAGAAAATCGCGATTTCCAGACTACCGAACCTAAATCCCAATTTTCCCTTTTACAGATCGGGCGTCTTCTACCCAACGACAACAACAGGTAAAAAGTCCCTAGTGCCCTTAAAACATGACCCACCCCTGTCCTTGGGCCTATTAACAACTTGTCTCATACGAAAAGCGGCCCACCATAAAACATCTAAATAGTACTACAGCCCGTACACAAAATAAGGAGTAAAACACGTCACAACTGCACTTACTGCCTTCGGTTCCAACGTAGAATATCTTTTATATTGTTGACCGAGTCTCACGAAATTTAGTTACAATGATAGGGAGGATTTGTGTGTAAAATTTTACGAAACTTTTTATTGAATATATTCATCATCTTATATAGCTCACAATTTTATTAGTATCTTGCTATCATTGCAAGGGTTACATGCCCAATACTAAAACTTCATTTGTCCATGTATGTTTGTGAATTGAATTTAAATCTTAACTTATATAGCTTGAATTATATACATTTATGAATAGCTATTTAGTATCTTATATGTTTATGTGGATTACTTCTACATTTATTAGACATATAAACTATGTGATTGTTGGTGTAGTTTTATATCTTTGATAAACACTTCTTAGCTGTCCAAGAATTAGGAAGATGCAATACCTAAAAATATTTTACACATTTATTCTTGTAAGTTAACTAAACATATTTGTAATTGATATATCATAAGCCTATCTTGAGATAGGAATAAAGTTAAAATCATATTATTGCAATATCCCTAAAAACTTGTTTCTCTTAAAGAGAGAAAAACTTATTTAAGCTTGAATGTGGTTGACAACTATTTAGACTAAGTCACATAGATATGTTGTCACAAGATGTGTAATCACTATGGCACAAGATTCCTTGGGTTGTAAGGAATAGGTAGTAAGTGGGGTACATGTGTATTGCTTTATGTAAATAAAATTACTCTCAATCGTATTTGATTAAGAAAAGAGTAGACATGAACTCTAGAGGAGTTGAATAATCTCTAAACCAACCATGTGCAATTATCTCTCTCTCTCTCTCTCTCTCTCTCTCTCTCTCTCTCTCTCTCTCTCTCTCTCATATTATAAAAAGGTAAGAAATAAACCATGCCCTAATTCCCAATCCCCAACCCCCCTTCCCCCTCCCCCTCGTAGGTTGTCATAGCACTTATAGTTTAGGCCTTAATCAAGCTTATTTATGCATTGGATATTACATTTGAAGCCTATTTTGACACTATGCCTTTGTAAGGATTGAAAATTGATAATTCCTATAATTTTCATTATACTTAGGTGTGTAGTTTATTGAAAAGTCATGTGTTGCTTACAAATTTTAGTAGAGTTGTGTTGAAGTTGTGTGATTGAAGATTATGTATTTATGATTAAGTAATTTGTTGTTAATAATAATTATGTTAAGCCTATGTAAGCTAATTAGTGTTTAAAGTGGATTGTGAATTTCTATTTCATGAATGGAAATTGTGGTGTACAAAAAATAAAAGGGTAAGCTCTTAAATTTTAGTGAAGTTCCTTAGTGCTAGTTGGCAAGGAGGGGTCTACATACACCCAAAAGCTTTGGGCTAAATCACTTGAACAAATTAGCATTTGTTTATCTTTATCTAGCAAGCTTTTAAATTGTTTTCATATTGAATTAAATCATTAAAAACAAAATTAAAAGAAAGGCTCAATTTAACCTCCCTTTCTTGGGTTAATCCATATCCAACAATCTCCCTTACCATTAGAATGTACTCGCATTATGTTGTGAAGGCAAAATTTCAATTGGCTATAGAGCAATGTAAATGTTGAGATGCACATCAAATGCTTAGAGTTGAGACATGACATTGTTGAAGACAAGAATTAAAGGTTTGAGCACGATAATCCAAAAAGCTTCAAACTCCTATCCTAATCCCTTAAGTACCTTAAAAGTTTTGGCTGAGTGAAATAAAGGCTTACCTATTTAGTAGAGTTCTTCAGTTAAGCTCTTAAATTTGTTAAGGTGAATCAATAGTGGCCTCCCCGCTTTCTAAGGGAATGTATTTGCACATTCTCTTGCCTTTGAATGCCATGCCAAAAAAAATCGCTCAACATCAATTGAAGACTCAAGCTTAAACATATGCCTAAGGACCTCTTAAGAGAAGGTCCCTATGATGCAAGACTTGACTAGGCAATCAATTTGACTTTATGATTCTTAGTTAGTATTTGTTATATTTACATCATCAATGAATATGAATTGAGATTGTGGCAACATCTCTCCAATAATGATGGTAAAGGCTTTTTGCTTTTTAAGTAGAGGCTTGATTTACATCTCCTAAGCCAAGAAATTACTTTCAGTTAATCAGATTGTGACAAAATTCTCAACATTCACTGAAGTTGGGAACGTGTATGCTAGGCTATTGGCAAGGTTTTCAGCCATGTCTAATTTTAAGAAGTTGGTTTCAGTTCTCAAAAGCTCTGATACTAAATGAATTGGGTGAGTTATGGTTCGTCAAGGTAACGTTGGGTGATAATGTGGTTGCAAGTTACATTGAGGAAACAATATGGCGAAAGAGAAATAAAGCACGATAGCACATAAAGGAGAGTGCTTGTATTGAGTCTAAGTGAAACTACATACGAAAAAGCTTATAAGTATGTCCATTGGTCACAGATTTATACACTAAAGAATTAATAAACAATGGTGCATATTTGCACGTTTTGCATTTAATGTCTAAGTTCCATTAAGTTTCTAGCATGTTACGAGCAATTCTATAAATGAAGTTGTGGTTGCTATTTGGTCTTTAGGATTGACGCATTATCTTTTCTTTAATTTCTTATCTCCTAGTGAACGAAGCCAATAGACTTAACCACATCACGTGCTACTTTGCATGGTGAGTTTTGTGCCTATATGGCTAACAGAGTACTCTCTTTTCAATTTGTTTAACTACAAATTGGAGAGCTTCAATCTTGTTATGATCTCTTAGAACATATTATGTTGACATGTTAAGTAATAAAATGCAATGGCATACTGTTAAATAAATAATGAAAAGTTGTTTAACATTGCTAAGGATTCTCTTCACACTCTTATGGGCTTTTATTGGATTCTCTTCACATAAAATAATATCATAATTGTTTAATAACTTGACTATCAGTGACAATATCATTGAACCTAGTAAACATTTCATCAATTATTTAAGATGATTTCATCTTAAATAGTTCATAATCATGCACAAGAATGGATATTTTAGATTGTTGACATTTTTGGTTCCCTCATGAAAGACTTTCAACTTTTTCGAAACTTGTTAAGCCATTTCACACGTTTGAGACTCTATTGTATTCTACAACACTAAGAGAATAGAATAGCATGGTCATTGCTCTACAATTTTGTGCCATCTCTAAGGTTTCTTAGCCTGACCAAGATTCTTCATCGCATTTAGGTACTATTACCCCTTTCTTTATGATTTTCCAAGCATAAACATCTTGTCCAATCATAGAGGTTCTCATCATGGCCTTCCAATGGCTATAATTGGTCTCGTCAAACAAAGGTGGCCTATTGTAGGCTAAATAAGCTTTTATGGAGGCTGTCATGGATCTACTCTAAGCAGTTAGACTTATCTTCCAAGATACCAAAGCACGAGGCTCTGATACCACTTGTAGGATTTTAGCCTCTCTAGCAATCAAGAAGGGGGGTTAAATTGATTTGCAATTAAAAAACAATGCAAGTTTCACAAGATATAATGCAACAAAATAAACAATCAAATAAACAAGCAAGATAGAGACACAAGGATTTTTAGGAGGTTTAGCCACAACAAACAACTACCTACTCCTTCGTTACCTTTTAACCAGCGTGGTTAAAACGCCTCTTCCACTATTTTTTTCAACCTTTACAAGAGTTCACAACTCTTACAATCAATCTCTTCTCTAAGAGATTCAATTCAATCCCACCAAAGATCTTAGTGGTGAATAAATATAGTAATAAAATGAACTTGTTATGAATATAAAAGTTGAGCAAGCTATAACAACATTCTATAGTAATATCAATCAAAGTAATAGGGTTAAGAAATGCCTAATAGAGTAGTAGCTTTGATGAATACGATGTAGTAGCTCGAGTACTTCAGATATCTGTAATAATGTCTTTTAGGTTGTTACCTTCCTTTTCCCTCTTTCTTTTATTAAATAAAGAATATTTCCACAAGAAGCTTTCTTCATAACCGTTATGCAACAAATCCCCATTTTCCTTTTTCACTTTTTTGTTTAAGCTCAATTTGAAAATGTCAATCTATTCAAATCAGCTAGAATCTTCTCAACCTATTCAAATCAGCTAGAGTCTTCTTCTTCAAATTTGAAAAACCTCTATAACAGTGCCTAAAATTCACTTGACTTTCCTTTCACGAGACTTAAATATGGAGGGAAAAAAATTATCCCAAAATAGGTATTCATGTCTTCAATAATAGCTTGAAAGAAATCATCCCAAAACCCTTAAAAGAACTTACCCTTTTTGAAATAGATTTCCTTTAAAAAAAACCGTTAATGAGACTATTCCAAATATCTCTAAAAATAAGTTGCATAGTGGAAGAAATAATCCCAATAAAGAGTTCAAACCTGTCATATGAGAATCTAAGTATATCTTCACGGCTTGAATAGACATTGACTTCAATCTTCATGGCTTGTCACCAACCATAGTATAATTTTGTGATAGGGATGTAAATCAATGCATTCCATTTCTGGTTTTGGCTAGATAGTGAAGAATCTTGATAATTTGGTCTAGTATGGAATGGAATGAGCGATGGTGATGAGATGCGGCTTCCATAGGTTAAGGTTGTGAGTTCTTCAGGCGAAGCTTGATTAATGAGTCTACATGAGCTGCCTTGAGAATGAGCATTGTGGGTTAGGCTTGTACTTAACTAGAGATGAACCAAGTATTTAGTGCAAACACGATTGACCAAATGGACTACGGGTCTGGCTACCACCACTATTAGGATTGACATGTGGAACTACATCTTGGGCCAAGGAATAACTTGAATATCTGAATACAAATTGCATCAAAAACAAAATACCGTCTAAGCATAATATCCACCTAAAAGCAAGTAATTTTAATATAAGCTAATGAAAGATTTTGTCCTATCAAAACATTGTAATTCCACACATGTAATTGTAGTCCAAGATTGCCAAGCCCGAAAGCCTAGCATGGTGTGCAACCTAGTTCGGAATTAGAGTTGCACACAACCTAATTTCTAATTGAGATCCAGATGCCTTCCATGACCCATATCCAAAAACAATTTGCTTTGCGTACCTAGATGCACGAGCAACCCCTCGCACGATCCAAAAGCATGTTACAACCTAATGTGACCCACTTCTACATGACCTAAAGGGAACATGCAAGCCGTTCTTGTGCCTATAACCCAAAAGAGCATAAACGAGTTCTACCCATTCGATGCTGCACCACAACTCGCTACTCAAATTGGCTATTGATAACTACTCTAATGACAAAAAAAAAAAAAGAAAACACATCATTCGAAAGCCATCAAAGATGGGAACATTTCTATGAAGAAAAATCAGTGACTCATTGCTTAAAGAGGATCAAATTGAAGAGATTAAGGTGTTCTTCACAACCTATGACCTAATTGATTGAAAAAGCAATTGGAAGCAGAATAAAGTGTTTTTGAAGCCATAATCATGGGTGTTTATCAAGCAAGAAGCTGATCTATTGATCTATGGATCTATGAAGTATTCATGAAGATTTAGTTCAAGAATAAGAAGATTTGAGGAAGATTCTTGGTGAAATCCGAAAACCCAACCCATGACCCCAATGAGCTTTGTGAGACCTAATATGAGAAACTAATCAAACAATGTGTTTTAAGAGCGTTTTTGAATTAGAACAAATAAACAACTCACCCCCAATACACTCTCTCTTCAATGGCATGAAAAGCAGTCACCAATTCTGTCTAACGGGAAGGAAATAGGAAGAAGTCATAATGGGTAGTTTTGAAGATAAAAAGGTGTGTTCTTCACATATATAAAGGGAGAAAAGAAAAGTGATTAATTGATAAAGAAGTTAGTGATGGAAGAGAGAAACTAGCACAAAGAAGTGAAAGAAAAATCATGTGAAGCTTGAGCTGAGTAGAAATCTTGGTGATTTCTACAAGATTGCTTGAGATTTCTACTTGTATATGTAATGATTAAATTGTGAATATTATTATGCATATATACTTGCAAATCTGAAACCCTAACACTATTGTTAGTTGGGGGTTTTGTAATTAAGGCTTGATTAGCTATCTATTATCTTTAGAAAGCCTTTAGCTTAGCAATCTTCTATATACATTTCATATCTTAAGGGAGTTGCTCAAGTTTGTAAAAGATCTAAAAAACCTTGAGTTGTTATTGGTGTGTATTGAGGCATTGTTTTATAATCCTTATTGGAAAGATTGTATGTTGTGAAAGAATGTTTTCTCTTGATCAATAAGTAAAGTAGACTTCAATTGGTTGGATTGAAGGAAGAAGAGGGTGAACATAGGTGTAGGGTCGAACCATCATGTTAAAATTTATGTCTATGTGTATTTGTATTTATATTTGTTATTTGTTGGTGCTTACTTGTGTGTCTTAGAAACCAAATTAATATACTTAAAGCTCACTAACTAATTCAACCCCCCCTCCTTTCTTGGTTAGCCATTATACCTAACAAGGAAAGGTGTTTCTAGACACCATGTTGGGATTGGAGATAGATGGGCAAGAGTTTGAATTTTGAAAAAATTCAAGTTTTTAGGAATAGAAAGGGGTTGGTTGCTAGTTTAGGGTTTTTAAAAATTTATAAGTTAAAAAATTTGATTTTGGCAATAGGAGAAATTATTTCATTTAAACCTTTTACAAAAATTATTATCTTAAAATTTTAGAAAAGTGAAATTTAGGACCAAAACCAAAATAAGGCTAAAAACAATAAAGTTAATAATTTTTCCTAAAATCTTTACTTAAAGTCACAAGACAACTGGGAAAAAAAGAAAAAAGGAATTTGGGCCTTCATCTTTTCACTTCTAGGCCTATTTCCATAAGAGAAACACATGGTTTGAATGGTTTGACATATTGTAGCTTCTCTTGTTTTCCATGATTAGTGTGTTAATATGTGATCAATAGAGTGATTAATCACCTATTGAAGTGCTTGTTGTACAATCCAAAAGGGTTACTAAAAACTAATTATTTATTGGCTTGTTTTAATTGATAGTAAAAGAATTCACCTTATAACATAGGTGAGTGGTTAGCATTGATTGACCTATTAGAATTGCATGTTGGGACCATATATATATAATGTTATCCAAGTATAAATCTATCTAGGTTTCAACTACCCATGTTGTTATTACGTGGTCACAAGATGTAAATCATGTTTGTATTTAAGACTCTATTGCTTATAAAAATGAATACAAAAATATGGCACTGGTTAAGATCTTTCTTGTCAAGTTGAATTGCCAAGTGAAACCAAACTTGTTTTACAAGGGCGAAATATGATTTCTAGATGCCTTTTTTCCCAAAATTGGCATGTAAGTAGTTGCATTTTACAACAAATCCAAAACATAAGGTTTCATTAGTTTTTCATGATTTTCTTTATTTTCCTTAGTAGTGTTTTAATCTTGTACTATAAGATAGTTGATTAATGTCTTTATATGTGATCAATAAAGTAATTATTCACCTATAGAAGTGCTTGTTGTACAACCTAAAGGGGTTATTAAAAATGATTGTATATTAGCTTGTTTTCATTGATATTAAATGAACTTTTTAGTGCTTTGTTAAAGGAGATGAAGTAGCATTAAGAGGTTCGAATCACTTAAAAAACTTGGGTTGATTTGTATAATAATACTTGTGTATTACTAATATTGACACAAAAGCATGGAAATAATTCTTTACTATACATGAATATTTTATGTTATAGAGAGCATTAGATAATTTTTAGCATTGTATGGTATTTTAAATGTTTAAAGATTTGTACTAAATATCTTTTATACTTTATCTCATTTTAGTTTTAGATCTTTATTTTTATTTTCTTTTAATTTTAAACATGAGTTTATCATGTTCCATCACAAGTTTTTTGTCCATGATTCTATTAACTTTTTTCTTCTATTAAACCTTTTACAAAAATTCTTATCTTAAAATTAAAAAAAAATAAAATTTAGACCCCAAAACTAAAATAAGGCAAAATGGAAGAGAGTTAATAATTTTTTTAAAAAATCTCCATTTCAAATCGCGGTAAAAAAAAAGAAGAAAAAAAAAAAGAAAAAAGAAGAAGAGGGATTTGGGCCTTTATCTCTTTAGTTTTGTTATTTTATCTTTTGACTCCATTAAAAGCCCATTTTCATAAAAAAAACAAAGATCATAGAAAGCCCTAAATGAATTAGGGTTTGACACTCGCTTGCTGCCGCAACCTTAGAGAGAAAGAGAGTCTTGCCCTTCTTGAATCCACAATCTCATAGAGAAAAGAGAGAGCTTGTCGCCTCCTTTTGCCGCCGCAGCCTCAGTTGCATTGTAATCATGGTAGGTCACTCTTTCCTTCTCCCCTTGAAAGATATTTGTTTGCAGCTTATAACATAGGGGAGTAATGGGCATCGATTGACCCATTAGAAATTGCATTTTAGTTACCATGAATGTGTGATGTTGTATGGATATAAAATCTATCTTGGTTTCATGAAAATGAATACAGAAAATAAGGCATTGGTTTTGATCTCGCCTGTGAAGTTTACTTGCTAGGTGATATGTTAGGATCAAGCTTCTAGAAGATTGAAGATAAGATAGAATTCGAATTGAAGTAGGATTTCTATTACGAAGCTAAGTCTGAATCGAAGTAGGATTCTATTATGAAGCTGAGTCCGAATGGAAGTAGGATTTCTGTTATATCTATAAAAGGCACCCTCCGCCTTTAGAAAGGATCATTAGAGAATTGTTGCTTTATTATCATTAAGTTTATTAGCCTTAGCCTTAGATTCATATTGCTTTCTTAAGAGAAGTTACAATAGTTTTCTAGTCATACTGTTACTATTTGGTTTATTGTTCATTGTGGAAATTACCTTGAGACTTGTGATTTGATTATCATTCTATTAGAGTGATTTATATTAATAAACGAGGTATTCTTCCTATTGGGATTTCTTGTGTTCTAAAGTGTGAAATTTGAGGATTCAAGTCCTAACAGTGGTATCTAGAGCCAACGTTCTGGCACCTACTCGTGGGGTCCAAACAAGGGAACAAACCCGTGCAGCAGCAATGGCTAAAGCACAGGCTAAGGTCCCTGAAGATAACCTTATACCCACCTTGGAGGACAAAGTCCAAGCCTTGTCAGCATCTACTCAAGCAGAAATCAACAGTCTACATACATCCCAGGAAACGATTATTCAAATGTTGCAGGCACTACAACCAAACCGCTTCAACTCTGCACCACCACCACCACCACCGCCTCCTACTTCAAGAACTTGGCATGTGCCAGACGGTAACAATGGTTTTGTCATTGTAGAGGATCTAGAGAGGTCAACTCAATCAAGTCATGGCGAACCACCAACCAACACTTGCCATGATGTCCCTGGGGTTAACCCAGCACATGCCAACCATGTGTCACAAGGGCATGGGTTTTACACTCCTACACTTGTGACTCATGCAGGCACTTTTGCTCATGGCTACTACCATGAGCCCTTGCCCGAGGGTGCTCAAGGTCAACCACCCATCACTACAACTGCCCCCTCACCATGGGTTGGGCCTCCACCGCTAGTTTCCTTGCTAAGCGCACCAATTCCACCCTTTAGGCCCCACGGTGACATGAGTTGGGGACCCACTACACCTAGGTCCATCCCCGATTATGTGTCCACTCACCAAGGACCTATGTAACTTAGGAGCCTAATCAGCAAGGCCCACAATCAGCTTGGGGGCCTCACCCTGTGGGAGCCCACGCAAATTGGGGGGCCCAATTTTGGGAAATTTACAACTCATGGACAACCTATAAGGGACATTGAAGGGCCTTACTGTGATAGATATAACTCCCACATGGGGTGGCAACCTGGTGGTAGAACAACTACAGGTAATTCTGGATTTCGTGCTCACCGTCCTAATTTCCCTGAGTTTAATGGTTTGAAACCAAAGGAGTGGATAACTAGCAGTGAGTTTTATTTCTAGTTTGACCCAATGGATGAGTTTGCAAAGGTAGACTATGTTGTGGTTTATTTTTGTGATGTTGCTGCTGAATGGGTTGGGAATTATCTCAATGCCATGGGAAGGGTGAGTTGGAATCCATTTAAGGAAGATTTATGTGATAAGTTTGCCATGGAGGACAATGAAGGCATTGTAGGAACATTCCATCTCTTACGACAAACCTTCACCATGATTGCCTATATCACAGAATTTGACAAATTATGCTTCTAAGTATTAGCAAAGAATCCAGGATGGATGGAGGAAGGTTTTTTGGAAGCCTTCTTAGCTGGTTTACGAGAAGAGCTTAAAGGGCATGTTTCCATGTTGCAACCCAACAAAGTTTGTGCCACAGAAAGGTAATGGATCAGTTACAAGTTAGTCAGGAGCCAATCATTCCTCAACACTCAAGACTAGTAAAGACACACGCTTTTCCACAAAGCGTATTACAAGTTCATAGATGCAAGCCTGATGGGAGCAAGGTTTGTGCTATTACTGCGATGAGAAGTGGGTTAAGGGACATGTGTGTAAGAATAAGCAATGGTTCTTAATGATTGACGAGGGAGAACAAGATGAAAACTTAGACAACGAGTTTGCATTAACACAACATGAGTCAGCAACGTCAGAGGTGGAGGAAGATGATGTTATTTCCATTCATGCCATGTCTGGAGGATCCTTATCAGGCACTTTTCGATTAGAGACGATGTGTGGTAAGACCAAAATCAACATTTGTTTGATACAGGTGCAACATATAACTTCGTTGACTTCGAGTTAGCAAGGAGGTTGGGTTGTGAAGTTGAAGAAGTATCCCCTTTTAAGGTTAAGATTGCTGGAGACCACCACCTAAAGGGTAACACTAGGTGTTGCAAGTTTCCTTGGCAAACTCAGGGCCATCAGTTTGTCATGGAGGTTCGATTATTGCCATTAGGGGGTTGTGATGCAGTATTGGGAATGCAATGGGTCGAAACTGTTAACCTTATTGGGTTGGATGCAATTAACAACACCTTGACCATCCAAATAGCAGGGACACCAGTTGTGTTAAAAGGTCTTCGACAAGAGGGTGCATCATTAGCATCCATTAGTGGGCTAAGTTTATGTAAATGGGTAGCAAAACACCCACATTATCTAGTGGGACAGCTTTGGACCATGGATATAGCCCCAACTGAAAAGGTACCAGCAGAGTTAGATGGGTTGATGGCAAAGTTTAATGATGTATTTGCAATTCCTAAACAACTTCCCCCGGTACATGAGTTTGATCATCACATTCCCCTACATGAAGGGAGTGCACTAGTTAGTGTTAGGCCTTATTGGTACCTATACGTGCAAAAGGTATAAATTGAAAAGATGGTAGCAAAAATGCTATCCACAGGGATCATTCGTAACAGCACTAGCCCTTTTGCTTCCCCAGTGCTCTTAGTAAAGAAACATGATGGTAGTTGGAGGTTTTGCGTAGATTATCGTGCACTCAATGAATGAACAGTTAAAGATAAGTTTCCAATACCAGTTATTGATGAGCTATTTGATGAACTTCATGGGACATCTTGGTTTTCAAAGTTAGATTTGAGATTAGGGTATCATCAGGTACGAGTGTTCCCACCTAACATTTCAAAGACTGCCTTTTGAACTCATCAAGGACATTATGAGTTCCTTGTTTTTCCATTTGGGTTAACCAATGCACCAGCCACCTTCCAAGGTCTGATGAACCACCTTTTTTGACCTCACCTACGAAGATTTATGCTAATCTTTTTTTATGACATCCTAGTTTATAGTCCAGATTGGGAAAGTCACATGCAACATTTATGCATTGTTTTACAACTCCTGAGAGATCACCAATTATATGCAAAGCAAAGTAAATGTGCTTTTGCAAAAACAAGAATTGAATATTTGGGACATATTATTTCAAAACAAGGCATTGAGGCTAACCCACAGAAAATCAAGGATATGGTTACTTGGCCCCTTCCATCCACAATTAAGCAGTTGAAAAGGTTCTTAGGTCTCATCAGTTACTATTGCAGGTTCGTTCAGAATTATGGACAAATAAGTCGACCCCTAACACAGATGTTAAAAAAATAAGGATTTCAATGGTCAGATGAAGGCCTTCAGGCCTTTGAGAAACTAAAGCAGGCCATGAGTTCTACTCTTGTACTAGCGGCACCAAATTTTGATAAAGCCTTTGTGTTGGAAACTAATGCAAGCTGTGGGGGAATAGGTGCAGTATTGATGCAAGAAGGGAGGCCAATTGCTTACCTTAATAAGGTACTTGCACCGAAGCATTTAGGCCTCTCCACCTATGAGAAGGAATTGTTAACAATTGTGTTAGCAGTTCAAAAATGGAGATCATACTTGTTAGGTAATCACTTTATCGTACATACAGATCACAGTAGTCTGAAACATTTGTTAGACCAAGGAGTGTCAACACCAGATCAACATAAGTGGCTTACTAAGCTACTTGGGTTTAATTATGAAATCCAATACAAGCGAGGAAGTGAGAATAGAGTTACGAATGCCCTATCATGATTGTCAGGGGACTCAAAAGGCATGGATCTACAGTCTATATCTATACTACAACCTACTTGGATATTAGAGGTGTTACAAAGCTATAAAGGGGACACTTCCATTCAAGACATTGTTGCAGAATTAGCAATTGATCCTTTAAGCCACCTTGAGTATCGTCTTGCAGAAGAGGTGTTATGGTTTCAAGACAAAATTGTAGTGGGAAATCATGGGTCATTAAGAGAACAAATAGTACAACAGTTGCATGATTCGAGCCTTGGAGGCCATTCAGGGGTTAAGGGTACTTTAAAAAGAGTGCAACGACACTTTTATTGGCCTAACATGAGGAAGATAGTGGAGACTTGGGTGGCCAAGTGTGACGTGTGTCAACGTTACAAGACAGAAAGAGTGCCATACCCTGGGTTACTCCAACCCTTACCAGTGCCTAGTTAAGCTTGGCAAGACATCACCATGGACTTTATAAAAGGTTTACCTAGTAGTGAAGGCAAGGACTCTATCCTAGTAGTTGTTGATCGTTTTACTAAGTATGCTCACTTTATTGGATTGTCATCCATTCTCAGCAACTTAAGTGGCAAAGACCTTTGTTGAGGGGGTGGCCAAGCTACATGGATTTTTGCAATCTATTGTGAGTGATCGAGATACTATCTTCCTTAGCAAGTTTTGGGAGGATCTTTTTAAAATTGTAGGAGTCAAGATTCTTCGTAGCACATCAAATCACCCACAGATAGATGGGCAAATAGAGAGGGTCAATCAGTGCATAGAGCAATACCTTCGTTGTTCTTATGGTGAGAAACCCAAAAAGTGGTATTCATGGCTATCTCTAGCGGAATGGTGGTACAATACTAATTACCATATAGCCCTAAAGATAACACCCTTCGAAGCATTATATGGGTACCAACCCACTCAACCCCCTTATCGCAACTTCAGGCTCACAGGAGAACAAGATGTAGATGATTTTTTCCAAGAACAAGTTGATAGGGTTCAACTGATAAAGACTCATTTATTGGAGAGCCAAGCTAGGATGACATCACATGCTAACCGAAAGTGCTCTGAACGAAGGTTCGAGGTGGGAGATTCAATTTATCTCAAGATACAACCTTATCGACAGTTAACATTGTCTAAAAGAGGGGATTGCAAGCTCTCTTCTCATTACTATGGGCCTTACATGGTCACTGAGCGAATTGAGGAAGTCGCTTACAAGCTAGTTCTTCCACCTGATGCCAGTGTACATCCGGTCTTTCATGTGTCACAATTAAAAAAAGGCAATTGGTCATAAATGCAAGATTTATCCAGGAGTTCCTTCCTTAGATGGCGAAGGTAGATTATTGGTATAGCCGCAAAAGGTACTAGATTGTCGTATGGTGCAAAAGGGAAATAGTCCAGGGATCAATTTGTTAATCCAGTGGTCAGAGCATCCAGAGTATAAGCCAACATGGGAAGACATTGAGTACATCAAGCAACAGTTTCCATTTTTTAAAATTAACCCTTGAGGACAAGGGTTGTTTGAAGAAGTGTGGATTGTTAGGATCAAGCTTTTAGAAGATTGAAGATAAGATAGAGTTCGAATTGAAGTAGGATTTCTATTATGAAGCTGAGTTTGAATCGAAGTAGGATTCTATTATGAAGCTGAGTCCGAATCGAAGTAGGATTTCTGTTATATCTATAAAAGACACCCTCCGCCTTTAGAAAGGATCATCAGAGAATTGTTACTTTATTATCATTAAGTTCATTAGCCTTAGCCTTAGATTCATATTGCTTTCTTAAGAGAAGTTACAATAGTTTTCTAGTCATACTGTTACTATTTGGTTTATTGTTCATTGTGGAAATTACCTTGAGACTTGTGGTTTGATTATCATTCTATCAGAGTGATTTATATTAATAAACGAGGTATTCTTCCCATTGGGATTTCTTGTGTTCTAAAGTGTGAAATTTGAGGATTCAAGTTCCTAACAGGATATGAAACTTGTTTTATAGGGCACGAGATATGATTTCCATGAGCTTTGTTTTTCCTAAAATTGGCTTGTAATTATTTGGAATGTTTAAGAGTCTAAAAGTTGAAATTTTTAAATATTTATGCTGGAATCAGGCCATATTTATAGTTTTTTGCCCTTCTGAAAGTATCTCCGTATTCTCTTAGTTTGTATTTTGGTAGACTAACTGTTTTGTTTCCCTATAACATCATTCTTGACAAGAATCGGCGTGAGATGTCTAAATACCTCTTTCAAGGTTTATCTCTATACCTTTATGCACGCACCATGTAGCTAGTTCTGTGCATCTGTGTGTGTTTTTGTATTTGCGAATATTTACCTTAATTTGTTGGATTGTGTGGTGATTTTTTATCTTGCTATGCAAAGAAGGACTACAACATGCCAAAGCACCTAGCTCAAATATTTGTCAATTGCGTGTGCGCGTTACAACAATAGATTTGATTCCTTAAGAAGACTTGGAAACAAATCAAAAAATTTAAAATATCAACACCTAATTAAACGTCCAAGGTGACTTAGGACAAAAATAAGCTTCTTGATCTCAAGTAAATAGCATGGTCTAAAAGCATCTTCGTTTGGAAATATTAAGTCTTACTATGCTAGTACTTTGTTGAGCAATAGCTGAAGATTTCCAAGCTTAGTTTTTTTTACATGTGTAGATGAATTTTGTAATGTTAGGACATACCTCTAAACTTCTGTACTTTTGATGTTATGAATAAACTTGCATATTCATTAAAATTAAGTAGATTGAAAACTTTATTATTGATTTAGTTAGTTGTGGTTATACTTTTGTTCTTCAATTTCTTTTCTTTATTTGTTTTTTAACCATTAACTTTTACAATTTAAGGGTGAGACATATTGTTTTTTACTTTTGTTGTTTACGGAAGTGAATAAAAGAATTTATTCTATTACATACTTAGTCTTCCTAATAATGTTTGGATTTATTGAGAGATGAAACATGGAAAGTTAGTCAATTCTTATTTGAGGAGATAATTGTCCACATCTAAAGATATACAAGATTATGTCTCTAAACTAGAAATTTTAACAATTAAGTCGTTGTCCTTTCGAAGCATGTACTCCATTATGAGGCTTTTATCATTGATAATTGTTTGAGCTTCGTATTTACTCTCTTATTTGTGCCAAGCACTAGATGGTGGAGTGCATGCTTGAGAGGATAATGATTTAATTGCATTTGAAACCATAAATTGATGTATACTAAATGTTTTGGCTATTGACTACATGAATGAAAGTATGCCTATCTCTATGATCTCCCTCCCTTGAAATGTCTAACGACTTAGCAAGGCATTTATGGCATCACAGTTTGTGGGCATGCTATATATAATGGGATGTTAGGTAAGAACTATTTCTTTAATTAGCCATTGGTTGTTATCTTAATGATCTAATGTGTTGGCAGTATAAGTTTCCTTGTGTTTATTTTGTTTTTTGTATGATGCGACCACATAACAAGGATTGCTTTGCACTTAATCAAGGGTCATCAACCTTTAGCTGTTGCTTTGAACGTAGATGGGTGCTCCCCTTTATATCGTTGGCTTCTACACCCTGTGATTTTCTTCCATATTTGTTTTTGTTGCATTTTGCATTGCTACATTGTGTGGCTGATGCGATTTTGGGTGCTCTAAGACTACTTGATGGATGTCCAGCAGATATTTCCCGATAACAATCCTAAGTGGAAGGTAGCACCGTCCTCCATCGTCACCGGGAAGCTATGAGTTTTTGTTCAATTTAGCTATGTGGCTAGTTCAAACTTCATTGTGGATTTTATTTTGTAATTTTACTTGTGAATGTTGGAAATAATTTCAAACGAGACTTCACAACATTGAATGATTTTGGCAAAAGCAACCATGAATGTCTATGTTGCTGGTGAAGTACTAATATTGTTCATAGTATGAATGTCTTGGTTTCGCAAGAATCTTAGTGGAAGAGACATCTCTATTTAAGGACAGTGCTAAGATGAGTCGTTTCAATCAATAGGGAAGAAATGGCCACCAATAGAGGTGCGGCTAGTATGTAATAATGAAAAGCTGTCTCGAGTGTAAAATGCAGTATGTCTAACTATAAGGTATAATGACTATCATCTATCTTAAAACAAAAGGAAAGCAAATCTTTTCCGAAAGCTCCTGAAGAAGAGATTCAATAATGATGGATCGAAATCTTACGGTGCACACGAGGCACAGGGAAGGACATGGTAAGCTCACTTCACATTATAAGGAAGATGTACTGAATTTTAGGATGAAAAATGATTATTGCAGTGTCCTCTTCTAACACAGTAATTAGGAAGATAAATGAGTGAGGTTCACCTTGAAAAATAAAACAAGCTTAAACCAAAATTTGACAATTGATTCATAAACAAACAAACTCAAAGACAATAATATAATTTTGAATAATCATATCAATATGAGCTTTTATGTTTATGAAAAAAATATGCTCATACATAATAAATAAATTGATATAAAATTTAAAGTTTGTACCGTCTATATAAATAGATAAAATATGGGTAATTGCTTCAAGCAAGGAACATGAGGTTGTAAGCAAAATAGTTAAAATAATTTGGGAGGTAATGTCGTCAAAAGTAAAAAAACTAATATCGTTTAAATAGTTCCAAAAAAGAGATTAGGTATAATTTTTTTTCTTAAATGGTATGACTCATTGTCATATAAGTAGAATTTTTAATATATCTTTTAACAATATATAACTTATTATTTGCATCTTAACACTCATCCTCACCATAATGACCAAATCATCATACCATTGTAGTGTCATATTTTGTGAACAATGTATATGCTTAAATTAATAGAATTTCATAAGTATGTTAAGAAAATACTACTTATGATATTATATTAAGAAGTTTATTATTCAACCTAAAAGTCAACTTAAAAACAAATAAATCATATTATTGCTAAAAGGTTTAAAGTCAATGCAAAAGTTATGCTGAAGGTTGAAAGAAATTTCTTTCATTTAATTTTAAATACAAATTTTCTTGTTTTCAGTATGAGATTCATGACCTCGAATACCTTTCAACATGCTAATGTTATGTGAATAATGGGTTTGGAGTAAGATTAGATCTACTTTTATTAAGTTATATGTCTAATATATTTTATGATAGTAATTAAATACCAATGGGCTTCACAAATAATGTTGTTTTTTTTATTAGGATTAATATTTTCATGATCTTGTGAGCATATTTGGCGAATATTCCATATAGTCTCTTGAAGATGTTTATTAAAATATTATTATGTGGGCTGAATTAATTCTACAAGCTTGGTGCCCCATTTTATGGACCTATTACTCCAAAACCTTCTTATATGGTCCAGATTTTATAAGGCCTTGATTAGGTGAGAATTAAGCCCATCTGAAACACAGCGGGCGCTCACGCGTGGAAAAAGCTCGGTCCGTGCTTGCACCTTGGTTTAATGATTAGAAGGGTAATGGCCTCGTGCAGGAGTGGGTTCGAGACTATAAATAGCAAGCGATATTAAAACCTGCCAGTTCGACAGAAACTTATACTTTCGGCCGCCTCGTTCCGCATCTACAATTCACTTTAAATCTATCTGCAATCCTCGTCTTTTGGATTGGGCTTGAATCTGACGGTTTATGCCTTAGTTCCTATCAGTTCCAGGCTTCCCCGGAAACCCATAGCAAATTGCAAAGCATTGGTGAGTTTGATCTTACAAATACGGGTCAATTGCGAAATTCTTCGGCATAATCTTACAATTTTCTGATTCATCTCTCTCTCTGTCTGTCTAATTTTGCAGTGGAATTAGAGATGTGGAAAGAAGTCCCAAGATCGGCACTGGTCTTGCTAATTGGATCGTTCATGATGCCCTTATCTTCTTATCCCCATGAAGTCAATTTGAGGTTAGAACATCTGATTTCGGCATTAGGCGAAATTATTTCATTGAAATCTTTTTACAAAAATTATGATCTTAAAATTAATGTTTATAAAAAAACTCTTCACTTAAAGTTGCAGTAAAATAAAAATACAGAACTAGAGGCGTTGTTTTTCTCTTTACTTGTTTTTATCTCTCAGCCCATTAAGGGCCTATTTCCGTCAGAGGGAAGTAGGGTTTGATTCATGTGCCGCATTCTCAGAAAGAAAGGGAGTGCCTCGCTTTCTCTTCCCGCAGAAACCTCGGAGAGACAGGGAGAGCCCGTTGCCTCCTCTTGCCGCCGCATTCTCAGAGAGAAAGAGAGAGCATCGCCTTCTCTTCCCGCAGAAACCTCGGAGAGAAAGGGAGAGCCTTTTGCCTCCTCTCGCCTCCACAACGTCAGTTTCGTTGCACTCCCGGTAGGTCACTCTCTCCTTCTCTTTATTAGACATTTCAAGTGTTGCATTGTATATCAAATGGAAAATGTAGGATTTCTGATGTTACTGAAAACTGATTGTATGTTGGCTTGCTTTGAGTAACAGTAACAGAACTTTTTAATATTTTATTAAAGAAGTTGAAGTAGTATCAAGAAAGAGTTTGAATCACTTAAAAAGTTTGAGGTTAAAAAATCTGATTTTGGCAACAGGAGAAATTATTTCATTTAAACGTTTTACAAAAATTATTATCTTAAAATTAACAAATGAAATTTAGGCCCCATAACCAAAATAAGGCTAATAATTTTTCCTAAAATCTCTACTTAAAGTCACAGGACAACGGCAAAAGAAAAGAGAGGAACTTGGGCCTTCCTCTCTTCACTCCCAGCCCCATTTCCTTAAGAGAAACACAGGGTTTGACACACCACAGTTTCTCTTGCTGCTGTGATTAGTGTCTTAATCTATGATGAATAAAGTGTTTACTCACCTGTTGAAGTGCTTGCTGTACAACTCAAAGGGTTTACTGAAAACTGATTGTATTTTGGCTTGCTTTGAATGATAGTAAAGGAATTTGCTTTGTAACATAGGTGAGTGGTTGGCATCAATTGACCCATCAGAAATTGCATGTTGGGACCATAAATATGTAGTGTTCTTTATGTATAAAATCTATCTAGGTTTGAGCTGCTTGTGTTGCTGTTACACTGTTGTCTGATGTGAATTGTGTTTGCATTTAAGACTATTGCTCACAAACGACTAAAGAAATTAAGGCACTGGTTAAGATCTCTGTCGTCAAGTTGAATTGCCCGGTGATACCAAGTTTGTTTAAAAGGGGGTGAAATATGATTTCCAAGTGCTTCTTTTTGCCAAATTAGTTTGTAAGTAGCTGCATTTTATATCAAATCCCAAACGTAGGGTTTTGTTTGCTTTCATGCTTTTCTTTGTTTTCCTCAATAGTGTTTTAATCTTGTACCATAAGCTGATTTGATTAGTGTCTTAATCTGCGATCAATAGAGTGGTTAATCACCTATTGAAGTGGTTGCTGTACAACCCAAAGGGGTTACTGAAAGTATATTGGCTTGCTTTAATTGATAGTAAAGGAACTTTTTAGTGATTTGTTAAAGGAGGTGAAGTAGCATTAGGGAGTTCAAATGAGTTAAAAAATTTGGGTTGATTTCTATGTTTTGGTTGGGATTAATAGTATGTATAATATGTTATTTAAGTGGGGAAATATTTGTCAAGTTGCTTTTGCCATTTTTCCATTTTATTTTAATCTAATCCATTAATGTTAGGGAGATTAGTATAATTCAAATTATATATCTAGTTAGATATATTGGAGCCAAGGGGGAAGGGGAAGGTTCTTTGGCTTATATCATCCCCTCGGGGGTTAAAGTGCTAACTTGCTTCGGCTGGGGTAAGCCCTCATTGTGCTAGTCGCTAGTGGTTGGTCCAATGAGATATAAACTTTGAGGGATCATGTTCAACCTTTAACTCTTTTGTTGTTTATGGAAGTGAATGATGGTATTTCTTTTGTTACGTAACTAGTCTTTCTAATAGTGTTTTGATTTTGTTAATAGATTAAACATGGAAAATCACCTAATTGTTCGTCAAGGAAGGGATTTTGGGGATTTGGCTCTTTGGATGAAATCTGTTTTGGTTGCTGAAAATCTCTGGGGTACCATTGATCCTTCGGTTAAAGATAACGAATCTTCCTATGGTTTACAAGAGAAGGAGGAGAAGGCTTTACAGGTGATTCACAATTATTGCAGTGGGAGAGCCCTTTTTGCAATTGCAAAAGAAAAAAAGCCTAAGTGTGCTTGGAAAAAATTGGCAGAGTTTTATTACAAGGAAGCTTTTGATGCACCAGGTTCTTTCTTTCTCTCTCTTGGTATTGTGTATGCCCAAATTAGTTATAGTGAAATTAAATTTTATCCTTTGTTTGATAAAATTAATTTTGAAAGGTCCCTGACATTCATTGCTTTGATTTCTTTTTTGTTCTTTACCAGATGAAGAATTGAAATATGTAGGAATGGAGCAGTTAACTGAGGCTGTTGAAAGGAAAAATTGGGAGTTTGTAGAGAAGTTATTAGCTTATTGGCCAGATTTGACGATATCAATGGAACAGCATCTGCAGGTGTCATTTCTCAAGCTTTTAAGTAGTAGAGATTGGGAAAATGCTCAAAGGCTTCTCACGTGGTATCCACCTCTCAAGACATCCTTGGAAGAAACATTTGGTGAGTTTGTGAGAGGTGGAGATTGGGAGGCGATTGAGAACTCAGTCATCCGCCATCCACATTTGGGAACAATCAAGGTCACATCTAGAGATGAGACAGCTCTTCATGTTGCTGTGCATGGAGGGAAAGAACGAATTGTGAATTGCTTGGTGGAGCAAATGGAAGACTTGAAGGGCGTGGATCTTGATGGTTTTCAGCCTTAGCTATAGCAGTTATTCATGGTAAGAGCAGCATGGTGGAGTGCATGCTCACGAAAGATAGCACCTTAATTGAATTTGAGACCAACAGGAAGTGCATACTGGTTGTCTTGGCTATAGAATACAAGCATGAGAAAATGGTTGGGTATCTTTATGATCGCACTCCCTTGGAGTATCTAATAGATCACCAAGGCATCCATGGAGCCACAGTTTGTTCACGTGCTATATATAATGGGATGTTAGGTAAGAACTATATCTTTAACTAGTCATTAGTCATTATTGCGTTGATTTGATGTCTTAACAGCATAAGTTCCTTTGTGTTTATTGTTTTTCTTATGCTGCTGTGACATAACGGAGGTCGCTTTGGACTTAATCAAACGACATCAACCTTTAGTTCTTAAGCGGGATGTGGATGGACGATCTCCCCTTTATGCATTGGCTTCTACACCTGATGCATTTTTGCATGTAAAGCGGCCTAAGTTGGTGGTTCAATCAAACTGCTTGGATGTATTCCATCATCCTGTTTTGATTAACATTGGTATGTTGCACACCCCAAGGATATATGATTTTAAATCTAGTAGGATTGCATGTAATGCCATCCAACCACTGCCGCTGCCCGATTAGTATGTGATGCGAAGACCAAATGTTTTAATTAAGTGATTGCACATGTTGACTTTACGAAGACGTCTAAATTATTAGAACTCTTGATAGGAGTTAATGTGACAACTCTTAGGATATCCTTGAATTTACATACAAATGGGAAAAAAAAAATTCCACATGTGTGATGTCATAATGTGTTACATACATGCACAAATTTGCACATTTTCAGACTATTATTTTTTGATTGATTTCTTGAACTTCCTTATTCTTCTCTTGGTTTTGCTTTATAGTTTGACTAGAGTTTCATGTTGTTGAATTGGTATTATTTATACTGTTTTGGCAGAAAAGGAATCATTTGAGCTTGCCCATTCACTTTTGGATTGCATGTGCTCTGAGATATTGAAGTCAAATGCCGAACGCAGAACTGGTTGCTTTTCTGATTCCATCCACGTTGCTATCCGAGAAGGGACATTTGACTTTGTCAGTAAAATATTGAAAAAAGGTGGTGTCGTGGAATGGCCCCTTGATTCTGATGGAAGAAGCATCCTTTCTTACGCAGTCCTCCACCGTCAAGCTAAAATCTTCAGAGAAATACTCAAGTCTCCTACTAGGGATAAAATGATAAATTCTGTGGACAAGCTCCAACATAACGTACTACATGTGGCAGGTATGTTTGGACCTAAGAGTAAGATAGATGGCATCACAAGTCCTGCATTGCAAATGCAAAGTCAAGTACGATGTTACAAGGTCAGTCCACTAGTACTACTACCTATCAAAATATTTATTTTTGATGGAAGTTCCAATGCATTTCTGATTAGGGGTAGTTTGTTTAGGCAGCGAATGGTTTCGAAACTTATGCATATCATCATATTTAGAAGGCAACATTTACTTACAGTTTTAGTTTTCTATTTTCTTGGGTCTACTCATTATTTACTCAAGAAAAGGAAAAACCCTGCAAGTGCATGTATAGTCTTTTATGATAAGTACAACAAGCCTATAAGAAGTAGTACATAAGAAGTGCTGCTTAGGTAAACCAAGTTCTAGTTTTAGGACCACAAGTTGAAAGATTTTAATCTTCCTTAAAAACTGGTCCTAACTTTTATCTTATGGTTTTGTTGTCATTTCATGAAACTTTTGGTACAAAATCCCCAACTAAGGACTGAAGAGTTATTTATTTGTCTATATTGAGGTTTACGGTTGAAGTGTGATATAATCTAGCTCTTTCAATACATTGTCTTAATTATTATAGGATCAACATTCACTAACTTGTTAGTTGTGGTCTACATGCTTTGGAATCATATCAAGATACCATAGATAGTTGATTTCTAAAGCGAAAGAAGATTATGACATTGTAAATTAAAAAATAAACTATATAAAGAACATAATTAGTGATTGGAAACATCACCATTGGTATTAGCTCTTCCTGTAACTTAAAGTTTTTCATGTTAGGCTTGTTCTATTTGTTGCTTGGTTTCATGAAGAAAGTTCCTATCTAGTTTTATGATTAACAACTTTAATCTATGCAACATGTATGATTTAATGGTCAATTTATAGTCTTACTTGTATGTGTATTTTGTGTTATTTCTTTTGAAAAATCAGCATCAGGAATTTTATTTCAATTTATAATCTTTTTTGTTATATTTCTTCCTAAGATTTTCTTTTAACAAATGTAGGAGGTGGAGAGCATTGTACTTCGCACAATGATAAGGGCTACAAATAAAGATGGTTTGACTCCTCGAGATTTATTTACCATAAATCACATGGACTTGAGGCAAAAGGGAAAGGAATCGATGATGAGTGCAGCAAGTTCTTACACAATGGTAGTTTCCATTCTTTGGTCTGCAATGCTTGCTGTGATCATTTCAGTTCCGGGTGGTTACAATGAAATGGGCTTGCCAAATTTCTGGGGTAAAAAAGCATATATGGTTTCTTCGATGTGTAATAACCTATCATGTTTATTCTCCTTCACATCACTGATGGCATTATTGGGAGTCCTGACATCGCGATATGCATAAACAGATTTCCTTGTATCATTGCCTATCATGATGATAACAGGATTAGTTGCTTTTGTCTTTTCTATTCTGACTGCATTGGTAGCTTTCTTAGCCCTTGTTGTGATATTTTCAAGTGGACAATTATGGCTTATGTATACCGCCATTTGTTCTGCCATTGTTCTTTTTGTTTTCTTTGTAAGGATGATGTTTGGTCCATTTATTGCCCTCTGTAAAGCAACTTGGGGAAGCGATTGGATGTGAAGCCTTGTTTTGAACTTATTGATGATATTCAATATTTCATGGGTTTTCATCAAGTATTTTCTTGGCAGCCGAAACTCATTTTTTGAGACTGTCTTACATATAATGAATTTTGCAGTCTTGTGTTGCAGATTAGGCCATTAAGACTTATTCACTATTAGACCATTAAGAATTATTCATTGGTGCTTGTTATCTCCCATATTCTTTGCTGACAATAAGGTTTACATGCTGTGACTTGTAACTGAAAATTATGGTCAGAACTTTGAGTGTGCATTATGGGGGTGGTGAAATCAAAATTCCCACGCCCTTCAGCTTCTTGACCAGGTGCAAGGGAGACGGCCTCAGTCAAGACAGGAGACTGTATGATATCAGCGCTTAGAAACACCTACTCTATGGGCATTTGACCTAGCATTAGATTTTGTGGACCCAAAACTGATTTAACCACCAAACCAGAAGCCATCCTCTATTTGACCAGCAACATTATGAATACAGCCACCTGTTGCATTCAATTTTGGTGGAAATGTTAAATTTGTAGCAGATGTAAGATTATGCAGCTAAGGTTTCGTATCTACGGTTTCACCATTGTTAACCGCTTCCATCTCACTATCGTCCTTGGTAAGATCCAAAACGTTAGGAAGGGAACTTGAGTTGTTGGTAGATTCTTGCCGTTCAATAATTGAGGTTTTGTTCACGTTCTTGATCCACATGGTCCTTAGTTGCCAGTATAGCTTTCCATGATCCATCTGCAGTGATAATCGCTTCTCTCCCACCCCCTTCGGAACTTGGGAAGAAGATCAATACACAATCAATGAGAAAGTAGGAAAAAAAGAAGTGAAAAACAAATGGAAAGTGTAAGACCCATAACTACTTGCCTTGACCATAATAAGTGTAAAACAAAGCTCAAGCTCATTAATCATATCACCAACCAACACCAACCCCCCCCCCCCCCCCCTCCCCCACAAAAAAAAAAAAAAAGGAAAAGAACAAAAATCAAATAATGATTAAAATTTACCATCTTAACCATACATACATTTTCATATTCATCTTATTGGTGCTGATTCTTAAACTCAACTATCAAAATCCTTCCAAACACAGCAAGCACTAGATGGAGGAGGATGAGATTTAACAACACACAAGGAGGTATAATTTAGAGCATGGTTTGATTTAGAACTTAAAGGAGTATAAATTGAAAAATTACCATCCTCACCCCGTCTTAAGTCTCAAATAAGTTGAATTTCTATTTCTATGTTTCTTAACTTCTTAAGTCATCACTACTACCAACCCAATAATTATAAACACTTTCACATAGATTCCTCCTATTTTTTCACGTAATCTATATAAAGTTAAAATTTAACCCTTCAAACCCCCTTTTCAAAAGAGTTAACTTGCAATCACTCTTTCAAGAGAATGCAATTTACACATAACTTGTCATAAATATTTAGCCCACCTATAATTACTAGGCAAACAATTACTCTAGCTTGTGAATTATCTTATAATGTTAGATTGCTGCAAACCAACCCCTTGTCAATGAAGGCTATGACCAGCCCCCTCTTTATTAGTGGCATACTTGCACCTTATTTATTAATCATGGCTGTGAATTATCTTACCATGCCAGATGGCTGAAGGCTGCAAACTTGTCAATGGGGGTGGTGACAAACCCCTTTTTTATTAGTGGCATACATTTAGTGGCACACCTCTACTCTATATGTTAATGGGATGACTCATCCATTCACACACGATAACTCTATTTTTATATAGTTATTTTGTTTAATTTAAGTAATAAATAATATAATACTTGTGAAAAATATTTGAATTCCTCTTTATTTAAATTTCTTTTGTTTATGTAGCATAAGGAGGAATGGAGAAAAAGGATAAACATGGAGAACCTAATACTTATTATGTGGCATAATAGAGTCATATCAAGATCAAGAGAGTCAAGATGAGCTTATTCTTTGATGAATAAACTCACATATTTATAAAATAAAGAAAAACTAATTGATATTCCAACTTTTAGATATTTTTTTTTCTTTTCTTTTCTTTTAACAAGAATTGCTTTAATTCCAAATGGGGCTTGATTAGAACTTTGTTCTTTTTTTTTTTTTTCTGGATATGTGGTATTATTATGTTTGCTAAATGTAATAATTGAAATTACCATGAATATGAATATCTCCTCTTTATGTCAACTATAACTTATATTCTTATTTTTAAAAATGTTCTTAGAAAAGAAATGTTCTCGAAAGGCTAGACCCAAATTCATAAGGTAGAGAAGAAAATGAACTCTTTTTTATGAGAGAGTTTACCGCAACCACAAATCTACCCATAACTAAACAAACCATTCCAAACTACAACCTTGCAACCTAAAAAGACACCTACAATCATTTGCTCAATTACTACCGAGAACGTCTTATGCATCGTCTGAGTCTGAACTTGAGGTTAATATGATGATGCATGTCTAATTATGTGACAAGCCTTCCTTGCTTGACCCCGAGCCCTTTGTCCTAGGGTAGACCTTTGTTTGCCGGACTACTCGTTTCTTATGTTAACATGCTTGCTTGAACCCTAAAGCACCTATTAAGAACCTTTTCTTTGATTTTAATTATTTTAACTAATGATGTATTTTTTGCTTTTATTTCTTCCCTTACAATTTTAGAGAAGGTTTTTAGAGTTACACTTAAACCGCTTAGCTTACATATTTTAAAAATAAGCTTTAATTGTCCTTCTTTCTTTTCTTTATCTATTGGCTTTTGTTCCAATTAGGCTTTGAATAATTATTATTAGATTTTTCATTGTTGTTAGGTTATCTAAATAATTAAAAAAACTTAGTCATTTTAGGAGTTGAAAGTTAATTAATATAAGAGTTCAAAAACTAATTATTTTAAATCTTCAAAACCCACTTTTACTAGGATAGGAAATAGGTCTAAACCTAAACCCTATTTAAGAAAATAGAATAGGCAAAAGAAAGGGGAAAGAACTTCAGCACAACTCAAGAGAAAGGCTATGAATTTAAGGTTTTCTTGAAGAAAAAACAAAAAGGGTGACATACTTCTTGTTCTTTGATTCAATATGCCTTTTTTAATTCCTGTTATTGTTCTTCCTTATTATTTTATTATGTTTTAGTTACTTTTGTTAGAGTTACAATGTAACCTAATTATGATGGTATGAATCTTATGATTATTATGTTTTGTAAGATATTTTGTTTATATGAAATTACATGTTACTATGTTTAATGCTTTTAAGTGGTCAATTATCACTTAAATGATATGATTTAAATGTTTGAGATCAACAGGAGATAATATGCAATTATTTCTTGTAATGTGTAATCATAAATTAAATATAGATAGACAATATCATATTGTTTGTGTGGCTTTTGATGTAAATTAAGAATATTCATAGATCCTAATGCATTTGATATGTTTCAATTCACATATAGAAATATAATTAATTAATGAGCTAAATAGGTTTGCTATACCTAGATATAGGATAGTGAATAAATTAGAAAATTTTGCCATCACATGAGTATTGTCCCTCTTGCAAGCATAAATAATGAAAGTTCATATCTAGTAATTATGGTGAAATCAAATGCTCTAACATATTTCTTGTATTAAGTTTTGTTAAATCTTTTACTATTAATTTATCATCTATCATTTGGATTTAGATAAATTCTAAGAGTTATTCACTGTTAATAATTAGTTAGTCTAGTAATCACCAATTTCTGTGGGATGATATTTTTCTTATCATTATATTACTTATTCAACATGTTCACTTGTATTTAGAATTTCACCAAACAACACACGTTTAGTAATTATTCTTTTTCACCTTTTTATGGTTCTTAAAAAAGAAAAAAAATTGTAATCCTTGTCAAACAGCTTTTGTGCCGGTAGAAACATTAAAGAAAATATTTTGTTATGTCAAGAGCTAATACACAATTATCACAAAGATATTCATGGGAAAAGGGTGGCAATTAAGGTTGATATTATGAAAACATATGATTCAATAGACTGGAATGCAATCTTAAATACTTTGAAAGTTTTGAAGTTCCCAGACAAATTTAGATTGATGATTGAAAGTTGCATTACTATTGTTGGATATTTTGTGAACATAAATGACTTATACAAGATTTTTTAAGGGGGCAAAGGCATTTAGATAGGGAGACCTTATCTCTCCTTTTCTTTTTGTTATTGTGATGAAGATTTTTAAAAGAATTATACAAAAGAAAATATCTTCTGGAAGGTTCAAATTTCACTGGAAATACTCTAAAGAGAAGATCACTCATCTATGTTTTGCTAATGACCTTTTTTTGTTTGCTCATAGAGATATTGAGTCTATATTGTGTTTACTAGATGTTATGTAAGAGTTTGAGAATATCATAAGTCTAAAGATGCATCCATAAAAGTGTCAAATTTTCTTTTCAGGCTTGTCTAGATGGGAGAAGGCTTTAATACTTGATCATATTCCTATCTAAGAAGGCCAACTTCTTATAAAATATTTGGGAGTTCCATTGATTACCAAAAGACTCTCCAACCTAGATTGTACAATCCTAATAGAAAAGATATTAAGGTGAATTGAAGGTTAGGAGTCTAAGTATATTAGTTATGGGGGGAGATTGCAACTAGAAAAAATTGTTCTATTCTCCTTGCAAACATGTTGGATACAAACTTTTCTATTACCAAAATAGACACTTCATGAAACGGAAAAAATGATTAGAATCTTCCTTTGGGTAGGTAAATCTAATAGATGATGTGTAATGAAAGTTGCATAAAAAGAAGTTTGTTGGCCTAAAATTTTTGGAGGATTGGGTTTGATAGACATTCATACGTGGAATAAGGGGTTGAAGCCCTTTGTCCCACATCGGGCGGAGAAAGGTTGGTCGCTAGGCTAATAAGTGGGAGGTGTACTGACTTGGTATGACACGTTTTAAGGCGTGCGTGTGAAGGCCCCACTCGCCAAGAACAAAACCCCTGAGCCATTGGGCAAAGGGGTACAATATCGTGTTGGGTGGTCCCCCACTTAACTGTTGGTATCAGAGCCAGACCCCCCCAGGTATCGGTGAGTGGTGTCTTGGGGTGTCGAGACTTTAAGGGTGGGAGGGTTAGAGCCCTTTGTCCCACATTGCGTGGAGAAAGGCTGGTTACTAATAAATGGGAGGTGTGTTGACTTGGTATGATGTGTTTTAAGTGCAGGTGTAAAGGCCCCACTCGTTAAGAACAAAACCCCTTAGCCGATGGGTGGTGGGACAATATTGTGCCAAGTGGCCCTACCTAATTGTAGATAGTAGTTGGAAAACTTTTATGATCTCTTGTACATAATAACTCAAACTCTTTATGGGTTAAATGGATGATAACATAAAATTTGAAAGGAAGAAATGTATTAGAAGTTGAGATGAAAGATCATTAGCTTGGAGTTTTAAGAATATTTTACAAGTAAGAAGTGAACTCACAGAACTAGTGATGGACTCAAAATATATTAATGCCAAAAGTTATGTAGCATTAAGAGAGCATAGAGAAGACACTGAATGGGCAAGATTTGTATGGAAAGGAGTACCAAAGCATAATTTTATATGTTGGATCATTTTGAAAGGAAAACTATCAACAGTAGATCGTGTGGCTGTATGGAATAGCTTAATGGACTTATAATGAAACCTTTGCCAACAAGGAGAAGAATCACAAGAACATTTATTTTTTCAATGCAAGTTTACAAATTACATATGGAAGGCTCTATTAAGTATGAATAGATTAACTCAAAGAATTGAACATTGGAAAGCTAAAATATGTTGGATGATCAAGGTTGTCAAGAGTAAGAGTTTTGCAGCAACTAAGCTTAGTATATCTTTCAAGGCCATATTGTATCACGTTTGGAGGGAAAGAAATAGAAGAAGATTCAATGATAAAAGTCTAGATAGTTCAACCATTATTGCTAAAATTAAAAAGGACATGAGAGAGAAGATTTCATATACCTGAGGGATAAAGCCTACAAATTGTAATAAATTCCTACAAGAGCTTTGGAATTTGACAAATGTAGTGTTTGAGCTTAAATGATGATGATGTAATTGAACAATATTGTAATTCTTTATGGTAATATATAATTCTTGACCTTTCACCAAAAAAAAAAAAACAAACTTCTTGAACAATAAAAAGGAAAAAAGAAAATATAAGTTGCATGATATTTATATTAAAAAGAATGTGATACTAGTTTTTATGTTAGTACCGGAGAAAGGTATATGCAAAAGCTTATATTATAAGCTTTATATGAAGAGCCTGTAAGAGGCAAGCCAATCCAAGCTCGTAAGAAGTAGGCTAGTCCAGGCCCGTAAGGAGTAGGCTGATCTAATCTCACATGACATGAGCTGACCTAAGCTTATAACTCATGAGCCTTGTAAAGTGTTTAATTTGGAATGTGCCGAATTCATTGAAATGGTGCCATTCAACTAACGTTTGAGTCCTTAATTTTGTTTCGTGCAAATAGAAGCCCTAGCTTTTATTTTATTCGAGATAGTGAGAGAAGCCATCTTTTCTTTGTAGCCACATGTCCACTCTCCCAATGCAAAGATTTGTAGAAAAGTTGATTGATTGTTAGAAAAACTAGTCAGAATGGCCATGTGATGATTAAGGGTTTGATTTTATATCTATAAATTGGTGTTCTAAGACAAAGTAAGAAGCATCAAACAATAAACATAGATGGACACAAAATTACCACAGTGGCTTGACCCTTACACCTATGTCCACCTTTTTCTTCTTTCAACCCAACTGATTGAAGTTCACTTTTGTTGGAATATATTTTAATGATATTAGAATATATAAACATTTTGATGATGAAGAAAAATGGGTATTATAATATAATAATATTATAACCATTTTTTTGGAATATATTGATGATTGAATGGAATTATAATATGGAAATATTATAATATTTGATCATTTGTAGGGTTTTTATAAAGAAAATAATATGCAAATGTTATTGTAGGAAACTGATAACTCTATTTTTATAGAGTTATTTTGACTATTTTAGGATATAAATAATACAAGTTTTATAAGATAATATTTAAGTTTTGATATATTTATGTAAACTGGTGTTATTTATGCAGCAAACCCCAAAAGAGCAAAAGAAATAAAGGAAGAGAAAGTTACAAAAAGGCACGTGAAGAAGACAAGGAAAGAAAAAGAAGTCAAAAGAAGAAAAGAGGAGGCAACGTGTAAAGCAGCAAAAGAGGAGGAAAAGGACAAAAAAGGATAAGAAAGGAAATAAAGGAAAAGGGGCAAAAAAGTGAATTATTAAGGGAGAATCTTAGGGCACGCATCCCAAGATAGAATAAAAAGGCAAAGGAACGTGAATTAAAAGGGGAGGAGAAGGCGCCGCACAAGAGTAGAGGAGAATAGGAGAGAGAAGAGAGAGAAGAGAGAGAAGAGAGAGAAAAGAAGAAGAAGCCGTGTGTTGCCGCCGAAATCAAGAGAAAAAGTGAGAGAAGAAAGAGAAAACCAAGAAAGAAAAAGAGAAATAGAGGCGCGAAAGCTTCCCTCTACTTCTTATCATTCTTGAATTGTAGGAATTCTGTGAGGAATTCTTAAAGAGAAGACAATGTGGTGACAACTTTCCTGTTTTTCTATTTAAGATGTTTTGCTTAATTTCTACTATTGCTTTGGTTTGTTATTTCATTATGTTCTAAATTTCTTTTGTTAGAGCGAAGATGTAGCCTAACTATGATGATGTGAATTTCATAAGTTTTTATGTTTTGCAAGATATTTTATTTATGTGAGTTATATATTATTTATTCTTAATGCTTTTAAGTGATTGGCCACCACTTGAATGATATGATGTGCATGTTAGAGACTGAAAGGTAATAATATGCAATTGCTTCTTATAATATATAACCATGAATTAAATGTGGATAGACATATACCATGTTATTTGTGTGGCTTTTGGTGATAAGATGATCGAAAGATTTATTGTAAACCAGGAATATTCACAAATCCTAATGCATTTGGTTTGTTTCAATTCACATATAGAGATATAGTGAATTAATGAACTAAATAGGTTTGCTATACCTAGACATAGGATAGTAAATAAATTAGGAAGTTCCGCCATCACATGGGTAATATCATTCTTGTAGGCATAAACTATAAAAATTCATATCTAGTAGTTATGGTGAAATCGGAAGCTCTAACATGTTTCTCATCTTGATTTTTCTTACTTGGATTCAATTTTAATTAGTCTTGAGTTTTCGTTTTGAAAGTTTTAAATTTTAATTCATCATCAACAATATTTTGATTTGCTAGATAAATTTTAGGATTTATTCATCATTAGTATTTAATTAGTTTAGTATTCACCAATCTTCGTGGGACGATACTTTTCTTATCATTATATTACTTGTTCGACATGTTCACTTGTATTTAAAATTCACCGAACAGAAACCCAGTTCAAAATGTACAAAGCCCGAACTAAGGAAGCCTAAAATGGTCCAACCCACGTGAAGCGTGACCCAAGCCTGTGCGATCTAGCCTGAGAGGCAGAATCCAACTTATAAAGGCGTGACCCAGCTCGCGAGTCTACAACCCAATCTAGTGTGTGAGCCCTAGTTAGAGGTGTGACTCGCGAACCCACTCTTAGACCCGTGAACCTGCACTCTTGACCCACAATCTAGAAGCCTCACGACTGATGTTCAATTAAGTGACCCGCGTGCCTGTAACTTGATTCAACAACATCTGACCCACAATCGATGTTGGGACTTTGCTACTTAAATTGGTTGTCGGAATCTTCATCGATTAAGCAAGAAAAGGACTTGTTGGAAAGCTAATGAAGAGAAGAAGATTTTTGTAAGGAAAAATCGAAGACCCATTGCTTAGAGATGATTAATTTGAAGAAGTTATAAAGTTCTTCGAGTTCTAGCTCTAATTGCTCAAAAGTGAAATTGGAAGTAGATTAAAAGGTTTCTGTAGATGATTTTAAAGGGCTTTTGTAAGGAAGAAAATGCTCTATTAATCTGTGAAGGACCCATAAAGAATTAATTTAAGATTGGAGAGAATTGAAGAAGATTTGAATGAAACCCGAAATTTGCCCCATAGAACTCAAATTACAAAACTTTAAGTTGAGACCAAAATTGCGCCATTTTGGATGGGGGTTTTTGAATTAAACGAAGGCAGAACCATAGTCTCGACATTCTGTCTCTTTTAAGCTTGAAAATGGACAAGGAAGAGGGAAATAAGGAACTCCAATGGGAAGAAGACTTGATGGTACTTAGAGGTGTCAGAATGACTCTTTGAAGTCAGAGGTTAGCTATTCTAAAGTTATTTAAGTAAGTTTATCTTCACCATTGCAAGGGGTCTAAAAATAAGAAGGAAATAAAGCATTCTGTGAAGCATTTCATAATACTCATTCTAGCTCATCCAAACTTACAATTTTGATCTTCATTGAGTGACTAACTTTTGAGCTCATTACTTGCTTATTAGAGAATCAATTTGTACTTCGTTATACTCTATTGTTGAAGTTTATTTTTTGCAAGTAGACTCTGCTAGGGTTTGAATGGATTTGGGGCTTTTGTCCATATTACTCTATATTAAGTCTCTAGTAGTTGTTTGAAGCTTCTGAACTTGTATTGCATATCTTACAAAAGCTTAGTTCAAAATTTGTAATCAATTGTATTGTAATCCTTAGTGTAAGAATTGTTTGACTCTTTGAAGAGGAGTTGGAAAGTGTAGGAGAAAGTTTCTCCTAGCTTTGTAGTAAACTAGACTTCAACCGGTTATGTTGAAGGAGAAAAGAGTGGAATTAAGTGAGAAGGGCCGAATCATCGTCTAAATTGGTGTCTTATCTTTCTTGTGTTTGATTAGCTTACTAATTAATCTTTATATATTTGAATTCCATATTTGATTGTATAAAAAGTAATTGAACACAAATAGAAGTGACTTTTACAAGAAAAACCTAATTCATCCCCCTCTTAGGTTGCTATAAGAGAGAACTTTTTCCTAACCTTCTCAATCCTTTCAAAGTAAATCCTTAATGATGTATAGTTTGTGAGGGATATTACTAATCAAAGAGCTTTTTCGAGATATAAAGTGACAATTAAAACTCTAATTATGAAAACCCAAAACTATATAGAACTAGGGTTTCAAGTTTACAATTAGGTTTATGTGCAAATAATAATTAGTGTTCAATCAGCACATAAACAAGAGTATACACAAGTACAATCATAAAGAATATGATCGTTAAAGAATGTCACCAAAGATCTTCACAGAATTGCAATGCTTCAAGAAATCTCATTCTTTTCTTTTGATTTCTCAATCAACTCATGCAAAATTGTTTCTTGATCCGTAGAATAGAGACTTTTATAGAAGATTTAAGATAGAGTAGCTAATTTGAGGTTTCTACCAAGCTTGACTGATTCAAAATCTTTTTCTCATTGAGAGATTGAATTTGTTCCACCATTTTACTTTTAAGGCTTCGATTCAAACTCTTAGTCATCACAAAATTGCACAGAATAGCTATTTTGACACTCAATTGCTTCTTTGCATTTCTTCCCACTAAGAGATTGACATTTATGACTATTGAGAAGACACTTACTTGACGAAAGCTTCATATCAAATTTTAGGATTTTAGGCTTTAGCTTAATGGCGCCGTTTAAGTGATTATGCAGCACACATTTTTTGACGAGCTAGATTAGGCTTATGCCTCAAAAGCCTTAATCTTGATCAGGTTGCTCATGTTACCTTAGGCCATATATAATGGATTTTACAAAACTCAAACTAAACTTCCTCGTTGGATATTCTTCCTTGGATTGATCTTACAAATCATGTGAGTTAGGCTGCTTCCATGTAATCCATTGTCCTACAAAAGATATTCTAGCATCAATCTTTCTTAAATATAAGAATATTATACCATTAATATTTTCTTCTTGCTTAAGAAATATTCTTTAGGAACTTGGATAAGATTGCAATATATAAAAATGTAAGAAATTAGCTACTTTATAATATCATTAATTGATATTATAATTTGCACACTTTTTACTTCCTTTAATTTTATTTTGCACATTAAAATATAAAAAAATTTATATACATTTATCAACAAAATTTGTCACAACAAAACATATCTTTTCTCAATGCTCTCCCCATTTTTTATGATGACAAAATTTTTATCACTTAAGCATGCAATAACACGTGTCATCAATGAAGTGAACAAAGTGTAATATATCAAATGTTTTTCATGACAACCATTAAAACAAAATTTTACACAAAGTTATATATCTTGTTATAAGAATATTGCACAGAATTATCATTTGCAATAATAACAATTATTTTCAATCTATTCTCAATAACCAGTAGCAATATACCATTCAACAGTATATATCATAACATTCATCATTTAGCAATAACACCTTTTGAAACATATTTTCAAAATATTTTCAGGGCATTAGAGAGTCATCCCATTTTTTGCACTAGATAGTTAAAAGTGGAATATAAATGTGCAACAACATTCTCTCCCCTTTTTTGTCATTATCAAAAAGAGCATAGGATAATATAGATGACGAAGAAAAGATGAATACTAAGTTGTCTAACTTGATGAAGTTAATGGAGTCTTACGATGCTCCCCCTCAAACCAAGCTTATTTACAAGTGTGCAAGAGTAAAAAGTATAGAATAATAGAACATGAAGTTTAAGAAATATTTTCAAACAAGCACATTCCAAGCTTTCACCTAAAAGTATAGAATTTAAGTTATCTAATGGTTTAGTAAAGATATCAGCAATTTGTTGGTCAGTTTGAATCAACACTAGCCTTTTTTTTCATAATGTGATAAGGAAGTAAATGTCCTCATATGAGTGTTCATAAGTTTGGAATTATGCATATTGTATTTCTTAAGTAATTCATTTGCATACTTGGTTTAACTTATAAAAATGACTTTGCTAGATTGTTTTATTTGAAGGTCTAAAAAATAAGTCAACTTACCCATCATGCTTATCTCAAATTCATTTTGTATAGATTCAACAAATTCTTTACATAGAGCAAGATTAATAGTGCCAAACATAATATCATTAACATAGATTTGGACAATTAGAATGTCATTTTCTTTTCTTCTAATGAATAATGTATTATTAACTCTTCCTTTTTTGAAATCTGTAGTAAGCAAAAAATTACTCAACTTATCATACCAAGCCCATAGGGCTTATTTAAGTCCATACAAAGCTTTTGAAAGCTTAAAAACATGTTAAGGACATATTGGATCTTCAAATCCAGGTGGTTGTTCACCATAAAATTCTTCTTTAACAATACCATTTAAGAAAACACTCTTTATATCGATTTGAAAAAGAGTAAAGTTCATACAACAATCAAATGCTAATAGCATCCTAATAGCTTCTAATCTAGCTACTAGTAAAAAATTTTCATAATAGTCTATTCCTTTCTCTTGGCTATACTATTGTGCAACTAATCTAGTTTTATTCTTAGTGATGATTCCATTTTCATCTAACTTATTTCTAAATACCCATTTTGTGCCAATAACTAAATGGTCTTTTGGTCTAAGAATCAAGTTTCAAACTTGACTTCTCTAAAACTAATTTAACTCTTCTTGCATGGCAAAGAACCACCTTTCATCTTTAAGAGCTTCATCGGTCCTTTTTGTCTCTACTTGAGACAAGAAGACTTGATGTTCACATGTTTTGTGATAATGTGACTATGTACTAACCCTATTGGTGAGATCACCTAAGATAAACTGTTGATCTACTTCTCCTCTTACTCAAGGGAATGAGAAGTCTCTTATTTCAAACTCCCTCTTAACTCTAGCTCCATCCTTCTTAATGTTTCCTTATTCATTTAAACTTGGACTGATCTTATTTTCCAAATGGGTAGTGCAATTATCTTTAAATTTAACATGTATTGACTTTTCTACTACTAAAGTTCTCTTATTAAATACTTTATATGCTTTGCTAGCATAAGAGTAACCAAGAAAAATAACTTCATCACTTTTAGAATTGAATTTTCCAAGTGACTCCTTATTATGATTCAAGACAAAACATTTACTTACAAAGACATGAAAGTAAGAAATATTTAGTTTCCTACCAAAGAATAATTCAAATGATGTCTTTTTCAAAATTAGTCTAAAAAATGCACAATTTGAAATATAACTTGTACTCACAACCTCTCCCTAAAATGTTTTTGGAAGATTATATTCACACATGATAGTTCTAGCCATTTCTTAAAGTGTTTTATTCTTTCTTTCTACAACACCATTTTGTTGTAGGGTTCTTAGTGCTAAAAAGTTACAAGAATTCTATTTTCAAAGAGATTTTTCAAATTCCCTACCATGATCAATTCTTATTTTTGTGACTGAAAAACCCTTTTCATTTTGAATCCTTTTACAAAAACTAGTAAACTTCTCAAATGCCTCATCCTTTCTAGCAAGTAGGTACATCCATGAATATCTAGTGTAGTCATTGTTAGGTATAATGGCCACCAAGAAAAGGGGGGTTAAGTTGGTTGTTTAGCTTAATGTCTATTAATTGAGTTTCTAAACCACAACAATAAGTCTCAATAAATAGAAAACTTAAACAACAATAGGCAGCAATCATAAACATAGGGTTTACCACAATGGTTCAGCACTCACACCTATGTCCACCCTCTTCTTTCTTTAACTCAATCAGTTGAAGTCCACTTTACTCACTAACTAAGAGGAAACATTATCCTAATCCTTCTAATTCATTCTCAAAGGAATTACAACACTTTAGGATTACAATCAAAGGTTATTTCAACCTTGTTACAAGAGCAAATCCCTAATAATGTATAGTTTGTAAGAGATATTTCTAATCATAGGGCTTTTTAAAGATGTATCCAAGCTTTAATCATAAAACCCCTAAATTATAGAAAATTAAGGTTTCAGATTTACAATTAAGTTTATGTGCAAATAATAATTAGAGTTTAATCAGCACACAAACAAGAGTATAAAAGAGTATATAATCACAAGAATATGATCTTTAAAGAATATCACCGAAGATCTTCACATAATTGCAATACTCCAACAACTTCGTTTAACTTTTTCGATTTTTCAATCAACATATGCAAAAACTCTTTCTTGACCCATAGAATAGAAGGTTTTATATGAGATTCAAATAAGAGTAACTAATTTTTAAGTTTTTATCAAACCTAACAAATTCAAAGTCTTCTTCCCATTGAGAGTATAGGGTTGTTCCATCACTTAGGGTTTAGATTCAAACCTTTAATCATCACATAGTCACACCAAATAGCTACTTTGACAATCAATCACTTTTTCTATATTTCTTCCTATTGAGAATAGACATTTGGTTGTGAAAAGGACAACATCTCTTGTTATTTCAATTGAGTTAGGAGCTAAGGCTTTTAATTAAGCTAACTGATTTAGGGCATTTGACCCTTAGTTGAATGGTGTTGTTTTGGTGAGCTCGCGGCACATGCTTACTTAAGTGTTGTGTTGGGCACACATGTTATGGGCTTGGATCAACTTGCTTCTTGTGGGGTTAGATTGGCTTGCATTTATCTACTATGTTCATAGAAGCAATAACTGTAAATGGGCCAGAAAGAGCTAGTTATATTGCAAGCTTGGATCAACTTGCATCTTACAGGCTATGATTAGCTTGCATCTTGCTAGCTTGGATCAGGTTGCATGTATAAGCTCATCTTGCGGACTTGGATCAAGTTGCATCAATATAAGCTCTTCATATAAGCTTATCATATAAGTTGGATTGCTTTTGCATAAATATTTTTCCTACTATAACATAAAGTCCAACATCACATTCTCATTAATATGAATATGATGCAACAAATATTTTTTCTTTGCTTGGGAAGTATTCTTTTGAGACTTAAAATATATTGCAATATATAAAGATGTAGGAAACCAACTACTTTATAAGATCATTAATTGATATTATAATTTATATACCTTTTGCTTCCTTTAATTTTATTTTTCACATCAATATATAAAAAAGATTTATATAGATTTAATAACAAAATTTATGACAACAAAACATATAATTTTCCAACAATCTCTCCTTTTTTGAATGACAAAATTTTTATCGGTTAAGCATACAATAACACATGTCATCAACAAAGTAAGCAAGGTGAATCATATCAAATGTTTTTCATAACAACTAATAAAGCAGAATTTTCACACAAAGTGAAATAAAGTGTATTATATCCTACGATAAGAGTATTGCACAAATTTATCATTTGCAATAATAGCAATTATTTTTAATCTACTTCTCATTAACCAATACATGTTGAACAAGTAATATAATGATAAATATGAGTATCGTCTCATAGAGACTAATGATTGCTAAGCTAACTAATTACTAATAGTGAAAAATTCCTAGAATTTATCTAGCAACTCAAAAAAGTAAAACATGGATTAACTAACTAAATTTAACCTAAACTAGATAACTAAAACATGCTAAAGCGTCTGATTTCACCTAATTACTATATACGAATGTAGATCATTCATGCTTGTAAGATTGATACTACTCATGTAATGGCAAAATTTTTTAATTTGTTCACTATTTTATGTCTAAGTATAGGGAACCTACTTAGCTTATTAACTCACTATAGTTCTACATGTGAATTGAAATCAACTAATTGTATTAAGATTTGTGAACATTCCAATTTACACCTAAAACCACACAAATCATATGGTATATATCGATCCATATTAATCAATGGTTGCACATTACAAGAAGTAACTACATGTCATTTCCTGTTGGTCTCTAACATGCAAATCAGCTCATCTAAGAGGTAGCTAATCAATCAAATGCATTAAGCTCACAAAACATAATAATCATACATTTATATCATTATTATCAAGTTACATTATAGCTCTAGCAATATAAACTAAAGCATAGTATTTATACAAATAGAAACAATGCAAGAAATTGAACAAAGCATTACGCAAATTAAAAACACAAAAGCATTGCACAAATCTACGCATCAAAGGGAGTAGAAGACACCGTCTGGAATAAGGGGAAGAAAATGAGCCAAAATGTGCTTTCACACACCGTTCCCACGTGTCGCCACCATTCTTCATAAAAAATGAAGAAAATTGTAGATCACGGTCCCTAGAGTGCCGATTTGTTGAGAAATCACCTGAATATGCTAGAGAAATGCACAAATCTAATAAAGAAAGCTTAGATGGTGTTTACTACATAAAATAACAAAGTATGCACAAATATAAATAAATACAAATATAATTACAAAAACACTTATTATACATTGCCTAAAATGATCAAAATAACTCTATAAGAAATAGAGTTGTCAACACCCCCAAACTTAACATTTTGCTCATCCTTAAGCAAAAGCTCTAAACTACATATTATGATAAGAAAATAAAAAATTACACATAGAAAGCACTAAACAATATATTCTAACAACACAACCAACACTTTATGATATTCTCCCAAACACCCCTAAATTGAACAAGCAAAAGTACTTAACAACATATACTGACAACCAATCCCTCCATGATCTTCTCCCATAATTATTCAACTTGACAATTAAAAGAAAAACATAACTTTCATCTAAACATTGCAATTGGTTTATAAGGTAAGATAAATTCTTAACTATGTTAACCACATATGTGTGTGTAAATCCGCATTCTTTCTCAATTACATGCACTCTAAATAGATTCACATTAATATGCAACCTCTCAAAATCTTTAACCAAATCTTAGAGGTTTGCTTTTCATTCATCTCTCCATTAATGTGAGCCAATCATCTAACTAAGAATCAATAGGACTTTCATAAGCTTGTAAAGTAAGGTTGGGCTAAGGGTAAGATAGAAATCATTTAGGCTCAAATAATCCATGAACACATTACTTTCTAGGATCTCATCAAAACTCTAGCCCCTTTTTACCTTTTTACTCCTTAAAAATAATCATCTTCCACCATATATTCTTATTCCTTGATTTTGCTTGGAATTGGACACTAACAAAAACCTCAATTATGCATGCAAAAAATAAGCAAAACAACTTATAACTATAACCACCTCAATCCTCTCCTACCAATGATATTTAATTATAATGCTCAAGGGCATTTTAGAGAATTGTATGACTTGAATCTAACAAAATACGATGATGTTTTTCCACCCTAAAGCAAATGCTTTTCTTCTTCTTCTTCTTCTTCTTCTTTTTTTTTTTGACATTTGCAAAAACAACATATTATGGTATATACAATCATTGCAATCAACCTTTTCCTATACTACATCCTTCCCCTCGACTTCTCTTATACTTAAATAAACTTGTACACATCAGAAGTAAATATGCTCATAGGCATAGGACAATAAGATAAATTGATCAAAAAGGCAAAGAGATATATATGCAAGTGTCATTCAACAAAATCAGGATAAGAACAAGGCTCAATAAGGTGACTAGGGATAAATAAACAAGGTTGGCTTGAAAGGCTCAATCGATCCAAAGATGGCCTAAATCATTTTCTCAACTAGATATAGCCTAGGATTTCACCTTAAGAGGAAATCAAGCTAATTTTAAGATTTGGGTGAGATCCAAGAAAATCACACAATTCACATGAATGTTCTCTAGAGATACACACAATTTCAAGAAAATGTAGACTTTTAGTGCTCAATAAGTGAATCAACATAATCAAATCACACTTAACTCATACCATAATTGTAGGTTTGAGCAAAATCTACATCTCCCTAAGAATCACCAAGAATTCACAATAAAGAATCCAATCATGGTGATCATGGTCCATCATAAAAAATTAAAAAAAAAGACTTCTAACACAACTTTTAACACAAATTAGAAAATTTCAACATACTTCCAACATAATAGAAAATACTTCCAATACTCTCCCAATATACTTCCAACACAACCATAACTATCACAACACACAACCTCCAACATAACCTAACAAAATAGCACACTTCCAACAATAACAACAACACCTCAAACTTGAATAAAGCATTCTCTTCAATGTTAAAAGAAAACAAAGCAATATAAAGAAGGAACAAGGAAACTCCACTGATTGTAGGCTATGTTAATGTGGAGCTATAATGAACTTATGGTGATAGCTTTCTAATAAAAATACCACAAAATGCTTAGGTTGCCTCCTAAAAAGCACTTATAGTTTTCAAACAAACTATCCTTAACATTGCTACTCAAGGAGGATGGAATTCCAATATTTTAAGAGACAACTTGTGTTGCATGATGGTTGAGCATTCTACAATCGACACCACCACCTTATATCTTTCTAGCTTCCTTCTGTTCTCTAGTATCTTTTTCAAAAGTTCTACATAACTGAGAAATTGAACTAGAGCATCTGTAAAAGGAATGTCAATGTGCAATTTTATAAATGAATCAATAAATTTTGAAAATTGATTATCTCTTTCGTGTTGCTGGAGTATTTGGGAAGATGGAGCTTAAGGCATATAAGACTTATGATTTTCTAGAACAAGTTTACTCTTAGGTGCCTCCTCGGGTTATGTGTTAACATTTGACAATCTTCTTATCAACATCATTTCTCCCACTGGCTTGCCATTTGTTAAGGTTATTGCTTTTACGGTATCTTCAAGGCTTTTCTCCATGTCACAAGACAAATGACCCTCATGTTTCTTTGAGATCATACCAATCAACTAACATCTTCACCTCCAAATTTTTTATTGAAGCTTTGAAGGGTTAATTCTTGTTTCTGAAATCTAGCTTCAAACCTCTCCATAAAGTTCTATGTGATGATGGATAGTTTGGTAATTATATCCTCCAAATTAAGCTTCTCCTTTTCTATTTACTTACATGTTGTTGTGGTCTCATCTCATTTAGGTTACTCCGTGAAAGATTTTGATAGTTATGTCATCCCAGATTGTACAAATTGGAGTAAGGATCATTATATGACCTACTTGAAATCCTAACAAAATTAGCATATTCATTATATTGAGCATAAAGGTTACCTAATTGAAATTCCGTGCTTGCATGTTCTCCACCATAAAATTCACATGCTCTACTATTATGTCTCACACTTGAAGTACTTAGGTTGTTAAACATCTTATTGAGCACTTCTAATTATGCACACATTTTGGTGAAGATATCTACTTTATGGAATCCACTTGTTTAATGCATTGGTAGTCTCTTAGAAGACCATTGATAGTTATCGAATGTCATCTCCTCTATAAAGTTAAATGCCTCTTCTAGTGTTCTCTTATGTAAGTCCCCTCCTACAACTGTATCAATTACAAAATGAAGATTTGTACTAGACCTATCATAGAAAGTTTGTACCTGTAACCATATAGGCAGTCCATGATGTGGACATCTCCATAAAAGTTCCTTGAATCTCTCCCAAGCTTCATGCAATGATTCATTATCCATCTGCACAAAAGTGAAAATATCGTTATGCTTTTTTGCAGATTTTGCAATAGAAAAGAACTTAAACAAATTTCTAAGCCAAATCATCCCATGTAGTAATTGACCTGCCGAAAGAGAAGAGAACCAATTTTTAACCATATCTTTAAGAGAAAATGGAAATGGCCTTAACTTGACAACATCATTTGTCACTCCATTGTATTTGATCATGTCATAGAATTCAAGGAATGCTTCAATGTGAGCATTTGGATCATTGTTTGGTAGCCCACTAAATTGCACAAAGTTTTGAAGAATTTAGATGAGAATTGGCTTGATCTCAAAGTGGTTTGCCTAACTTGTAGGTCTCTAGAACCTTGATGTGGCATTCCAAAATGTTAGTGTAGCATAGTCTCTCAAGAGTCTATGTGAACCATAATCTCTCTCCATCCTTGTTGCTTAACAACATATTCTTTCTTTTTTTTTTTATCTTTTTGAAACAAAAAAAAGATTAAAATTAGAAGTAAAATAAAAGTAACAAAAGTTAGATTAACTTAAAAGCTATTTGGTATTAATATTAATTAGTAATAAAACAACTAATCCCTGGTTACGACACTAAAAACTTTTTTGGTGAAATCCTACATGCAAGTGTATATGTCAAACAATTAATGTAATGATGAGAATAAGTATCATCCCATAGAAATTAATGATTACTAAGCTAACTAATTACTAATGCTGAACAACTCCTAGAATTTATCTAGCAACTCAAAGAGGTAAAACATGGATTAACTAACTAAATTTAACCTAAACTAGATAACTAAAACATGCTGGAGTGTCTAATTTCACCTAATTACTAGATATAAATGTAGATCATTCATGGTTATAAGATTGATTCTACTTATGTGATAGTAAAATTTTCTAATTTATTCACTATTTTATGTTTAGGTATAGTGAACCTACTTAACTTATTAACTCATTATAGTTTTACATGTGAATTGAAATCAACTAAGTGCATTAAGATTTGTGAACATTTTAGTTTACACCTAAAGCCATACAAGCCACATGGTATATGTCTATTCATATTAATTTATGGTTGCACATTATAATAAGCAACTACATGTCATTTCTTGTCGGTCTTTAACATGCAAATTAGCTCATCTAAGTGATAGCTAATCACTCAAATGCATTAAGCTTAGTAACATGCAACTTCACATCTGTAAAATATTTCACAAAACACAACAATCATACATTCACACCATTATAATCAAGTTAAATTGTATCTCTAACAATATAAACTAAAACATAACGTTTATACAAACATAAATAGTGTAAGAAATTAAACAAAACATTATGTAAATTAATAACACAAAAGCTGTCACTAATATGACTTTAATTCACAAAAACATTGCACAAATTTGCACATTAGAGGGAGTAGAAAAATCCATCTAGAATAGGGGAAGAAAATGAAGGGAAACACATTTTCATGCACCATCGCCACGCATTTGCATGTGTCGCTGCCGCTTTTCACAGAAAATGCTGGAAATTGTAGATCACGATCCTTGGAGTGCCAATATGATGAGAAATCACTTTAATCTACCGTAAAAATGCACAGATCTATTAAAGAAAGTGCAAATGAAATTTGCCATTCTTCATCGAAAACTGTTACAAAACCACACATAGCTACTACAGATCGACTGGAAATTGCAACTAATCACTAGATCTACTCACTTTTTGTTGGAAAAGACCTAAAAACCATCAAAAAATGGAGTGGATCATCATCGAAGATAATGAAGGGCGGATGGTTGGTGTTCATATGATCATCACTGTTGGAAAATAAGGGTTTTGTGTGTGACAAAATATATTTTTGAAGATATTTGATAAAATATGTTTTCCATAAGTGCAAAAGAAAATTATAGGAAGTAAAAGGTGTACAAATTATAATATCAATTAATGATATTATAAAGTAACCGGGTTCCTACATTTCTTAATATAATGTTACTATATAGTGACATTTGAGAAGGTATTTATCTAAGTTGCATTAGTTAAAATGTCTTGAGTATAATATTTATGAAATTGAAATTGAATATGACATACATTGTGGTTAAGAAAATGATGCTTGCTTATGTTTTGATGAAGGTTGAAATATATGGCCTTGTCTGTTGGAATAAATCTTTCTATTAAGCACATGTATTATACTATTCTCGGATTAATACAATGTTCTAGGGCTATATACTGTGTTCCTAGCCTGATTAATATTCTCGGACTGGATATTGAGTTCTCAGGTTTGTAGTACTCGAACCTCTTAAGCTCTTGGTCCATATCAGCTCATCAGGCTTGCTCTCGATCCACATTAGCTCATGTTATTAGGCTTGCTCTCAGTCCATATTAGCTCGTGTTATTAGGCTTGCTCTCAGTCCATATTCGCTCGCGCTGTCAGGCTTGCTCCCGGTCCAAATCAACTCGCGGGTGTTGATGTGAAACTCACCATTTCAGGCTGATACTTGTAATGAAACTCACTATTTCATTAACATGCTCTCACTTATCTACCTGATGCCCTAAGCAGAAGAGAGTCGAAGAGATGCCAATATGAGAGAGAATGAGAGAAAGAGGAGAACGGCGCCGTTGGTGACCGAATCCTCAATAGGAGGATTTCTGATGAGATTGGTGTCAGAACGGTCTCATTCGAGATGGGGAAGGAAGATCTTAAGGCTAATCTACTATTCCAACGGGAAGATAGCTCATGATTGAGGTTTAATGTGCTTGAAACCCTAGCCCTAACTTTTTTATTTAAGAGAAGTTCTTCTATGAAGAAGGGTTAGAAAAATTGACACGATTCTGAAGCCTTTATTAAGAAGAAATTCTATTATTGAGCTCATTCCTTGATCTTGCAATCTTCATGACAATCCGTGATATTCAAGGCTACGGTGATATTGTGATTAAATACTTATCTGATTGTTCATATTATCTATTCAACCTTGTATAACTTTGTTTATGTGCTGATTTCATTAAAATACAATTATTGCACATAAGCATTGAAAGGAACCCGAAACCCTAATTTATTTCATTTTAGGGTTTTCATGATAGGAGTTAAGAACTATTATATCTACATCATATTTGTTGGAAAATAAGGTTTTGTTGTGACTGAAAATATTTTCTTGTAAATATCGATTCTCAAATTATGTTTTTCTAAATGTGCAAAAAGCAAAACTATAGGAAGTAAAAGGTGTACAAATTATAATATCAATTAATGATATTATAAAGTAATCGGGTTCTTACATTCTCTCATAAAATATACTCTTAAAGTATTTGTTACATATATTCAAATAAATGTTGATTATTTAAATATATTATTTATTTAAATATTTCTTCAAGAAATATGAAATATACTTTAATATATTTTAGGAATATGATACTTGGTTTGGTGAAATTGCAAGAACAATATATGAGCTTAAGTTCAATATATGCAATACATTATAAATTTATTGATATTGGACCATGTTGATATTGGGCCGGGTATACATGCTAAATATATAGTATTACTGGACTGGACTGTTGCTGTTGGACTGTGAGAACATAGGTGTGGCCTAAGTTCATGTCAGCCTGCCTAATCCCATTCCCATTACGGTGTCGCATTGATCATTATCAGAGGCTTCCATTACGTGTCGTCTTGATCACATCAGAAGCTTCCTTGATACACTTGCTGGCTATGACGTTGTCTCACTTAAGGGCACATAAGAGACGCTTATCTCTCGAAGGGTCAAGCCTTAGCCGCGTCATTCTCACCCCAACGCTGCCTTTGTCTCTCTCAAGTGCCGAAGCTTCAACGGGATGAATTTGGAGGAGATGGGTTGTCATAACGGTCGGATTTTGAATCAAAAGGTTGAAATGAAGCTGATTTGATGGACAGTCTACTATTCCCAACGGATAGAAGGCTATGGTTCAGGTTTAACTCAAAAAGAAAACCCTAGATTTGCTTCTATTTAAAGGAGATGTGTTCGTGAAGGTTAGTAATTGATGAGGAACATCTATTTGAAGCATTTTCTTTGTGAAGATAATCTACTCAACTTACTTACCATTTGATTTGAGATCATACATCATTCAGTGGTTTACAAGCTCTCAGTGATATTCGATTATTTGGTTCAATCTTTGATAATATCATCAATTATAGCTTGTATAACATTATTTATATGTTGATTTCACTTATAAACATTCTCTACACATAAATCTTGAGGAAAATCCGAAACCCTAATTTCACCAAATTGGGGATTTCGTATTAGGAGCTTTGTATCTTGATATATTTGTTTGAATAGCTCCTCTAATCAGCAATATCCCATACATTGACATATTATTTGGGGATTTGCTATTGTATATGATCTTTTGATCACTATCTATATTCGGACTTGGTAATTCCTTTGAGAAGGGATTAGTTGGATTAGGGAAAACTTGTTCTCCTAATCAGATTGAGTAAAGGGGACTTCAATCAATTTGATTGAAGGATAAGAGGGTGGACGTAGGACTCTAAGATAGAGTGCCGAACCACCGTGGTAAATTGGGTGTTGATTTTCTTGGTCTTTTTTTGATTACATATTTCTGTTTGATTGCATATTATTATACAAGTTGTTAAAGTAATTGTTAGATTTTAGAAAGAAACGGTTTTCGGTACAATAACAATTCAACCCCCCTTCTTGTTAGGCCATAAAAACCAATAATTGGCATCTAGAGCCAGGTTCTCTGATTAAAAGGACTAACATCCTAGAGTAGATCCACATTATGGCTTCTGAAAAAGGGTTAGCTGTTACGGGGTTTAATAAACCTTCCTTGTTTGATGACATTAATTTTAGGCATTGGAAACAATTAATGCAAGTCTTCATAATAAGCCAAGATCCAGAAGCTTGGCAAGTAATCAGGAAGGGTATTACATTACCCAAAACTGATGAATGGTCAAAAAATGAAGCTAAAGTAATGGGGTTAAATGCTAAGTCCATGAATATGATCTATAGTGGTCTTAGAGTACATGAGTTTAACAAAGTGTCCTTTTGCACCACTAGTAAAGAAATTTGGAATAAGTTAGAGGTCATTTATGAAGGAACTAAAAAGGTAAAGTCTTCTAAGGTTAATATGCTTACACATGACTATGAACTATTTATTATGAAAGACTCTGAAACTATTAGTGATATGTTTGGTAGGTTTACTGAAATTATTTTTGAACTGAAATTACTAGGAAAAACCTATACAAATGAGGAAATGGTGAGAAAAATGTTAGTATCCCTACCCGAGAGTTAGGATCCTAAAAAGATGGCTATAGAAGAAGCTCATGACCTAGAGGTGCTGACCTTAGATGATCTACTAGGTTCTCTTAAGACTCATGAAATGCAACTTATGAGAAGAGAGAAAGAAAAAGAAAATAGGAGATCACTTGCACTTAAAGTAGAAGTTGAAAAGGTTGAAGAAGAAGAGTTAGAAAATGATGAAGTAGCCCTTATAGCTAGAAGGTTTAGAAAATTTCTAAGAAGAGGCTTAAACAAAAACATAGGGCAAAATAGGAGAAAAGAATTAAATGAACCTAGGAAGAATGTGTGCTATGAATGTAGGAAACCAGGACATATCAAGATTGATTGTTTGACAATCAAGAAAAGAAACAGCAAGAACAAAAAGAAGGCAATGATTGCTGCTTGGGATGATAAGAACTCCTCATCTAATGAAGAAACTCAAGAAGAGGTTGCACGTCTATGTCTAACCGCAACAGCAACTCTTAAGGAAGAAGATCATGAGGTAAACAATTCTGAACTATTTCTTCAAATAAATTATGGATTAGAAACTGCATTTTCTGACCTAGTTGAATATACAAATAAATTAAAAGATAAATACAAAAAGTTAAAAGCAAAAAATAAATTTGAAAAACAAGAACATTTGACTTCTGTACAAAAAATTAATTGTATTGACAAACAAAGTACAGAACCTATTGCATGTAAAGATCAAACTGAAAAGAAAAATGTCATGATCTCTTTGAATGATGACATTGTTATTTCTGTCAATGCATATATAAAGTATGATGCCTGTATGAATGATATGTATGAAAAACAAGAAAAATCTAAAAACATGCAATTAGGAACAGAAACGTTTTGTGGTGTCAATGCATCTTATGATATTGAAATACATGCAGAAAATAATTCACATGTATGTGTTGAAAATCTTAAAAATAGAATCCGTGAACTGGAAAAAGAAAACTGTGATTTGAAATCAAAACTTGATGCAAGTAACTTGCTGTTATAGAAATTTACAAATGCTAGTTGCATGTTAGATAGAATTCTAAATTCTCAAAGAGGTATATATGATAAGGTGGGACTAGGGTATAAATTGAATGATAAATCAAAATCATTTACTCATTTCTTTAAGGAAAGAGAATGTTCAATTCCGCTGCATAAAACTAAATGCTTTTCTGCAGTTATTTTGGTCATGATTTTGATAAATGTCCCATAAGACTTAGAAAGGCTTACAAAGTAAAGAAACTTTGGTTGCCTAAGAATAACAAAAATCTAAGTCGAACTAACACTCATGAACCCAAAGTAAAAAAGGTACCAAGCACTCCAACAATTAAATTTGTTTTTATAGGATATGAAGGCACGGATAAGGAACAAAAAGCTCAAAAACATGTGGATTATGGACAGCGGATGCTCTCGACACATGACTGGGATGAGGGATCTCTTCTCAACGCTTGAGTTGAAAAATAGAGGTACAATATCTTTTGGAGATAACTCCAAAGGAAGAATAAGAGGAATGGGAACAATAGGTAACTCTGACACCCTACTCATATCTGAAGTATTACTTGTAGATGAGCTAAAATTTAACTTACTTAGCATAAGTCAATTGTGTGATAAAGGATTCAGAATAAAATTTGGAAAAGAAAGTTGTCTTGTTGACTATGCTGACCATAAAATTATTGAAAAAAGAAAAGACAATATCTATGTGCTTGATTTGAGCAAGATGAATGTTGAACAAACATGTTTGGTTGTAAATAGAAATATTGATGCTTGGTTGTGGCATAGAAAGCTAGGACATGCGGGCCTAGGATTGATAGAAAAATTGTATAAGTACAATTTAGTAAAAGGTCTTCCTTCTCTAGAATTCAACAATGATAGAATATGTGAAGCATGCATTAAGGGCAAACACACACAAAGCAGCTTCAAATCGAAGCTTGTGGTGAGCACATCTAGACCATTAGAAATACTACACATGGACCTTTTTGATCCTATGAGAACAGCAACATTGAATGGTAAACAATATGTCTTAGTTATTATAGTTAACTATTCTAGATTCACATGGACATATATGCTTGCTAGGAAAGATGAAACATTTGAAAAGTTTGCTGAATTTTTAAAATGATTCAAAATGAAAAAGGTTTTTCAATTGTAAAAATAAGGACTGATCATGGTGGAGAATTTGAAAACCAACTTTTTGAAAAATTTTGTTCAGAAAATGGTATTTCACACAACTTTTCAGCTCCTAGAACACCACAACAAAATGGTGTTGTTGAAAGGAAAAATAAAACACTTCAAGAGATGGCTAGAACCATGATGTGTGAATACAATCTTCCAAAACACTTTTGGGGAGAAGCTGTAAACACAGCCTGCTATATTTCAAATTGTGCATTAATAAGACCTATTTTGAAAAAGACACCCTTTGAGTTATTCTTTGAAAGAAAACCAAACATTTCATATTTTCATGTTTTTGGAAGTAAATGTTTTATCTTGAAACACGGAAAGGAATCACTTGGGAAATTTGATTCTAAAAGTGATGAAGGAATATTTCTTGGATACTCTCACACAAGTAAAGCATATAGAATATTTAATAAACGCACTTTAGCTGTAGAAGAGTCAATTCATGTTAAGTTTGAGGATGAATGCCAAGGCATTCTAGAGACCGAAGCAAATGGTGGAACTAAAAGTGTTCCAAATAAGGTTGAAGTTGAGGGGGAGTCCGAAACTAGAGAACCGTCCTTCCCTAAAGTTAGAAATGAAGTAGATCACGATCACATTATAGGTGATCCAAATGTTAGAGCAAGCACAAGGTCTCGGGTTCACAACACATGTGAACATCAAGCCTTTTTATCTCAAGTAGAGCTTAAAAAAGTAGATGAAGCTTTTGAAGATGAAAACTAGTTTCTTGCTATGTAAGAAGAATTGAATCAGTTTAAAAGAAGCAAGGTCTGGAACCTAGTTCCTAGACCAAAGGATCATTCGGTCATAGGTACAAAATGGGTATTTCGGAACAAACTAGATGAAAATGGTACCATCACTAGAAATAAGGCTAGATTAGTGGCACAAGGATATAGTCAAGAAGAAGGAATTGACTATGATGAAACATTTGCACCTGTAGCTAGATTGGAAGCTATTCGGATCTTACTTGCATTTGCTTGCTGTATGAACTTTACCTTATTTCAAATGGATGTTAAAAGTGCATTTTTGAATGGTATTATAAAAGAAGAAGTATATGTTGAACAACCACCCAAATTTGAAGATCCAATTTATTCAAATCATGTCTTTAAATTATCAAAAGCTTTATATGGTTTGAAACAAGGTCCACGGGCTTGGTATGATAAATTAAGTTCATTCTTAATTAATCATGATTTCAGAAAAGGAAAAGTAGATAACACATTATTTATAAAGAACAAAGGAAAAGAAATTTTGATTGTTCAAGTATATGTTGATGATATCATGTTTGGTTCTACTAACTCTAAATTATGTGAAGAATTTACTGCATGCATGCGAAGTGAATTTGAAATGATTATGATGGGTGAATTAACATACTTTCTTGGATTGCAAATCAAACAAACCAACAAAGGGACTTTTATAAGTCAAACCAAATATACAAATGAATTGCTCAAGAAATATAAGATGCATGATTCTAAACCAATGAACACACCAATGAGCACTTCTTTATCATTATCTAATGATGAAGATGGAATTAGTGTAGATACGAAATTGTATCGTGGCATGATCGGCTCTTTACTATACTTGACTACATCCAGACCTAATATCATGTTTAGTGTGTGTCTATGTGCTAGATATCAATCCAATCCTAAAGAACCGCATCTAGTTGCTGTTAAGAGGATATTTAGATATCTTAGAAACACGATTTCCCTAGGAATCTGGTACCCTAGAGACACCACTCTAGATTTGCATGCATTTAGTGACTCTGATTATGTTGGGTGCAAACTAGATAGGAAGAGTATGAGTGGTGGATGTCATTATCTTGGAAATATGCTTATTTCTTGGCACTCCAAGAAACAAAACTGTGTAGCACTCTCTTCTACTGAAGCCAAATATATTGCTGCTGCTAGTAGCTGTGCTCAACTCTTATGGATGAAACAGCAGTTAGAGGATTATGGAATCTTATCACATAGAGTTCCACTAAAATGTGATAACACAAGTGCTATAAATCTCACTAGGAATCCTATTCAGCACTCTAAAACAAAGCATATAGAAATTATGCATCATTTTATTCGAGATCATGTTCAAAAAGGTGATATTATGCTTGAATTTATGAGTACTGATTAGCAAATTGTTGATATTTTAACCAAACCTTTACCAAAGGATAGATTTTATGCTCTTAGACAAGAACTTGGCATGTTACTTCTTGAAAATCTTTGAATTGTTTATAATTGCTATCTATCTATTTTTTCACTGTTCTTCAAGCTACTCAATTTGAGGGGGAGCGACTCTAATATCACTCATACAGCCTCCGGTTAGTACCCTAGTCTTCTCTTTATTCTGTTGTTGCTTGCTCATTTTTTTGTTACTGTATCTTGTCCTGCTTACTTGCATAATTATTCTTTTTGCTTATAACAAAAAGAGGGAAAGAATAGTGTGCACATGTGAAGTCTCATTTCTGACTATCAATGCAGAACGTAGGATACATATACATATCACCCCTTGTTTAACCAAATTTCTGCGTGCTCTATACAAACTTTCAAAATCTGCTAGTCACATGTATAGGAGACATGCGTTTGATCATAAAAATGTATCTATGATGCAATGATGAGTTGTGTTCTTTTTGAAAAACATAATTGATATTTGATGACATGTGCAATACTATTGAAATATATTTTGTCATCATAAAAAATGAGGAGATTGTTGGAAAATAGGGTTTTGTTGTGACTGAAAATATTTTCTTGTAAATATCAATTCTCAAATTATGTTTTTCTAAATGTGCAAAAAGCAAAACCATAGGAAGTAAAAGGTGTACAAATTATAATATCAATTAATGATATTATAAAGTAACCAGGTTCCTACATTCTCTCATAAAATATACTCTTAAAGTATTTGTTACATATATTCAAATAAATGTTGATTATTTAAATATATTATTTATTTAAATATTTCTTCAAGAAATATGAAATATACTTTAATATATTTTAGGAATATGATACTTGGTTTGGTGAAATTACAGGAACAATACATGAGCTTAAGTTCAATATATGCAATACATTATAAATGTATTGATATTGGACCGGGTATACATGTTGAATATATAGTATTACTAGACTGGACTGTTGCTGTTGGACTATGAGAACATAGGTGCGGCCCAAGTTCACGTAAGCCTGCCTGATCCCGTTCCCATTACGGTATCACATTGATCATTATCAAAGGCTTCCATTACTGTGTCATCTTGATCACATTAGAAGCTTCCTTGATACGCTTGCTGGCTACAACGTTGTCTCACTTAAGGGCACATAAGAGACGCTTATCTCTCGAAAGGTCAAGCCCTAGCCGTGTCATTCTCACCCCGACGCTGCCTTTGTCTCTCTCAAGCGCCGAAGCTTCAACAAGATGAATCTGGAGGAGATGGGTTGTCATAACGGTCAGATTTTGAATCAAAAGGTTGAAATGAAGCTGATTTTATGGACAGTCTACAATTCCCAACGGATAGAAGGCTATGGTTCAGGTTTGACTCAAAAAGAAAACCCTAGATTTGCTTCTATTTAAAGGAGATGTGTTCATGAAGGTTAGTGATTGATGAGGAACATCTATTTGAAGCATTTTCTTTGTGAAGATAATCTACTCAGCTTACTTACCATTTGATTTGAGATCATACATCATTCAGTGGTTTACAAGCTCTCGATGATATTCGATTATTTGGTTCAATCTTTGATAATATCATCAATTATAGCTTGTATAACATTATTTATGTGCTGATTTCACTTATAAACATTCTCTACACATAAATCTTGAGGAAAATCCGAAACCCTAATTTCACCAAATTGGGGATTTCGTATTAGGAGCTTTGTATCTTGATATATTTGTTTGAATAACTCCTCTAATCAGCAATATCCTATACATTGACATATTATTTGGGGATTTGCTATTGTATATGATCTTTTGATCACTATCTATATTCGGACTTGGTAATTCCTTTGAGAAAGGATTAGTTGGATTAGGGAAAACTTGTTCTCCTAATCAGATTGAGTAAAGGGGACTTCAATCAGTTTAGTTGAAGGAGAAGAGGGTGGACATAGGACTCTAAGATAGAGTGCCGAACCACCATGGTAAATTAGGTGTTGATTTTCTTGGTCTTTCTTTGATTACATATTTTTGTTTGATTGCATATTATTATACAAGTTGTTAAAGTAATTGTTAGATTTTAGAAAGAAACGGTTTTCAGTATAATAACAATTCAACCCCCCCTTCTTGTTAGGCCATAAAACCCAACAATATTATCTCCTATTGATTACAAAATCCCACTATTTATCATACTATTTGGGATTTGTAATTAATTGATGATCTTTTGATCATATTGTAAAATCTTGTACAAGAGATTCCTAGAAGAGGAATTGTTTAAGTTAGGGAGAACATTTTCTCCTAACTTAGTTAAGTAAAGGAGACTTCAATCAATTTGATTGAAGGAGAAGAGGGTGGACGTAGGACTCAAGGTGTGAGTGCCGAACCACCGTGGTAAATTTGGTGTGAATCTCCGTGCTTATTCTTGCATCAATCTTCTTAGAACACCTGCTGTGTTATTACTAGTCTTTGAATTTATAAGAATATTTGAAGTGCTAAATTGTGATACTATCTTCGTTGACTTGAAAGAAGAGTATTGAGGTTTTGAATTTTGTTTATGCCATACTGTAATTATTTGTATGTTTATGTTAATATAACAATTCAACCCTCCTTCTTATTAAGCTATAAAAACCAATAGTCGCTCCTCTCTAAGACCCATGTTTTTAAGTCCAGTCCCTCAGCCTCCAACAATGCTCTGTGTTTTGCCTTAAAATACCAACTCTCCTCTTTTCTCTTTGTTTGCTTAATAATAGATAACCCCCTAAAAACTCCTCTTGTTATGTTCTATGTTACTCGATAATGCTCCTCCCTCTCTCTTTTAGCATGTGACTTGCTTGATAAAAGCTCTTTTTCCCCTACATGAGTCCTACTTGCTTCTTTTTGCTTGTTCTTTCTTTTCTCTCAATCATTTGCTTTATTTCTCTTATTTTTCACCTATTTTGGGTTTTCTTCATAAAATAACAAAATATAAATAAATACAAATATAATTACAAAACATTTATTATACATTGCCTAAAATAATCAAAATAACTCTATAAGAGATAACATTATTAATTATATTCACACATTATAGTTCCATCATTTCTTGAAGTGTTCTATTCTTTCTTTTGACAACACCATTTTGTTATGGGGTCTTAGGTGCTAAAAAATTATGAGAAATTCCATTTTCAGAATAGAATTTTCAAAGAGATTATTTTCAAATTCCTCACCATGATTAGTGCTTATTTTTGCAATAGAAAGACCTTGTTCATTTTGAATTATTTTACAAAAGTTAGTGAACTTCTCTAATGCCTTATCCTTTGTGACAAGTAGATATATCTGTGTATATCTAGTGTAGTCTTTTACTATCACTAAAACATAGTATTTTCCATTTAAAATGGTTGTTCTCAAAGGACCAAATAGATCCATGTGGAGCAATTCTACTGGTCTTGCAATAGCTAACATGAGCTTTGATTTAAAGCTACTTTGATTATGTTTACCATTGACACATGCTTCACATAATATATTTTTATCAAAGTTTAGAGTAGGAAAACCCTTGACCAAATTATTCTTAGACAATTTTTCTATCAAACTTAGACTTGCATACCTAAGTTTCTTATGCCACAATCAAGCATCAACATTTTTATTCACAATCAAACATAATTATTCAACAAACAATTCACTAAGATCCAACACGTAAATGTTGCCTTTCCTTTTTCCAACAATTTGCATATCATGCTCCATGTGTTCAACAAGACAAAGTTCTTTTCCAAACTTTATTTTAAAGTCTTTATCACAAAGTTGGCTTATACTCAATAGGTTAAATTTCAATTCATCCACAGATAAAAATTCTTAAATGAGCATAGTTTTTGGATTACCTATAGTTCTTATACCTTTGATTCTTTTAGAGTTATCTCTAAAAGAGACCGTACCTCTAATTTTTAGTTCAAGCATTGATTGTCTCATACGAAAAATGGCCCATCATAAAACATCTAAATATTAGTACAGCCCGTACATAAAATAAGGAGTAAAACACATTACAACTACACTTACTACCTTTGTTTCCAACTTAGAATATCTTTTATATTATTGACCAAGTCTCACAAAATTTAGTTAAAATGATAAGGAGGATTTGTGTGTAAAATTTTACGAAACTTTTTATTGAATATATTCATCATCTTATATAGCTCACAATTTTATTAGTATCTTGCTATCGTTGCAAGGGTTACATGACCAATACTAAAACTTCATTTATCCATGTATGTTTGTGAATTGAATTTAAATCTTAACTTATATAGCTTGAATTATATACATTTACGAATAGCCATTTAGTATCTTTTATGTTTATGTGGATTACTTCTACATTTATTAGACATATTGACTATGTGATTGTTGGTGTAGTTTTATATCTTTGATAAACACTTCTTAGCTGTCCAAGAATTAAGGAAGATGCAATACCTAAAAATATTTTACACATTTATGCTTGTTAGTTAACTAAACATATTTGTAATTGATATATCATAAGCCTATCTTAAAGATAGGAATAAAGTTAAAATCATATTATTGCAATATCCCTAAAAACTTGTTTCTCTTAAAGAGAGAAAAACTTATTTAAGCTTGGATGTGGTTGACAACTATTTAGACTAAGTCACATAGATATGTTGTCACAAGATGTATAATCACTATAGCACAAGATTCCTTGGGTTGCAAGGAATAGGTAGTAGGTGGGGTACATGTGTATTGCTTTATGCAAATAAAATTACTCTCAATCATATTTGATTGAGAAGAGAGTAGACATGAACTCTAGAGGAGTTGAATAATCTCTAACCAACCATGTGCAATTCTCTCTCTCTCTCTCTCTCTCTCTCTCTCTCTCTCTTATATTACAAAAAAGGTAAGAAATAGACCATACCCTAATCCCCAACCCCCCCTTCTTAGGTTGTCATAGCACTTATAGTTTGAGCCTTAATCAAGCTTATTTGTACATTTGATATTACATTTAAAGCCTGTTTTGACATTATGCCTTTGTAAGGATTGAAAATTGAAAATTCCTATAATTTTCATTATACTTAGGTGTGTAGTTGATTGAAAAGTCGTGTGTTGCTTACAAATTTTAGTCGAATTGTGTTGAAGTTGTGTGATTGAAGGTTATGTATTTATGATTAAGTAATGTGTTGTTAATAATAGTTATGTTGAGCCTATGTAAGCTAATTAGTGTTCAAAGTGGATTGTGAATTTCTATTTCATGAATGGAAATTGTGGTGTACAAAAAAATAAAAAGGTAAGCTCTTAAATTTTAGTGAAGTTCCTTGGTGCTAGTTGGCAAGGAGAGGTCTACATAGACCTAAGAGCTTTGGGGTAAATCACTTGAACAAATTAGCATTTGTTTGTCTTTATCTAGAAAGCTTTTAAATTGTTTTCATATTGAATTAAATCATTAAAAACAAAATTAAAAGAAAGGCTCAATTTAACCTCCCTTTCTTGGGTTAATCCATATCCAACAATCTTCCTTGCCACTAAAATGTACTCGCACTATGTTGTGAAGGCAACATTTCAATTGGCTATGAAGCAATGTAAATGTTGATAAGCACATTAAATGCTTAGAGTTAAGACATGACATTGTTGAAGACAAGAATTAGAGGTTTGAGCACGATAATCCAAAAAGCTTTAAACTCCTATCCCAATCCCTTAAGTACCTTAAAAGTTTTGGCTAAGTGAAATAAAGGCTTACCTATTTAGTAAAATTGGTCGATTGAGCTCTTAAATTTTTTAAGGTGAATCAATAGTGGCCTCCCCTCTTTCTAGGGGAATGTATTTGCACATTCTCTTGCCTTTGAATGCCATGCCAAAAAAATCGCTCAACATCAATTGAAGACTTAAGCTCAAACATATGCCTAAGGACCTCTTAAGATAAGGTCCCTATGATCCAAGACTTGACTAGGCAATCAACTTGACTTTATGATTCTTAATTAGTATTTGTTATATTTACATCATCAATGAATATGAATTGAGATTGTGGCAACATCTCTCCAGTAATGATGCTAAAACTTTTTGCTTTTTAAGTAAAGGCTTGATTTACATCTCCTAAGTCAGGAAATTACTTTTAGTTAATTAGATTGTGACAAGGTTCTCAACATTCACTGAAGTTGGGAATGTGTATGCTGGGTTGTTGGCAAGGTTTTCAGCCATGTCTAATTTTAAGAAGTTGGTTTTAGTTCTCAAAAGCTTTGATACTAAATGAATTGGGTAAGTTATGGTTCGTCAAGGTAACATTTGGTGACTAGGTGGTTGCAAGTTACAATTGGGGAAACAATATGGCGAAAGAGAAATAGAGCACGATAGCGCATAAAGAAGCGTGCTTGTATTGAGTCTAAGTGAAACTACATAAGTAAAAGCTTATAAGTATGTCCATTGGTCATAGATTTATACATTAAAGAATTAATAAATAATGGTGCATATTTGCACGTTTTGCGTTTAATGTCTAAGTTCCATTAAGTTTCTAGCATGTTATGAGCAATTCTATAAATCAAGTTGTGGTTGCTATTTGGTCTTTAGGATTGACGAATTATCTTTTCTTTAATTTCTTATCTCTTGGTGAACGAAGCCAATAGACTTAACCACATCACGTGCTACTTTGCATGGTGAGTTTTGTGCATATATGGCTATCAGAGCACTCTCTTTTCGATTTGTTTAAAAGCAACTTGGAAAGCTTCAATCTTGTTATGATCTCTTAGAAACATATTGTGTTGACATGTTAAGCAATAAAATGCAATGACATATTGTTAAATAAATAATGAAAAGTTGTTCAACATTACTAAGGATTCTCTTCACACTCTTATGAGCTTTTATTGGATTCTCTTCACATAAAATAATATCATAATTGTTTAATAATTTGACTATCATGATAAAGAAACATATTAAGATGTAAGCATGAATCTTTATTACTTAAAGATATATTAAAAATCCTACTTATAAAATCATAAATTTTACTATTTAGTACCTTAAAATTTTAAGTTAGATATAGGCTATTTTATATAAAGTTTAATACATATTGTCAAGAGACTCTTGCCTTTCAACTGAACAAATATTTCAAGAGAGAAGAACTAGAAGTGAAGAAAGGAGGCAGACAAGATCAACTTCCATAAGTTTATGTCATCTTTTTTCTAATAAATTAGTTTAAACAATAATCTCAACTTACATATTATATGAATTGAACCCATTTAAACTTATATTAGCTAGTTTTAAGCTCATCAATAACACTTGTGCATATCATTTGAATAAGATGTAATTTAAAATTATGTATAACCTAATCTAAATATAAAAATAAGACTAGATATTATTTGATTTTTATGGATAAATAAAAAAAATCCTTGTAAGCATACTCGCTTTTATTTGTATGAAGGATGATAAATCAAGGCATCACATCTCTATCTCAACAAAAAAGAAAAAAAAAATAAAACTCACTCCTTTCTCGTTTTTATTTGATTTCTTAATTTTGTAGTTTCCTTATTTACAATTGGAATTGTAAATGATATTTTTCATTTCATTTTATTGACCTTTACAATGTGTTAAGTTAAACTAACACTTCACACTAATTTTTTTACTAGGTAATTTTACACCAATATATTAAATTAAAAAGCAGAACGATAGGGACACTAAAAGAACCAGGAGAAACAAAAGAGTTGGGAAGGGACTGGCATCAACCCAATCTCAGACACAGCCCTCCGTAGTTGTCTTACATTAATGAAGTGGTCAAGTGCTTTCTAAATGCAAGATGGATTATAAGATATATGATCACAAGTTATTACAATGATTCGTAAACACTGGCACTTAATAATCAGCCAAGCACAAGAACATCGGGAACAAAAGTGGTAAAACCATTAAATTAGAGATTAGACATGGCAGTCAATCAATAATATGTAGAAGTTAATAAACCTGCAATTTCAAAATCTTCACATCTGCTTCAATGCGCTTCAACTTTGTCTTAGAATCAGCATCCTTACCTGTTACTTGAGCAAATAGTATAATGAGAATACAGACTCGAACATCTGTGATAGTCTATGTGACAGCAGGATACTAATACAAGCACCAACAAGTTCATCAACAAAAGAAAATACAATTCTTCGACTAGCAGGACGGGAAAGTTAACGAACAAAAAAAAATAAAATTATAAACCTAAGTTTGAAATTCTCTTTGTCGTTTAGGCAGACCAATTGATTATAAAAACGTAGGAACTATAAATAGCAGAACATTGAGATCAATAGCAACAGCCTTTCTTTTCGTCTTTCTAACAATTATTTGATATCTCTTTTGCTAGATTTTAGTTTCCTAACAGAATTCAAGAAGCTTCTTCCTAAAGTTTTAAGGGTTGTATCTGCTTTCCCACATTAGTTTTAAGACTCATGTAGAATGTTTCCCAATGACAAATGAAAAAAACGAATATGAATTTCTTCTTGTTGGGCATGGGAATGAGGTGGTAAAGGGGTGAGTGGTGGGTTGGGGGTTTGGGCATGAAGAAGAAGATATATTGATGGTATTCTAAACTTGACATTGCTTAAATCAACAGGTTGAAATTCTTCAGTGACTTGAGAAACCTAGTTACATCTGTAAAATGGCCCACGCAACCAATCCTGGGACATGATTTGCATAATCTAACATATATCTGTGCAGACATCTCAAATTATTGTCTTACTCGACCATGCCATGCCTCATCAAATCTTCCAGTCATAAATTATTAAGAAAAGAAAACTATTGAGCTATGAAGAAATTATTTGAAAATGATTACTATTAGTGGGCTTTGGGGCCTACCATTCTTGAGAGTTGATCTACAAACAACTTATACTGAGGCAAATTAAGCATGAGATAATCAATGTATGCAAGGATACAGGGGACCAGAGCAGGCAAGTGCAATTTTGAAGTAACCAGTCCAACAGTACTGGAAAGACATTGATGGTCTCCCTTTATTGGAAAAGCAGTCAGAAAGGAGCACCCTTATAACAAGGACCACTTTCTGGGTTGTCCAAAATCGAAATTCCGGGGGTACACATAAGTCTGACTTTGTGAAAAACAAAAAACAGAATTAGCCCATTTAAACAAATTACGATCATGGAATGAACAATCAGGGGAGAGCCCAAAAAAAAAAAAATGAAAAAGGATATAAAAAGCATATGAAAGAAAACAATGGGGAAGTTCAAACCTGCCTTTGCAGCAATCTTTGAGAAGTTCAAAAGGCGTTTTCTGTCTACCATCAGTGACTGCCCGCTCTCCGGTGGCTGATATAGAGCTTTCATCACGAGAGGGAGCTAATACATGAAGAGTTTCTGAAGCTGAAGAAAATTGATTTAGGAACACTTCACGAAGCCAAAGAAGCTCCTGATGCTGTCTTAAAAGGATAGATAACTCTTCCAGGAATCCTTCTCCAAGCCTTAGACACTTGGAAAATTGTCTCTTCTGATACAGTTCTCCAAACACAAAGTAACTAAACCCTACACTGGGTCCCATGCTCTCATGCTGCATAAGAAATCATCAAACCACTCTAAAGAAAGAACACAAGCATCAAGTAATACTAGGGAAAACCAGGTGGCGGAACACTCATGTTGTTCGCAATTGATGACAAAGTAGAACAAATATCTGCATGCAGCATATACAAACTTCAAAAAAAAAAAAAAAAAAATTTCTACTTCAGTCGAAGCTGGACTTAAATTTCTAAATATTTGCGCATCTCATAATTTAAATCAGTATCAAGGGTCGGGGTAAACTGGCAATTTTAAGCAAGTAAAAGGGGAAAAAAGCAACCAAGAAACAACCAAACCCATACTAAAAGGTTTCTAAGTAGTGCTGAATCGTTGGGGTCGCAGCATATTCTCCACAGAACTCTATAGCACTCATGCCGTTTTGCAATGGACAACAAATGTGAGGAAAGCTTCCTAAGGATTTATTCTTTTTGAGCTTCAGATCCTTCATTTAGATCGTGAAAAGATATCGGTTGTTAGGATATATGAATAATCAATAGTAGAAAATGATGACATCTTGCAGAAGCAAGACTATTAACCTATTGCCTGCCATCGACAAAATCCTGAACTTGTTGATAAAGCGAGTCAAGAAGCATATCTCTCCTATTCCAAAACTCATCTAATAGCCCTCTGTGTTCTTCACCACGCTCAATTTTAGCCGTGACAGCACCAGCATATGGCTTAAGAGGAACTTCACTCAGTACTTCCAGATGACTACATAGATCTGATTTTGCAGATATCTCAATTCCAGTTGCTTCATTTAGCAGCTGAAGCATGAAGGTAGCAACGCTCCATAGCCCATTGCATACCAAGGTTTGACAAGTCCATGGTGTTAAGCCCTCAGAGGGAGGATACCACAAGTGATTCTCATTTCCGTAGTGCATAGCCCCATGAACTATAGGGGTGCGAGCACTTGAAAGCTCGCAAGCTCTTTGAATCTGAATCCAATGCAGCTGCTCCATGCTTCTTACATAATCAAGATGTCTGTCTGAGCAATAAAATATGTCTTCAAGTTTTGAAACCTTACAGTAGAACACCTCAGCATTATCTCTGCCCATCAGCAGAATAGCATTTCGACAGGCTCTCTCACCAACTAATTGAATAAGATCCGAACGAGTGCCTGATGTTTGACTTTCTACACCTGAACAAGGAAAGACAACTCCAGTTGAATGCTTCTGGCCAATCACGTTTTGCAGTTCTCTCAATTGGACCATTCCAGAGAGCTTGTCACTATGTTCTAAGATATTTTGCATAGAATATCCTGTCAACAAATCTGTACCTTAGGCTTGAAATATTTTTACTTCTTTGATTATTTGTTTCTTTATTTCTTTTGCTTAAATTTTATTATCAAAAGCAAGAGTTGAACCCCAGATCAAACTCACTCCTCAATATGCCTTAAACTGAGTGCTGGAATAGATTTAAATATATATATACACTAGCACTAAGATCAATGAACTACAAACCAAGATCAATTAAGTATTGACATAAAGCCTATGCTCATAAGTACAAATTGGGAAATAAAAGAGTATGGCCATAAAACTGATTTCAAATAGAAACACAGAGAAGTTTCATAAAATAGGCAATTGTGCATACTCTCAAGAACACAGCTCCTCATGGCACTTGGATGGTGCAAGAAATTGGAGAAATTTTTTATGCTTATGTTGCTTATCTGTGAGTTGGGTAGATACAACACCCATAGCCAAAATCTCAGCACCTCTGGTTTTTGTCCAGTGTTTAGCTAAGGTGTCAACAATTGATTTGTTTTGCCGAGCAAAAACACTTGTTTCTCCATCCCTCTTGAATGCCCCAGTGCTCTGCAGCTTTTCCAATGAGCCATCAACCTGTCCAGAGGATAGAAAATTGTGAAAAAGACGACTCAGTAATGTTTCTAATTCTTCAACTTGGCCAATTTGACATGCAATTCCAGTGAAAACCCCTGTTTGTCTATCTCAAGCATCCCTTGCTTCAGAACTAGCCCTTTTAGGGGCAACATTGCCTGCAAACGTGAGGTTTCTTCTCTCTTCATGTGAAGATCCTTCATTTGAGCTGTCCTTGCATGACAAACTTCATTCCGGTGGTTCAACTCCACCAATTAAAACAGCATTTTCAGGTATTGCCCATATTCCTGCTTTCTTAGCTAGTACAATCCATGCACCTTCTTCACCATCATCTGAATAAGGAAGGACTGAAGCATCTAGAACTTTTCCAGCATCATAAGGCAGGTCAAATTGATAAGGCCAAGTTCATCTTTGACAATAATGGGCAACCGTCACTGTTCCATCACCAGAAAGTATGACTGCTGATCTGCAGGCTTTGCCCCAACTCGAAGTCTCATAGGGAACAAGAAATCTTCATATTCTACTCTTGCTTTAGGAATTACTACTTGGATTGGAGCCTTTTTCTCCAAAACCCTGTCATTCATTAGCTCTATACTCAGCCCAGATTTATATTGCATTGTCAGAAGAGAACACAGTGTGTAACTTGAACCACTAACCCGGTCCTTACAAAAGGTGGCAACCAGAATGGTAATCACCTTTCCATGATCGTTCACCTGCAGATCAAGAGGCCATATTTGCTTCTGACCAGCCAGATCCTTCGTAATACCCAAATCACCATCTGTGCCAATAGTTTCATGGGACCAGAGCTTTGATAATCATATATGAGGATTCATATTAATGCTAAAACACTATATCTCATGATCAGTCAGCAGAAAGAATTGTCCTTCTGATTCATCTACAGAAATATGTGAAAGTTCCAGATCAGTGACCTTGGATATCCTTTTTTCCCTACAAGTTGACCCCTATCACCCCCTTAGAAGGATAGACTATGCATATCCTCATATACTTTCTTGCGGTTAATGCCAGTTGGACTGCAGTGGAACTGCCAAAGCTCACCATCTGAACTACATGCAATGGCAACACAGACATGTTGGGAACCTGGTACAGCAGAAGCAATTGATTAGTTCATTGTACTTGATCCACTACTTCCAAGACTAATATGTCATCGCTGTCTGTTTGGGGTGGCCTTTCCATCAACAGGTGAAGAAGTCACCTCTAGTTCATTACAAGATGTAAGACTTATCACATGAGTACTTCTCCCTTCGGAATGGACAACAAGCCAGTATATAATAGCACGAGTTTTCTGGTTGCGCAATATGAGACCAACAGAGTTGAATTGCTTCACAACTTTCTTCGTTCTCCTTGATGTAGTATCCTAATTGACAACAACAAAGCACCCAACAATTCCTCTCATTACCATCCATACCTTTATTTTCTGACACATTTGATGGGAGTTCTAGAATAATGCACTTCACTGAAGCTGCAGGAGATAAGTAGCTCCAAATGAAGAGTCTATTTCCACAGATAATCCAAGCAAGGGATGTCCCCTTCCCAATTCCATCAGATATACATGCATCCCCTACCACAAGAGAATATATGAGAAGTTAGAATCTACTCTCCAAGTGTAATTTTAATTTTTTTAATTTTTTTCATGAGAGGAAGAAAACCTTTGATCTATCAAGCACTATCATACCTTCACAACCTAAGCCTATACCCAGGAGCATTATAATTTATAGAGTCTTGGAATAGTTTAGATTCATGAAGCCAGCTACACTAACCAGGAATATGCTTCTGCAGCAAACTGGCATGTTCATCACGAACCACTTGGGGGAACTCTACAAAATATACAGGCTTAATTTGGTCAGCATGATATCCTTTCTCATTTTTGTTCGCAGGGGAATCCTAGGTAAAGTACAACCAAACACAAAAATACTCAACATTAGTCAATAAATCCATATCTTCTAAATAACAAAACCCATTTATTCTACCAACTTCTCACAGCATCCTCTGATATGCAAACAAGCATTCTCCTCCCAACCAGCGCGAAGTTCACCAAACACAAACCATTAGCACGAATTCCCCACTCAATCCCAACTCTAAAACCTTCACAAACCAAAATCCAACAAAAGCAGCCAAAGATTTCTCAGTCTCATATGATCAATGCTCAGTCTGTAAAACACAGCTCGATTATACACAAGCAACACAGCCCTTCCTTAAGACCACATATTTCCCGAAATCCCCCCAACCTCCCAAAGGAAAAGATAAAAAAAAAAAAAATCATTCTTATCTATTTCCACATATCTCCATCAAACAAAGACAAGAAACATTGATTAATCACTGGTGTTCAAAGCCCATTTCCCGGAGATGAATTACAATTGAAACCAATAGAATAATGCCAGAATAGAATACTCACTACAATTAACTAAAGCTACAATGTCCTTCAAATTGAGCCAAGACATCACTTATTCACAAACCATACAACCCCCTCTTCTTGAAAACCATATACAACTAAGCCCACAAAAGTTAACCTAGTGCTAAATTAGAACATCATTATAAGTAAATTAGAGCTCAGATACACTCCACCTACATAAACAAGATACAGAGAGACATAGAAGTTCCACCTAAACCCCATAATCTTTCCTTAAAATTCCAGCCAACCAAAACATCACTTTTAGTCTAATTCTCACGCGTTTCCAGCAAATTCTGAGCGGAGACACTGATTAACCACAGGCACCAAAACTCCATGTCTAGAAAACCACATTCAGTTAAAACCAACAAGGACCTCACACTGCAATTTCAAAAGACCACCGCTCTAAGTAAATAAACTCATAACAAAAGCTCCTACATTGTTCATCAACACATAGATATGGACTAATCACCAACCCTTTGAACTTCATTTCTAGGAACGAATTACAACTACAACCAAACGGTAACGTTGTAACCAAACCAAAGGAACATTCTAAGAGAAGTAACCTCCAATACACTCCACCCACAAATGCTCGCGCGTACAAAACACGGATACATAAAGAGATATGGCACACCTGGCGAGGACGGACAAGCTAGGAGCCCAGAGGGCTGGAGTTCCGGTGCTGGGACGAGCCGGGATCAAATTACTGAGCAAGGATCGGCGGTTCTGAGAGAGTGGAGTAATCGGCGAATCAAGTGCAGGTTTGCCTAGGTTTCGCTCCGTCCCGGAGCTCGCATTGCGCCTCTTTATTCCCGGAGAGAACTTTTTTCCCGCTCGCAAAGCTCAGAGCTGAGAGCTCTTGGGTTTGGGGTATAGAAAACTTTTCAAAGTTCGAGATCGCAAGAGTGAGCATTGTGGAGTAATCGGCGAATTGGTGCAGAATCGCCGAGGTTTCGCTCCGTCCCGGAGCTCGCATGGGGCCTCTGTATTCCCGGATAGAACTTTTTCCCCACTCCCAAGCCTTAAAACTGAGAGCTTTTGGGGTTTTAGTGTCTAGAAAACTTTTCATGAGTACGCAAGAGTTGTGTTTCAAGAAGCATGTTGGGCGTCTCAACACCTTGTTTGGCCCCCAATTAAATCAGGATGTGGATAAGCATAACTCTATTGATGGATTCTTGTTTTGTTTTATGTTGGGCTATAAGATTTTTATTTTATGGTAAATGGTAATTCGGCATGATTCATACGAAGTGAGGAACTTCTGAATTTATATTTTTGGACTCCATAACAAAAATTAATTTGGCCTTAGGCAGTTTATTCAATAATCCAAACCCGTATATGACATGTTGGAGACTTTTCAAAATCTTAAAGGAATTCAACAAAACTTGAGAAATATAAGAGTTAAATGGTTGATGTCTCATATGGTTTAGGAAAACAACTTATAGGAGTTTGAAGACCTATAAATAGACCTTTGAGTTTTTGATTTTAAAGGTAGAACCAAGTGTTAGTTTATTTAAAAGGGGTTTTTTAATCTTCCTCCATTCAAAAAGTTGTAGCTTTTAAAGTGCAAAATATTAGTAAAGAAACGATGTATGACATTGGTTGGTCTAAATCTTCTTAAATCTAATATGTTCATATATGAATTTGTGCTTGATCTTGTGTGAAGAATTGTGAGTATTCCTACCATGACATTTATGTAGTAAATGGTAATTAATTTATAATGTTTTACCTTAATGGAAATAAGAAACATAGAAAATTAATTTAAAATGTTTTAAGCCAAGCCTGCTTCATTCATTTATGTATGTTCCCTCCACTTGGTAAATTTCTCTCCTTTAAACACAAGCAAATTCATGGGTGAGAGATGAAATCAATTACCCATGGCACTCTAATTAGTATGGACCAAGGTTAAGTTAGACAATGACTTCCAATCATGAAAATTAGCTCATTACTTGGATGATTATGTAATTATTTTACATCCATTGTCTAAACAAAGCCAAAAACATGTACAAAGTTAATATTTCTATTTCCAATGGAGGTAGAACAATCAATCATTTCTACTCCTTAGAAATTGGCATATGAGTTGCACCAATATTCTAGTTACATTTTTCCACATATTAAGGTATCCCATATGTTTCATGAAGTAAACTTCTATTAGGATTAGAATAAAATTAGTAGGCCTATTGTTCAGTGAATTTTAGATGCAAGTGAATATGTTGAATAGGTAATATCATGATAAAAAAAAATATCATCCTATAGAGATTGGTAATTATTATGTCAACTAATTAATAATGGTGAACAACTCTTAAAATTTATCTAGCAAACCAAATTGATAGAAAATAAACTAACCAACTAAATTTAATAAAACTAAATACATGAAACATGTTAGAGCATCCGATTTCACCATAACTATGAGATACTAATGTAGATTATGTATGCTTGCAAGGGGGATAATATCTATATAATGGTAGAATCTCCTAATTTATTCATTATCCTATATCTATGTATAGTGAATCTATTTAGTTTATCAATTCACTATATTTCTATACGTGAATTGAAACAAACTAAATGCATTAGGATCTATGAATATTCTCAATTTATATTAAAAGTCGCATAAACAATATATTATATGTCTATCCATATTAATTTATGGTTACATATTACAAGTAATTGCATATCATCTTCTGTCAGTCTCAAACATGCAAATCAAATCATTTAAGTAGTAGCTAATAACTTAAAAGTATTAAACACAATAATATACAACTTTACATAAACAAATATCTTACAAAACATAACAATCATAAGATTCATACCATCATAATTAGGTTACATCATAACTTTAACAAAAGTAAACTAAAACATAATGAATTACTAAGGAGGAACAATAATAAGAATAAAATAAGGCATCTTGAATCAAAGAACAAGAAGTTTGTCACTCTTTTTGTCTTCTCTTCAATAAAACCTTGAATTCTTGGCCTCTTTCTTAAGTTGTGTTGAATTCCCTCTTCCTCTTTTTTTGTTTTTTCTCTTCTCTTAAATAGGGTGTAGGTTTAGACCTATCTCATATCCTAATAGAGGTGGATTTTAGAGACCCAAAACAATTGAGTTTTGAACTTCTATATTAATTAGGCTTTGAATTCCTAACATGGCTAGGTTTTCTAATCATTTAGAAAACCCAACAACAATGAAAAATCTAATAACAATCACCCACAACCCAAGCCCATCTTAATTTTCTTGATCTTGATATTTTGACTATATTTTGCTATATAATGAGCATTAGGTTCTCCATGCCTCCTTTTTCTACAAAAATAAGGCAAATTTAAGCAAAAAAAGAAGAATTCAAATATTTTCTCATAAGTATTGTATTATTTATTGCCTAAAAATAGGTAAAATAACTCTATAAAATAGAGTTATCACCTATATATATTCCATGTATATTGTAGGAATATTTTAAAAGTTATTCTCTTTTGTCTTGGTTAGGAATTCTAATGGTATCTAATTAAGACTCATAGTAGTATCTAGTTAGGACTCAATTTAGTGCTAATATAAAAAATGAAAACCATAGGAAAACCCTAAGGACCAAAAAGAGAAAAGAGAAAGCAGAAAGCAGGGTTACACCTTATGAGGCACAAGCTATTGTGCCTATAAAGGTGACAAATAAAGCGATGCTTTATGTAATAGCCATTGGCTAAGAGAAAATCAAATGTGTTTTTATGAGTACTTAGAAAATCGTGTGAGAGCTATGGATGAGTTTTGTAATCAACACTTATGTATTCTGTTGAAGAAACCTAATAAGAAGATAAAGGACTGATAATTACATTGGTGATGAGGGATGTAAGACATTATATTGGTTTAAGCTTCCTAAAGCTTGCATCTTTTGTTTGTTTATAATTTGATTTATGTATCTATGTGTTTATGTGATAAGTCGTTTCTACAACAATTGGTATCAAAACTTTGATTGCAAAGCTTGGGAGCATTGCATGAAACACAAGGAACCATATTAGTATTAAACAAAAGATAGGTTACTTCTCCTTGGTGTTTCTCATCCAAAGATTTGATCTTTGTTGTGGGGGAAAAAAAGTGATTTCTAAATTTATTTTTGCTTCTCCTAATCTATGGAAGAGTCTTTTGGAGAAAGGAAAAAAAAAACACCAAATATGAAATTCTTATGTCCTAAGCTATTGTTTAATGGTATTTAGGATGACAAGCAATGGTGAGTGATGGTCATAGTTGACATCGGTTGCCACCAAGGTCAAGAAAGACACTAGGTCAAGTGGACTTATGTCTATGAAGTTCATTGGGCTCTAAATTAGCTTAGAAAAAGCCCAATGGTAATCGAAGTGGAAAGAATGGTGGCTAACAACATCAATGTTGTCAAATCAGAAATTTGAGTCACACAACTTGGATTAGGACCCATATGATGCATAAGTCGAGCATTGGTTGATCAGGTGTAATGTTAAGTAGGGCACAACATTTTGGTTGTGGCAAGCATAAGTTTAGGCATTTATCAAAGTGGGTTAAGTCTTGTTATAATCAAGTCATATGGATCCCAATTGGGTCAATTGAACCTAAATCACATAAATGGATGATCAAGAAGTTTTGAACTAATCTAGTCAAATTTAAGGTATTTGCAACAATTAACTACTTCTTGGATCATCTATGTAGGTTTTTGGTCGTAAACCATGAAGCGACATGGCAATTTATAGCGGCTATTGGTTGAACACATTGAGTCAAGTTGCAGATGCCATGAGCGATAGAAAAATTTGGTGATCAATGATAGATTAGAGAAACCAAAGTGTGCAAACAATGAATTAATGGTGTTTAGATTGGTTAGTGGAGGAAATAGACCAAGAAAAGTAGCAATCAATGTTAGAGTTGAAGCAAGGTCACAAAACAAGTTAACCCTTAGATTTGCTATAGGCACATGACACCCATGCATCATAGAATACCTTGGTGTATCAATTACATGTGCCAATGGGGGATTTTGTAGGTATTTTTTCAACCAATCTTGTTTAAAATTGCAAGTAGTATTTAATGGTGTTTTTGGTTTGTGATTTTGAGTTCCAAAGAGGTTTAAAATTGATGAGTATTGTTGTTAGTGTTTGAACTTGGTTTCTTGCATGTGGTGAATTTAAGATTAGCTTAGCATTGAAGAGATGATGTGGTATGCTATCAGGGATGACAAAGATGGAATAAGAGTTATGTGACTCTTAGTACTTTTGTCATGATTTGTTCAATACTAATTAGATTGCCATAAATAGTATTATAGATGTATTTACTAGATTTTATTGGATTTCTAAATTGCTTTATTTTTATTTTGTACTATATTAATCATGTGTTTCACTAATGTTTAAAGTTAAAAAAAAGGTTAATATTTTAAGAGTTCAATGATTACACTTCTAAATAAGGATGGAAAAGGTGTTATTTGTTAAGTATAATGGCCAACCAAGAAGGGGGGATTGAATTGGTTATTTAGGAATATGTCTATCAATCCATGTTTATACATCCACAATAATTTTTGATAATGCACAAAGTATGAATATAAGCAACGAGTCAAGATAATCACAAATAACAAGTATAGACACAAATTTTCCATGGTGGTTCAGCCCTTACACTTACTTCCACAATCTTCTTCCTCTAACTTAAGCAGTTAAAGTCCACTTTACTTATTTATTAGGATAAAACGTTCTCCTAATCTTTCCAATTCCTCTTCAAAGGAATTACACAAGTCATGGGTTACAATCAAAGGTTGACTCAACCTTGTTACAAGAGAAAATCCCTAAATAATGTATAGTTTATAAGGGATTTTGCTAACTAGAGAGCTTATCTAAGATATGAATACAAATCCAAGCTCTAATCATGAAACTCCTAAATTTCAGCAAATTAGGGTTTCAAATTTACAACACAATTTATGTACAATAATAATCAAAGTTTAATTGGCACATAAATAAGTGTATAAACAAGTACAAAATCACAAGAATATGATTTACAAAGAATATCACCAATTTTTCTTCACAGAATTACCATGTAGAGCTCAATCTTGATTTCTTAGTTCAATTTCTCAATAATCTCATCAAAAGTTGCTTTGATCCATAGAATAGCACCCTTTTATATGAGATTTGAAATAGTAGAAGTTGATTAAAGGTTTTTATCAAACTTGATAACATCATAAACTTCTTTCCGTTAAGAGAGTAGAAAAGATACCTCATTTAGGGTTTCAAATCAAACCCTTTATCAATATGAGTAGCTTTTTTAACAGAATGATTAACTTTTCTGCAAATCTTCATGTGGAATTACAATGTTTTGATAGGACAAAATATTTCATTAGCTATATTAAGCTTACTTGCTTTTGGGTGGATATTATGCTTGAGAGGTATTTTGTTTTTTATGTAGTTTGTATTCCGATATTCAAATTATTCCCTGGCCTAAGTTACATTTCCATGTGTCAATCCTGATAGTGGTGGTAGCTAGACCTGCAGTCCATTTGGTTAACTATGTTTGCACTAAATACTCAATTTGCCTCTAGTTAAGTACAAGCCTAACTCACAATGCTCATTCTCAAGGTAGCTCGTGTAGACTCATTAATCAAGCTTCACCTAAAAAACTCACAACCTTAACCTGTGGAAGCCGCATCTTATCGCCATTGCTTATTCTCATTCCATACTAGACCAAATTCTCAAGATTCTTCATATCTAGCCAAAACTAGAAATGGAATGCATTGATTTACATCCTTGTCACAAGATTACACTCTGGTTGGTCAAAAGCTGTGAAGATTGAAGTCAATGTTTATTCAAGTAGTGAAGATATGCTTGGATTCTCATATGACAAGTTTGAACTTCTTATTTGGGATTATTTCTTCTACTATGCAACCTATTTTCAGAGATATTTGGAATAGTCTCATTAAGGATTTTTGAGAGGAAATCTATTTCAAAAAGGGAAAGGAAGTTCTTTTACGGGTTTTGAGATGATTTCTTTCAAGCTATTATTAAAGACCCAAATACCTATTTTGGGATAATTTTTTTCCCTTTATATTTAAGTCTCGTGAAAGGAAAGTTAAGTGAATTTTAGGCACTGTTATAGAGGGTTTTCAAATTTGAAGAAGAGGACTCTAGCTGATTTGAATAGGTTGAGAAGATTCTAGTTGCTTTAAATAGGTTAAGAATATTCTAGCTAATTTGAATAGGTTAAGAAGATTCTAGTCGATTTGAATAGGTTAAGAATATTCTAACCAATTTGAATAGGTTGGGAATATTCTAGCCGATTTGAATAGGTTGTCATTTTCATATTGAGCTTAAATAGAGAAGTAAAGAAGGAAAATGGAGATTAATGGCATAACGGTTATGAAGAAAGCTTGTGGAAATATTCTTTATTTAATAAAAGAAAGAGGGCAAAGGAAGGTAGCAACCCAAAAGACATTATCACAAATCTTTGAATTACTCGAGCTATTACACTGTGTTCATTAAAGTTGTTACTATACTGAGCATTTCTTAACCCTTTTGCTTTGATTGATATTACTATAGAATGTTGTTATAGCTTGCTTAACTTTCATATTCATAGCAAGTTCATTCTATTACTGTATTTATTCACCATTAAGATCTTTGGTAAGATTGAATTGAATCTCTCAAAGAAAAGATTGATTGTAAGAGTTGTGAACTTTTGTAAAGGTTGCAACGAATATTAGAAAAGCCCTTTTAACCACAATGGTTAAAAGGTAATGAGGGACATAGGCAATTACCTTCTAAAAATCCTTGTGTCTTTATCTTGCTTGTTTATTCGATTGTTTGTTTTGTTCCATTATATCTTGTGAAACTTACATTGTTTTTAAATTGCAAATCAATTCAACTCCTCTTTCTTGATTGCTAAAGAGACTAAAATCCTACACTTCCCATTAGAGGAGTAGACATTTGACTATAAAGAGAGAAAGGGTGGCATCGTTATCTTGAATAGAAGCTAAGGCTTTTAATTGCACAAGACACCTAAGAGCACTTGATAGTAAGCTAAACAACACCGTTTCAACAAGTACAATGGCCTTTCTTTTAAGAGTTTTGACAGGCTTAGGTCAAATCATGTCTTACAAGCTTAAATCAACATGCTTCTTACGAGCTTGGATTAGCTTGCTTCTTATAGGGCTGAGCTTCATAGATCAAACTTGGGTTAGGTTTAAGCTTCTTAGATCGAACTTAAGCTAGCATAAGCTCATCATAAGATCTCATGATATGATATGGATCACTTTTGCATAATCTCCCTAAAATAATTAAAAAAATAGCATCATATTTATTTTTAATGTAAATACCATGAAATTCATGAATATCATGCTATTTTATGCTTAGGAAATATTCTTTTTTTAGAACATGAATAAGATTGCAATATATCAAAATGAATAACCTGACTACTTTATAATATCATTAATTGACATTATAATTTGTATACCTTTTACTTCTTATGATCTTCTTTTACATGTAAATATATGAAAAATATTTTTATACAATTAGCAATAAAATTTATCACAACAAAACATATCTTTTGCCAACAATTTTGATCTATTATCTTCATTATTTGCTTTTGGTGGCAATAAAGGTGAAGACAATTCTATTTATTTTGTGATTATCTAAAATCTCTTGGTTATGTATTTGACCAAGGTATAGGGTTCTAAAGGGAGATTGATGCCTCAAGAGACTACTACACTCTTGAATAGAGCATAGTATATTGATTTTGATTCAAATTCACTTCATCAAATGCTTTTAGTATATTGTTAATTGACAATAGTAGACATGAGAGACAAAGTAGTAACACACCAAAAATAAGAAGTAGAAGAAGGAAAGGATGGTCTTGCATTGCTAAGATTGTGAAATAGCAAGACAATTTGGGAATCATTGTTGGATTCATAAAAAAAGTCATTCCTTGGATAATGTTTGATCATTTCCTAAAGGCACCAATTTGGATTTCAAATAATTAAATTGGTTGGCTGACACTAGTACAAAAAGTGTCTTAATTTTGGGTTTAATGAGGCTTAAGGGATTTAGGTTGTGTTAAACCTTAAGGCGAGATTTATATTTTGGCAAAAAACAAGATGATGATTAGAAAATTGCTTATGATATGGACACTCAAAAATATAGTGTTTATTCAAGGAGAACTTGATAGAATCACATTTGAGAATGAATTTATAAATGAGTAAAGGTTACTATATAATTGGTGTACTTGGTACTACTCAGTTAATTAGTGTTATTTCTCCAATTGCTGCCCTGGTGATTATATAAGTAGTGTGATTTAGCAAGATCCTTGGAACTCAATAGGATCTCAATTATGTTAATAACATGGTAAATTATTGTATGTTGCAAAAGCTTTTGGAAAAGTTAGAGAAAGAGCTTATAGCAAAGCTTGCTTTGAAAGAGCTAAGAAGAACACAATATATTCTTAGGATGAGATACTTAATACTAAGTACTATGACATTCTTTCAATTGGATTGAGTTAAAGAGGAAGACTGAAAGAGAGTCCATCTACTAGAGGTCAAATGTTTGTCATGCATGTTCTTGGTTAATATTTTGAGCTATTGGAAGATGAACATGAATAAATACCATTAAGGTTGTATTAGTAGTAAACAATCTAAGTATAGACCTATGTAAGGTTAGACATTACACATGGGGTGAACATGATTAATTGACATTAAATAATATAAATGATTGGATGAGCATAAATAAGGTAATAAATCTTCAACAGTTTTTCTTAAAAGTTGAAAAAATCGACTTTTCACTAGAGTTCTTGAAAACTATTTAGAAAGCCTCCCAAAGATATTATTTCTTAATATTTCAAATTTCAAAAAAGCTATTCGAAAAATAAAAAATGCAAAATGCAAATGCAAATGCAAATGCAAATGCAAAGGTTGCTAGCTGAAGGCTGAGAAGCGGTCCTAAAATGTAGCTGACGCTAAACATAGCTAGATTGTTCAACCAACCAGTCAAGCCACTCAGGGACGCGACTGCTGGTTTATATTCACCAGATACTGGAGGTTGTGCCCGCATGGCTGAGTGGTAGCTTTGTCTCTGTCTTATCCACGAGATGGTCCACGAAGCCTTAGGAGAGTCCACCGAGTTGTTTGTGCTAATCAAGTAGTTAAGAATGTGTGAGGATTGCCTTTGAGCCATAAGCTCATTCTATATGGCTGTGCTTTTAGATCATACCATGGACGAAGTTCAAATTTTTTTAAAAAAATTCTAATCTTTAAGTTAACTTAAGGATTGAGCTTCTAGATCTTTTAAGAATTTTAGCATGATATTAGAAGTCAAGTTTACCTATTCCCCTTTATATGATTTTGAACCTAATTATATTTAGTGTGTGAGAGAATAAATATAAAACAAAAAATTTACACCAAGAAATAAGATCTTAATTACGAAGCTCAGACCAAAAAAAAAGATTGACATTTTAGCTCTTGAAGTATCTGGAATATTGGACCTTCAAGCCTTATAGCACAACCTAGAGTTTGAAGATGATAATGAAAGCTGGTTGGTAGTTTCGCTACAAATACACTCTGCACATGGTTTTCTGCCTTTGTCCTTCTCCCTATCTTTTGTTCAGAAATGATCTCTTGGCATCCCCATTTGTGTGGCACTGTGGGCATGGAACAAGGAAGTTCGATACCGGAAACTTGTTTGTTAAAGTAAATAATGGAAACTTGTTTGGTGAAGTTCAATACTGAAATGTCTCTAGCATTTTCTGAAATTTACAACAGTACGGAAACAAGAAACTAGTAGCGTTTCTGTGTACAAACTATTGCCACTTGTATGTAAGTTGAAAGTAAGTGAGATACTCTCATGAGACAGAAAGGACGAACCCACAATCTCAAACTTTGTTCCCTCTGGAAGATCTAGTAAGTATTAGAATCTACAACAAGCTAACAACTTGAAAATAGCTTAGGGAAGAAGAAGTCTCGGTAGACAGCAAAGACGAAGGCCAACTACTAAAACAGGGAATGAAATAAAGATAAAGAAAACAGGATACCAGATACACAACCCACGCAAGGTCACGAGGCGTCAGGGAAAACATGTATGTTTGACCCTCGTCAAAATAGCTTGCTTGGGAAACGTCAAAACGTGCTTTCGTCATAACTGCACCCGCGTCTTCTGTTCGATTATAGCAAAACTATTATGTATGCTCAGTTACTTAGCTTTGGCTTGGAGTGTACTATATAAGAGACTACGATATAGGGATAGGATCTAATGATGCAGCTTCATCTGGAGAAATGAAGTCTCGGTTGGAAATGAAAATGGCCACTTGGAATTTTGAAAAAGCAATGGAACCACTAAAAATTTCAGACAATTTTAAAATATTTGGTCCTGCAATGAACTGCACACGTCCATTGATCCTAGTAAACACTTTGGAAAATCCTGCCGGCTGGGCAAGGCATTTTGCATAATGATTTTGAACTGTTGAAATACATGATATGCTGTGGGCCTTCTCTTTATATATATATATATATATATATATATTCTAAGGATAGTCTTGATGAGGTTTTCTGAAAACAATGTGGTAGATCAAACAATATCAACCCAAAAATCAATATGAGAGTTTTTGTATCTATATTGTTGAAAGCTCATGTCCACCTCTTCCCAAGGGATTCATTGAGGAAAGGGGTTGTCCACTATTTAATCTTAGTCTTTTGTTAGCGAAAGATTGGCTCATTTGTGAGATTCAGTTGAATTACATAGAAGAAAAATTAGCTCTAATACCATGTTAAAGGCTAGGTTCATCTCCCCTCAAAATGCCTCATTGAGGAGATAGGTTATCTAAACCTATAAAACATCACAAATACCTTCCTCTCCAATGTGAGACTTTATCGTCCTTTTTATATCATTGTAAATTTAAGTTAATAAGAAATAGAAAATATAATCATTTAATTAAAATATTTAAGAATAAATAAACTCTTACAATGGTAGTAGCATAGGTAGTAAGCACTAATAGTGTTGATGTCCAAAGTGCTGAATAGTTTTGGTGATGATGATACCAAACAACATAAATTATAATGATAGTGTCAAAAATAGCATCTAAAAGGATTATTTTCATTGGTTTTTGGGTAATATCTTTAAGGTGATTTTCTTGTTCATCTTTTCTTACTGTTCTAATGTAAATTATGATTTTTCGGTTTCTCTTTTGCGTTGGAATTATCTTGGGCAACTATGGGCTTTAGGTATACGCACTTTTCATACGATTTTTTAATCAATAATGAAAAAATAAGAAGTGGAAAATTATTATCTTCCAATTAATAGTTTGAAAATAGTTTAAGGAAGTCAATAAACCAATACTATTATTACAATAACCAATCTTTATAACATTATTTACTTTTATTGACGGATAAAACATGGAAATCACATGACTATTCTTCAAAAAGATAATTAAGGTAACTGGAATGTTGATATCCAAATTGATGCATCTAAATCTCTGGGACGTTGTGGAATTAGCCACTATTCTTCCTAGGAAAGAAATATGGGAAGTCAAGAATTTCCATGCTCCATAGTAGATTTGCAATCATTGCGGATGGGAAGCATTTTCTAAGATTAATGGGATTAATTCTGCGCATATTGCTCGGAAACTGTAGCAGAAAAGTATGGCATGCTGTATAGTATTAACAAAGGTCTCCTTCTCTCTCTCTCTCTCTCTCCCCCCCTCCCTCCCTCTCTCTCTTTCTTGCATACACTTTTAACACTTTATATGTATAGTACAACAAAGTTTTGTCCTTGATGAAGATAACTTTGAGGATTGGAGTGCCCGCGTGAGATCCTATTTGATAGCTCAATATCTTTGGGGTATTATTGGATCAACCTGTCAGAAAGAGAGAAAGAAGAGCATATGGAATTGGGAACCTTTGTATTATTGGATTCGTAAGAAAAGATGTACATAGGTTATCCCTTTATAATGTATGGATGAATAAACATGGAAATATACAAATAAATAAATAAATATATAATTTCCTACCAATTATACAAATAATTCCTCAATTGTGACTTCCCGATATGTAAAGAATAAACACTCAATATTAGGAATATAATCACGTATCTCCAACACTCTCCCCTAAGCTGGCAGTTTTGATGGCTTATAAACGTCAAACACGCCAAGCTTGTTTAATTGATATGTGTGTTGTCTTTGACAGAGGGCCTTGGTGAAGATGTTGGCTGGCTGTTTTATAGTTTAAATTTCTTTTGTCTTGATAACTCCTTCTTGGATCTTATTCCTTGTGAAGTGGCAATCTATTTCGATGTGTTTAGTCCATTCATGAACCATAGGATTCGCAGCGAGTTTAAGTGCAACATCATTGTTGCATAACAGAATAGTAGGACCTTTGATGCAAACTCCTAGATCCTGAAGAAGTCCTCTTAACCAAATAACTTTACAAGTGGTTTTGGCCATGGCATAATATTTAGATTCAACAGATGACAATGAAATGGTTGATTGTTTCTTTGCTTTCCAAGATAACAAAGAATTTCCAAATTTGATACAAAATCCCATTATTAATCTCCTACTCATAGGACAAGTGGTGTAGTCAGTGTCACAATAAGCTCTCATTTCCGTATTGCAATTTAAGATAAAAGAATTTCCAATCTTGAACATCCCTTTAGTTATTTCACTACCTTTAAAGCTGCATTCATGTGAGATTGTTTTGGATTATGCATGAATTGACTAAGGATCTTAACTGCATAGCAAATATCAAGTCTCGTTATGGTGAGATAAATGAATTTTCCAACCAGCCTCTTATAACTTGTTGAATCCTTAAGTGGGAGGTCCGTATCTAAAAAGGATATTCCTTCATCGTACTTAAGGGTTTTAAGGTTCAAATTATGCTCAAATGGAATGATAGCATGCTTGCTTCCAAATAAACCATCCTCATAAATAATTTCTAAAATGAATTTATGCTGGCTAAGGCAGATCCCTTTTTTTGAATGGGCAATTTCAATGCCTAAATAATATTTAGGTGGTCTCAAATCCTTAATTTGAAAAGTAGAATGCAAAAATTTCTTAAAATGCTCAATGGTTGGGATGTCGTTTCTTGTGATTAAAATATCATTAATGTAGACCAATAGGTAGATAGAGGAGGTACCTTTCCACCAAATGAATAAAGCATAGTCATGCCGAGATTGATGAAATTGTGTGGAAGTGAGAGTAGAAGTGAACTTAGCATACCATTGCTAAAAAGCTTGCTTAAGGCTATATAGGGATTTATGAAGACGACAAACCCTAGACTCCCTTTATCTGCATAATCCCAGAGGAAGGTCCATGTAGATCCTTTTAGCCAAATGACCATGAAGAAAGGCATTATGGATGCCCATTTGATGAAGAGACCAGTCTTTAATGGCAGTAATGGCAAGGAAAGTGCACACAGCACCTTCCTTGGCAATGGGAGAAAAGGTATCATGATAATCAAAATCTTCTTGTTGCATATAACCCTTAGCCACAAGGCGAGCCTTGTATCATTCAATTGATCCATCAGCCCGATAATTGATCTTGTAGATCCATTTATAGCTAATGAGTCGCTAATGAGATGGGTGGGGTACCACATCCTTAGTGCGGTTATCAACAAGAGCACGAAGTTCATTTGCCATGGCTTGTTGCCACTTTGGATTCTTAGCAGCCTCATGGTAGAAGGTGGGTTCTACCTCAGCAGAAAGTCTACTGATGCAACAAAAATGATCTAGGGAGAGATGGCTAAAACCAGTATAGTTGAAAATAGGATAGCGAGTGCTAGCCGATTCCACTAAAGAACAAATACAGTCCTTGGTCCAAGTAAGTGGATGAGTAGGTTAGCCATAGCAACATGGGACTGCAACAGAAGATGTTGGAAAGGGATTAGGTGGCTGATATGGAATGATGGCCAAGGATTCATTGGAAGTAATAGTATGAGAAGGAACCGTAGGGGCCAGATCTAGAAAGAAGTCAAGATTAAGCGAGACCAAAGAACCTAGGGGTGGCACGACTGGGTGAAGAATTAGAGCGTGAGTCCCAATGAGAGGTAGTATAAGAGGTATTGCATCATCATGCTTAAATAAGAAAGGTTAAGATTCGAGAGGAGACTCAGAGGCGCCATCCAACAACAGTTGAGATTGGAAAGGGAAAATAACTTCATGAAAAACCACATCACAACTAATGAAGAATTTGTCAATAGAAGAGTTATAAACACGATACCCTTTCTGTAATGAAAGATAATCCATAAAAATGCAGTATGTGGTGTGAGGACCCAATTTGTCCCAAAGGCCAACAGTAGTAGCATAACAAAGACAACCAAAAACATGAAGATGAGTAGTGTCTGGTGGCTTTCCAAATAAAAACTCAAGTGGGGTTTTGCCATCAAGCACACGAGATGACATGCGATTGATTAGGTAAGCAGCAGTGATCACATAATCAGCCCAAAAATGTTTCAAAATAAAGACTTAATATTTGAGAGCCCTAGCAACCTCAAGGAGGTGACAATATTTGCATTCTATGATCCCATTTTGTTGGGGAGTATAGGTACAAGAGCTCTCATGTAAAATACCATAGGAAGAGAAGAAGGAAGAATAAGCATGATTAAAGAAATCGCATGCATTGTCAGTGTAAACACATTTAATGGAAGTATGGAACTAAGTTTGGATTAAAGCAAAGAAGCAGTGAGATGGGTCAATACCTGGGACTTGGATTGCATGAGGAAAACCCAAGTACCATGAAAAAAGTCATTAACAAGGGTAAGAAAAAATTGAGACCCATCAAGATGAGGTGTGTGATAGGGGCCCTAAATATCTAAGTGAATGAAGGAGAAGAGTGAAGTGGCATGAGAAGTGCTAGAAGGGAAGGGTGTGAGTGATTGCTTGGCTAGTGGGCAAATAGAACAATTAGGAAGAAGGTAGAAGGCACTATGACCTAATCATTGATGAAGAAAGGAAATATTATTATTAAAATTGGCATTACGAAAGGTGCCCTTATTTTGGGAAATACAATGAGAAAAATCAAAATTTGTAGGAAAAGGAACCCAAAAATAAAGGCCTTGATTGACACTACCCAAGCCCATTAGTTTGTCAATCAAATGGGCCTGAAAGACACAAAGATTGGAATCGAGAATAAGTCAACAATCATTATGAGAACAAATTTTGAAAACAAATATGAGATTAAATTGAAACTCAGGAACATAAAGCACATTTTTTAAGGTGAGATGAGCGCTAAGGATGATGTCACCAATTTTGATGACAGAAGTAATGTTGCCATTAGGAAGGCAAGCAGAGGTGGATGTGTGAGTGGTATGAATTTTGGAAAAAAAAAATTGTTGCAGATGATGTGATCACTAGCACCTAAATCAATAATCCATGCAATTGATGAAAATGAGCTTGAAAAACAAAAAGAAGTACTTGCAAAGCTTACAATCTCGTCAGGAGTCCCATTCTGATTAAAGGCCTACATTATTTGTTGAAGTTGGGCCTCAGTGAACAAGGAACTAGGCCCATCAGAGGAGGTCACAACATTAGAAATAGCCTTATGGTCAGATTGATCGCAATCAGAGGTTTTCCATTTAATTTCCAACAATGATCCTTGGTATGATTACGTCATTTGCAATAATTGCAAAATAAATTATTTGGACCGTTGGATTTGCAAGAACTAGAAAAGGATCGGACAACATACGATTGCTTGACTACAGGTGCAATGGTCATGCGTTGGCAGCTGTCAAATGGAGGCATGGGGTCAAGCAAATAAGGACTATCCAATCTAGGGTTTTCATCTAAGCCGTCTATGCTAAACATGGGGTAACACGAGTCAGTCTCAAAAAACCCTAAAGTTGCATTTGCTATCTAGCCACTTCTCCCATGAAAAGTGAGAGCTTGTTATGCAGCCGTCGCTTAACAAGCCAAAATCATGGAATCTCTCACAAGGAGGTATTCTGACGATGCTAAACATTGATTTTCTTCTTGAACTGCCAAATGGAAAAGGCATTGTAGTGATGGTGAAGGCTCCATTGCAAGAATCTAAGAACGAAAATCACCATAAGTTTCATTTAAACTCAATAGAAAACAAATAATTTGGTTTTGTTCTTTAATCCTTTGGTATTGTTGTAAGGTCAAATCAGAACCTTCGAGAGGTTCCTCGGCCTAACCACATTTGTTGCACAGAGCAGCGAAGCAATTGTAAATCGTGACAATGGAGAGGTTGCCCTATTATAGATTGGCTAGAGATTGGTCGATCTGGAACAATCGGACCATATCTATGCATCCATACATCTTATGGATGTTATCCTAAAGAATCTAGGCGTCTTCGATAGGAGGGAGACCGGTGGTGACATCGGGTGAGAGAGCGTTCATGATCCAAGTTTGAACGAGCTGAGAACATTTTCGTCATTGACCGGTGAGTTTGGGGTTGAAAGGGAAAGACACAATTCCATCAAGGAATCTATCCTTGTCCTTCATGATGAGGGCATGTCGAATTTTGAGTGCCTAAACGGAGTAGTTGTTCATGCCGATGAGGATATGAGCCACAAGACAAAGTTCTGGACTATTGGATACGGCTATGTAAAGAAGATCACCTAGTTCAGGGCGACCGTTGGTGGTGGCAGAATAAGGAATGAAAAGGGGTTGGTGAAATGGGTAGGGATTGTGACCTAGACCTGAAGAATCGGACCCATTGGGTGGACCTAGATTAGGAGAAGAGCCCGTAGGGATCCAACCTGGTCTGCCTGGCTCACTAGAGGCGGATTGGGCCTAAAAGGGATGGGTTGGGAAGGCAAGGGTGGGTAAGGGTAGGGAGTTGGCCTAGTAGTGGACTGGGTTAGGGAAGTCCCAACACCTGGAGGGTAAAAATAAGAGGCCCAATAAGACTAGGGGATAGGTTGGTAAGGTTGAGTTGAACCAATGGGGTCCAAGCCCATGGAGACATAAGGCCTAGAAGGGAAACCAATGCTTGGGTGAGCAGGAGGGAGGATCATTGGTGGCCATGGGCTTGGTGGATTTGGGCATGGTAATGGTAAGGCAAGAAAGTAAGGTGTTTTTTGTTTTTATTGAAAACAGTTTGGATGTTTATTGATTTCCACACTGGAGGTTCTAACGTTGTGATGTAGGTAGCAAGAACAGCAAAAAAGAGAAAAAAAAATTGGAAAATCAAATAGTGGAAAGGTTCAGAAACCAAAAAAAAAAAAGATGGCTTTTAATACCATGTCACAAAGAGAGAAAGAAGAAGCACATGGAATTGGGAACCTTTGTATTATTGGATTCATGAGAAAAGATGTACATAGGTTATCCCTTTATAATATGGGGATGAACAAACATGGAAATATACAAATAAATAAATAAATGATTTCCTACCAATTATACAAATAATTCCTCAATTGTGACTTCCCCATATGTAAATAATAAACGATCAATATTAGGAATATAATCGCGTATCTCCAACACAACCGCTAAAACTCCTAAGAAGAAAGATAACAAAGTTACTTGTATATATTGGAATGAGATGAATTTCTAAGCTTTACAAGTGATTTAGATTCTTGTCGGGTGGGAAGCACTTTTTGTGATTAGCAAGATTCCATCGACATAAAGATCTTGGAATGCTTTGGTAGGAAAGTATGAAGAGTAGAATGGTCTTAGCATAGGTTGTTACATCTTTCTCACTTCATAGAATAAATATGCCTAAGCATTTTACATGTACTAACACAGTCAAACTTTTTCCTTGATAAAGGTAATTATGAGAATTAGAGTTCAAAGGTGAAGGCAGATTTGGACGATCAACATCTTTGGGACATTGTTGAACCAACCGCTAATCCTACTAGTGAAGAAGTTGATGAAAAGAATTTTAAAGCTTTAAAAGTGATTCAAAAATCTTGCAGATGGAAAGCATCTTTTGAGATTAAAGAGATTAATTTAAAGCAAAGTGCATGGAAACATTTTTCAAAAACATATGACATAAAGAATAATGTTATCTCAGGTTCCTCTCTCTCTTTCTCTCTCTCTTAATTATACCTACATTTTAGTTGCATAATACAATTAATGTCTGCTAAATAATGATAGCCCTTTTATTAATATTTTTTCTTTTTATTATCCAAAATTAGTGAGTCTAAAAGTACAAACCACCATCTGAGCTCTTCTAAGTTGGCTGCATATTGTATAAGACTGCAATAAAACATAAAGTGCCTGGATTTGTGCTCTTGCAAGAAAAGTATCTAGGAATCTTTTGTTGCAAGACTAAAGCATGACTAGTTTTTCCTTTTTGGATACTTTATTTGGGACAAAGCTAGGATCGATTCTTTATGTTGCTTTAAGCTCCCTCCCCTTAGCTAATAACTAGTTGAGTATTAGGGCTTACAAGGAAATATATTTGCAAACAAGTAGCCTTTGTCTATATTGCCATCTCTACTAGATTTTCTAATGTCAAATCTACTAAATCTCTTTGGTATACTACATCTTCAATCTCTCTTATTTTTCAGCTGATTTATTGAACTTCTTGAATGTTCTTTTTATTTTTCTTTTTATTTAATTTTTAGTTTCATCTAGTTGAGTTGGTATTATTTTAGATTTTTGCGAAGAAGTCAAACATTTAGAAGAAATGGAGATGGACCCTCTATTGCCTAACCTTCTAGAATGCATGTGCCAACACATTAAATTGAACTAGTGAAGTCATGACAACGATCTTGTTTTTTCATCCATCAACCATGCTACCAAGGAAGGGATACTTGCTTTTATTCGTCAAATGTTTAACAAAAATGAAGATTTGAAATGGGCCATTGACCAAAAGGGAAGAAACATATTTACTATACAGTCCGGCACTACTACCAAGGAAGGGATACTTGCTTTTATTCATCAAATGCTTAATAGAAATGAAGATTTGAAGTGGGACGTTGACCGAAATGGAAGAAACATATTTGCTATGTAGTCCGGCACTACCAAACTAAAATCTTTAGGCTTTTAAGGAATTTTATAGGAAGTAGGGAATAATAAATTTTATGGACTACTCCAGGAATAAAATATTACGTGTGGCAGCAATATTAGTACCTTCCACTCAACTAGATCTCATCCCAGGTCTAGCTTTGCAAATGCAATATAAAATACGGTGGTTCAAGGTAATGCTTCTCTAGTATACTAGCAATACTAGCTATAATGTTTCAAATTCCAAAGAGTTAGAAGGAAGAAAGCCAATATTTGAAAGTGAAGAAAAAAAAAAAAAGGAAACTAGTTCACCATCTCTATTGAATTGCAATAATTACAAATATTACAAGGAAATATTGCATGGAATATACAAAGAATATGCTAATTTCTATAATGGAAAAATATTGGTAGCTAGATATTTATTAATACTCTCCCTTAAGCTAGAGATTTGAACAAGTACAATACTCTTAGCTTGGAGAGAAGATGTCAATGTTGTTTGCTATTTAGTGCCTTGATCAATAAATTTGCCAGCTGCTCCTTAGTGGGAATGTGACATGTTGCAATAATGCCCTGCTAGAGCTTTTCTCTTACATAGTGGCAATCAACTTCAATATGTTTGGTGTGCTCGTGGAAAATCGAGTGTGTAACTATTTTTTTAACAGACTCATTATCATAATAAAGTAAAGTAGGTCATCATATGTGAAAACCAAAATCTCTGAGAAGGCCTATGATCCATATTATCTCATAAGTAGTGACTTGCACTGCTCGATATTTAGCTTTAACGGAGGAAAGTGACACAATGGGTTGCTTCTTCAATGCCAAGATGTCAAGGAATTACACAACATGATGCAAAAGCTTATGGTAGATCACCTTATCATAGGGCATGTACTATAATTGGAATCATGGAAAGCTCATACTTCAAACTTAGAGGATGCGAGAAACATGAGGCCAAGACTCGGCAACCCTTTAAATGTTTGATCATTTTTAGAACAACTTCCATATAAAATTGTTTAGGACTGTGCATGAACTGAATGAGAAGTTAAACTGGAAAAATAATGCCAGGTTTGGTAAGAGTTAAATAAATCAGTCTACCAATCAATCTATGATATACAAAGGAATCTAGAAAACGTGGATCATCAATTTTCTCATTCGATCGAATGTCATATTCCACACTTGTAAATTTCTTATTTTGTTCCATCGAAATGACTGTAGATTTAGAACCAACTAACCCAGCATTTGTGATCAACTCTAGTGTGTATTTATGCTGTCATAAGGTGATACCATCTGTGATTAAGCAATTTTCAATCTAAGAAAAAACTTTGAGTGCCCGAGATCCTTCATGAAGAATGTGGCATTGAAGTATTACTTAAAAGCATTGATTCCAGCTTGACTATTTCCTATGATTAGTATATATCAACATAAATGAGTAATACCACAAAAGAGTTACCTTGAGTCTTTGTGAGCAAGGAATAGTAATAACAGGATTGAAGAAAGCCATGGTGAATTAGAGCACTAGTGACTTTGGCATTCCACTTATGAGATGTTTGCTTTAACCCATATAAGGATTTTTGCAATCAACATACTAATCACTCCCCCTGAGTGCAAAATTAGGGGTGAAGCTCCATATACACCTCCTCAAAAAGATCACCATAGAGGAAGGCATTCTAAACATATATCTAGAAAAAAGGCCAATCATGAATCGTAACAATGGGGATGATGAGGCAAACAATGACATACTTGGCTGTGGGAGAGAAGGTGTCCTGGTAATCAATGCCTTAATGTTGGTTGAGCCTTTTGACCATGAGATGAGATTTATACTGATCTAGAGTGCCATCAGCATGATACTTTGCCTTATAAACCTATTTAAATCCGGTGGGATGACGATAAAAGGGCAAAGGAACCATATCCTAAGTGTGATTGGCCTCAAGGGCGGCAAGTTCACGGTGTGTGGTAGCAACCTAATAGGGGTTGTTAACAACTTCTTAATAGGTGGCAAGCCTAGGGATGGTAGAGATAGAGGCAATGAAATGTCGGTAATGGGGATGGTAATTGTTGAGAAACATAATTAGATATGGGATAAAGGCTAGCATAGGAAATAAAGGGTAAGGTAAGGCAAAGATAATCAATGCTCTAGATAAGGGATCGGGAGGTGCAACTAGAACAATGCAATGAGAGATCATTAGAGGGAGTTAAGGGCTTCGGAGCTAAAGGTGAAGGGTCACTAAAGGTAGGTAAGGCCAGAATGGAGGGAACATTAGGTAGGGGTGGGATAGTGTCTAATGTGGAAGATGGATCAGGGTAAGTGGGTGAGTCCATGGGAAAAAAGGACGAGGTATATGTTAAGCATAATGGCCAACCAAGAAGGGGGGGTTGAATTGGTTGTTTAGCTTAATGTCTATTTAATTCAGTTTCTCACACATAATAAGCTCAACCACAATACTAAGTAACAATATAAACATCAAACTTAAATAGCAAGCACAAACACAAGATTTACCATGGTGGTTTAACACTCACACCTACGTCCACCCTCTTTTTCCTTCAACTCAACTAGTTAAAGTCACTTTATTCATTGATTAAGAGAAAATAATCTCTTAATCCTCCCAATTCCTTCTCAAATGAATCATAGAACTTTAGGGTTACAATCAAAGGTTGTAGACAACCTTATTACAAGGCAAATCCCTAAATAATATACAGTTTATGAGGGATATTTCTAATCAAAAAGCTTATTCAAGATATAAAGTACTAATCTAAGCTCTAATCATGAAACCCCTAAATTTTAGCAAATAAGGGTTTCAAATTTATAATAGAATTTACGTGCAAATAATAATCAGAATTCAATCAACACATAAACAAGTGTATATAAGAGTATATAATCACAATAATATGATCTTTAAGGAATGTGATTGAAGCTCTTCATAGAATCACAATATGTAGATTAATCTTTATTTCTTCTCTTGATTTCACAATAGACTCATGCAAGAACTATCTTTGAATTGTAGAATAATTATAAGAGATTTAGATAATAGAAGCTGATTTAAAGTTTTTGTCAAACTCGACAACATCATATGCTTCTTCCCATTGAGAGAATAGGACAATTTCATCACCTAGGTTTTCAAATCAAACCCTTAATCATCACATGATCATTTTGAATAGCTTTATGACAATTGATCACCTCTTTTACAAATCTTTCCATTGAGAATAGACATTCAACTATAGAAAGATAGAGGAATGACTTTTGTTTGATTTTAGGAATTAGGGCTTTGAGTTGGGCACGGCTTAAATTAGAGGCTCTCAACCGTTAGTTGAATGGTGTTATTTTATAGCGTCATGGCATGCCTCCTCTTAAAAATTGTGCTAGGCTCTTTTGATGCAAGCTTGGATCAACTCACGTCTTACAAGCTCGAGTTAGCTCGCGTCTTATATGCTCGAGTCAGCTTATGTCTTTCAGGCTTGGGTTAGCCTGCTTCCTGTGGGCTCAAGCCAAATTACATTAGTCTATGATCGTTTCATAAGCTTGTCATATAAGCTTAGACCATATATCATAGATTTGGAGTTGATGGATTTTTTCTTGCAATAACATAAAGTCCAACATTAAATTCTGTTTAATATAAGTGCCATTCGATTTATGAATATTATGCAATTCTTTGCTTAGTTAGTATTCTTCTAAGACTTGAATAATATTTTAATATATAAGGATGTAGGAAACTGGCTACTTTATAATATCATTGATTGATATTATAATTTGTACACCTTTTACTTCTTTAAATTCTATTTTGCACATAAGTAAATGAAAAAAATTTATATATATTTAGCAACAAAATTTGTCACAACAAAACATATCTTTTTTGAACAATATATGCATCATCAAACCATACGTCAAGGGTGATTAGAGCTGGTGAGTTAACCAAGGGTAAGGTTGGGATGAACAAGAGAAAGGAAAAAATTCTTTTGAAAAATAACATCAAAACTGATAAAAAATTTGTCAAGGGCAAGATCATAAAAACGGTAACCCTTCTGAGAAGAAGGGCAACCTATAAAAATGCAAGGGGTGGTACGAGGATTAATTTTGTTTTTGTACCAAAGGTGGTGGAGTAACAATAACAACCAAAGATGTGAAGATGATCAACAAGGGATAGTTTGCCAAATAATTTCTCAAAGGGAATGAGGCCATTGAAAGTGGAAGATGGTAACCGATTGATGAGGTAAGTAGTAGTGAGAAGGCATTCACCTCAAAATTGAAGGGGAATGTGGGCTTGAAACATGAAGGCCTAAGCAACATCCAATAAATAGTGATACTTACGTTCAACAACATCATTTTGTTAGGGGGTATAGATACATGAACTCTTATGGAAAATCCCATGACTTGTACGAAAAAAGTGACATTCCATAAATAAATAAATAAAAAATGTCATTCTCAAAACAAATTCGACGGACAAGGGAACTAAATTGAGTGGAGATCATGAAAAGAAAATTTTAAAGGCTTAACATCCTAAAGTAGATCCTTATAGTGGTTGTAGCAAAGGGTGAAGGGGTTTAACAAACCATATTTGTTTGATGGAATAAATTATGGACATTGGAAGCAACTAATGCAAGTGGTCATCACTAGTCAAGACCTAGAAACTTGGCAAGCTATCAGGAAGGGTACTGTGTTACCCGAAACTAATGAGTGGAGTAAGAATGAAGCTAAAGTCATGGGATTGAATGCTAAGGCTATGAATATGATATATAGTGGTCTAAAAGCTTATGATTTTAATAAATTATCTTCTTGCAACACCAGTAAAGAGATCTGGGACAAGTTAGAAGTCATTTATCTATGAAATATGAAATATGCTTTATAACTTACACATGTTCTATTTCTACATGTAAGCACGCTGATGTTGTAAGAAATGATTGCATGAACAAAGATTTAAAAAGTCTTAACATGAGGATATGTGAACTAGAAAAAGAAAAATTAGACATACAAGCTAAGTTAGATAATACTACCTTGTTGTTAAATAAATTTACAAAAGGAAGTAGCATGCTAGATAAGATGTTATAATCACAAACATGTATTTTTGATAAAGTTGGTAGAGGATATAATTCATGTAAGAACTCAAAGTCTTTTACAAATTTGTTTTAATAAAAAGGACTATACATTTCTACTGCATCATAAATATTCTTATTGCAATTAGATTGGTCATTTATTTCATTCATGTCCTATTAGACTTAGGAAGTCATACAATGTTAAAAAGGTTTGGATGCCTAAAGGTGTCAATAGTTTAAAGACAACTAACATTCACGGACCTAAAGAAAAAAGGGTTCCAAACACTTCAATAATCATTTTTGCTTCTACAGGCCTTGAATATGAATATAGACAACAAGAAATGCAAAGAGTTGTGAATTCTGGACAACGGTTGTTCCTAACATATGATTGGGATGATGGAGCTTTTCTTAACACTTGAATTGAGGTTTGGAGGCACCGTATCTTTTAGAGATTACTCTAAAGGAAGAATCAAGGGTATAGGCACCATAGGTAACCCAGAAACCCTTCCGATATCTGATGTGTTGTATGTTGATGAGTTGAAGTTTAATTTGCTAAGCATAAGTCAATTGTGGGATAATGATTTCAAAATCATATTTGAAAAAGAACTTTGTCTTGTTAAAAATGTTGAAAATGTGAGAATTGTTGGAAAAAGAAAAGATAAATTTAAGTGCTTGATCTTAGTAAATTAACTAATAAACAAACATGCTTGGTTGTAAATCACAATGTTGATGCTTGGTTGTGGCATAGAAAACTTGAACATGCTAGTTTAAGGTTGATAGAAAAATTATTCAAGAATGGTTTAGTTAATGGATTATCCAAACTAAACTTTGATAAAAAAAAATTGTGTGATGCATGTGTAAAGGGTAAACACACCCAAAGTAGCTTTAAACCAATGCAAAATGTGTCTACCTTAAGACCTTTAGAACTGATACATATGGATCTATTTGGTCCTTCAAGAACGGCTACTATAAGTGGTAAGTATTATGCCTTAGTCATAGTAGATGATTATACAAGATATACATTGGTATATCTACTAGTTAGGAAAGATAAAGCATTTGAGAAATTTGTTGATTTCTCTTAAATGACTCAAAATGAAAAAGATCTCACTGTCATTAAGATTCGAATAGATCACGATGGTGAATTTGATAATCACCTATTTGAGAAATTCTACTCTAAGAATGGTATTTCTCATAATTTTTCAACACCTAAAACACCACAACAAAATGGTGTTGTAGAAAGGAAAAATAGGACACTTCAGGAGATGGCTAGGACTATGATGTGTGAGTATAACCTTCCTAAACATTTTTGGGGAGAAGTTGTAAGTATAGCTTGTTATATTTCAAATTGAGCATTTCTAAGACTAATCTTAAAAAAGACTCCATTTGAATTATTTTTTGGTAGGAAACCCAACATTTCATACTTTCATGTGTTTGGAAGTAAATGTTTTGAATTAAACCATGGTAAAGAGTCACTTGCGAAGTTAGATTCCAAGAGTGATGAGGCCATATTTCTTGGTTACTCTCATACTAGCAAAGTATATAAAGTTTTTAATAAGAGAACTCTAGCGGTAAAAGAATCTATTATGTACAATTTGAAAATGATTCTGATTTGAGTTCAAATGAACAAGGATTTATGAAAGAAATACACCTAGAGTTGAGGGGTAGTTAGACACAAGAGACTTTTTCTTCCCTAAAGTAAGAAGTGAGGTAGATTAACAACATATCTTGGGAGATCTCACAAATAGAGTCATCATAAGATTTGGATATCATAACACATGTGAACATTAAGCTTTCTTATCTCAAGTAGAGCCAAAGAAAGTAGATAAGGCTCTTGAGGATGAAAACTAGTTTCTTGCTATGCAAAAAGAATTAAATCAATTTGAAAGGAGTAAAGTCTAGAACCTAGTTCCTAGACCACACGATCACTTGGTAATTGGTACAAAATGGGTGTATAGAAATAAGCTAGATGAAAATGGGATCATAACTAGAAATAATGCTAGATTAGTTGCACAAGGATATAGTCAAGAAGAAGGGATTGACTATGATGAAACCTTTGCGCCAATGGCTAGATTAGAAGCAATCCGAATATTGTTGGCCTTTTCTTGTTATATGAATTTTACTCTTTTTCAAATAGATGTAAAGAGTGCATTTTTATATGGAATTGTAAAAGAAGAAGTATATGTTGAACAACCACTTGGATTTAAAGATCCAGTATGTTCAAATCATGTGTTTAAGCTTTCCAAAATATTATATGGACTTAAACAAACCCCACAGGCCCATTCAAAGTAAACAATGCCTTGTTCATTAAATCACAAGGAAAAGATATTTTGATTGTTCAAATATATATTGATGATATTGTGTTTGGTTCCGTAAATTTTGTTATGTGTGAACAATTTGTTGATTCTATGCAACATGAATTTGAGATGAGTTTAATGGATGAATTAACATACTTTCTAGGTTTGCAAATCAAACAAACTTGTAAAGGAATCTTTATAAGTCAAACTAAATATACAAATGAAGTGCTCAAGAAATACAAAATGCATGATGTTAAATCGATAAACACTACTATGAGCACACCCACATCTTTATTACATGATGAACAAGGGGTTAGTATAGATTCAAAACTTTATAGAGGAATGATTGGTTCTTTGATGTACTTAATTGCTTCTAGGCTTGATATCATGTTCAATGTATATTTATATGCCAGATATCAATATGATCCAAAAGAACAACACTTAATTGTTGTTAAGAGAACATTTAAATACTTAAAAGAATGATCAATCTAGGAATCTAGTATTCTAGAGATATAACTTTTGATCTACAAGCCTTTAGTGATTCAAAAAATGTTGATTGTAAAATAGATAGGAAAAGCACCAATGGTACTTGTCACTTTCTTGGAAACATGCTTGTTTCTTGGTCCTCAAAGAGCAAAATAGTATAGCATTATCCTCTACTGAGGTTGAATACATTGCTACTGCTAGTTGTTGTGCTCAAAACCCATGGATGAAACAACAATTAAAAAACTATGGCATTTACTCTTCAAATGTTCCATTAAAATGTGATAACACTATTGCTATAAACTTAACAAAGAATCCTATACATAACTCTAAAACAAAGCATATTGAAATTCAACATCACTTCATTCGAGATCATGTGCAGAGAAATGATGTTATGCTTGAATTTGTACGTACTAATCAACAATTGGTTGACATTTTCACCAAACCATTGGATAGAGAAAGATTTTACACTCTCCGACAAGAGCTTGGCATGTCATTACTTGAATATGTTTCTTAAATTCCCTATATTATATTCTATTCTACTCTACTCTATTGTACCCATTTATTTTCTGCTCAAGCACTTACCTTGAAAGGGAGCAATGTGCACCCAAATCTGCTCATCAAGTTAGAAATCTGCACTCTTTCTTAACTCTACTTTTTGTTATTACTGGGTTATCACCTTCCTTCTACCGTGCATACTATATTCTTTTTGTTTATGACAAAAAAGGGGAGAAAGAAGGAGCATTTAGCACATGAATGTTCCATTTCTGACTTATAGTGCAAAAAGTGGGATCGCTCTCAAGCACTATTAATGTATGCTTTTTACATACTCTTGATTGATGATAACTCTCTTCATAGTCACTGCCATGATGAAAAACATATTATTGATTGTTATTGGTTGTATGGTTGAACATGAACATGTTGTATCTAGAATGAAAATCATGAGGATTCGATTAATGACATGTGCTATTATATACTTAAATGTTGTAAATTTTGTCATTATCAAAAAATAGGAGATTGTTGGAAAAAGGTATGTTTTGTTGTGACAAACTCTTGGTTGCATATAATATTTGTATAAATTTTTTTTTCATATATTCATGTGCAATAACGAACATTAAGGAAGTAAAAGGTGTGCAAATTATAATATCAATAAATGATATTATAAAGTAATCGGGTTCCTACATTCTTTTATGAACCAACTTCATATATGCTAAAAAGGGATGTTTATTTTTATTGTTAATGGAAGTATTTTTTTTAAGAGAAGATGATGTTGGGTTTATTTTATGTGTAGGCCATTTAGGAGCTCAACTTGTAAAGCACTTGGGAGCTTAGCTTGCAAAGCAATTAGGAGCTTAGCCTACAAAGCAGTTAAGAGCTTAGCCCAAAAAGCACTTAAGAGCTTAGCCCGCAAAGTGTTTAAAGGCCTAGCCCGCATGCTCTGAAGATGCGTTGACCTGAGATTGTCTAAAAGCTAACAGTGCCATTTCATTTAAGTGACTTGATATAGGCTTGTGACAGTTTCGAATGAAGCCCTAATCTCTCAAACACTTGAGAAGCTCTACCCGACTCTTGTTAGAAAATAAGGGTTTTGTTTGTGACAAAATATATTTATGAATATATGTGTTGAAATATGTTTTTCATAAGTGCAAAAGAAAATCATAGGAAGTAAAAGGTGTACAAATTATAATATCAATTAATGATATTATAAAGTAACCGGGTTCCTACATTTCTTATATAATGTCACAATAATAGTGTTCTTAAGAAATGATTTATTTAATTTCATTATATAATGTCTTGAAAACAAGGCTTACCAAATTGAAACTAAATATGTCATACATTGTGATTAAGAAAAAATGATACTTGCTTTTGCTTTGTTGAAGGTTGAAGTATATGGCTCTATTTTTAGAACAAACCTTAGTTCTATCAAGAACTTATATTATATCATTCTTGGATTAATATTGATTCTCGGCTTGATTCTCGGCCTAGTTATATTTGGCCTGGTTATATTCTCAGCTTGCCTCTATTCTCAGCCTGGCTATGTTTTCGGCCCGTCTCATGACCCGTTTATTTGTCCAGCAAATAAGTGAGCTCGGTTGGTGATGAAACTCACTGTTTCACTTACACACCATCTCACTTATTCATATGATGCCCTAAAGAGCATATTATCGACGACTACCAAAATGAGAAAGAGAGAGAGAGATGGAGGAACGGCACCATTGGTGACTAAATCCTCAATGGGAGGATTTCTAAAGAGACCAATGTCAAAATGGTCTGATCTGAGCTGGAGATGGAAGATTTGAAGGCTGATTTACTGTTCCAATGGGAAGATAGCTTCATCATTAAGGTTTAAAAAGTTTGAAACCTTAGCTCTAATTTTTCTATTTAAGAAGAGCTATTCTATGGAGAAAGGTTCAACATTTACAACAATCTGAAGTTCTCTTTGAGTGAAGAAGCAATTATTGAGCTCATCTTTTAATCATTCAATCTTTTTAACTTTCTGTGAAGTACAAGCTTACGGTGATATTGTTATTAAATACTTATTCATTTGTTTATATCATCAATTGGATCTTGTATAACTCTATTTATGTGCTGATTTCATTAAAAATACTTATTGCACATAAACATTGAAAGGAATCCGAAACCCTAATTTATTTCAATTTAGGGTTTTCGTGATAGGAGCTTAGAATTATTATATTACATCAAATCATCTCCTTTAGGTTATAGAATCCCATAACTTGTTATATTATTTGGGATTTGTAATTGATTTATGATATTTTGATCATGTTGTGTAACATTGTACAAAAAATTCCTTGAGAATGAATTGTTTGAGTTAGGGAGAACATTTTCTCCTAACTTGGTTAAGTAAAGGAGATTTCAATCGGTTTGATTAAAAGAGAAGAGGGTGGACGTAAGACTCAAGGTGTGAGTGCCGAACCACCGTGGTAAATTTGGTGTCAATCTCTTTGCTTACTATTGATCTAGCCTTCTTATAATATTTGTTGTCTTTTATTTTGTGAATTATATGTTCCTAACCTATTAGAATATTTTATACATATAAGTGTAACAATTCTCTTGATAACGTGTTGCTTGACATGGAAGTAAAGCATCATATGTGTTCAATTTATATTGATATTATTTGTGTGACTTGTCCAGCATATTGATTTGAGTAATTGTTAACATAATAGTTTTAATTGCTAGTTGTAACAATTCAACTCCCCTTTTTGTTAAGCCATAAAACCCAACAACTCTGTCTCTCTCTATCTAAGGCTACTGACTCTGTAATGGGAAGATTTTGGAATGGACTGATTTTTAGAATGGTCGATTTAGAGTGAAATTTGAAGCTGACATTGTTGATTGATGGAAATCATCTCATTCTCTAATAGGAGGATCTTTACAAGAGTTTTAGGTTTAACAACAAACCCTAAATGGCTTTAGGTATTTGATTCTCATATAAAAGCTCATCTTAATGGCCTCATTAGTAGCATTATTGATCATATATCTGGAAAATCAAAAGAAACTTTGAGAATTACTCACTTACTACCATCTTGATCCAATTCAGTATTATTGCCTAATCGAGGGTAACGTTTGTTGGTATTCATTAAAGATCTTTTTAAATTGTGATATATTATACTTGTATTTGCTCATTTATGTGTTAATTGATCTATACACATTATATGCACATAAATAAAGCTGAAAATCCGAAACCTTAATTTGACAATATTTAGGGGTTTCGTGATTAGAGCTTGGATTGATATTATATATCTTTGGTTAGCTCTTTGATAAGCATTTGTTCGGTGAAATTCTAAATTCAAGTGAACATATCAAACAAGTAATATAATAATAAGAAAGATATCATCTCACAAAGATTGATGATTACTAAACTAACTAATTACTAATGATAAATAACTCTTACAATTTATCTAACAAATCCAAATGATTAATGATAGATTAACTAACTAAGTTTAAGAAAACTAAATACAAGAAATATGTTAAAGCATCTGATTTCACCATAACTATTAGGTATTAATATTGATTATTTATGCTTGTAAGAGGGATAATATCTATGTAATGGCGAAACTTCCTAATTTATTTACTATCCTATGTCTAGGTATAACAAACCTATTTAGTTCATTAATTCACTATATCTCTATATATGAATTGAAACAAACCAAATGCATTAGGATTTATGAACATTCCTAGTTTACACCGAAAGTCATATAAACAATATGGTATATGTCTATCCATATTTAATTTATGGTTACACATTATAAGAATAAACTGCATATCATCTCTTGTTGATCTCAAATCTATAAATTAAATCATTTAAGTAGTAGCTAATTACTTAAAAGCATTAAACATAATAATATATAACTTCACATAAACAAAATATCTTGTAAAACATAACAATCACAAGATTCATACCATCATAATTAGGTTACATCGTAACTCTAACAAAAGTAAACTAAAGCATAAAGAAATAATGAGGAAGAACAATAATAGGAAATAAAGAAGGCATCTTGAATCCAAGAACAAAAAATCTATCACCATTTTTGTCTTTTCTTCAAGAAAACCTTGAATTCTTAACCTCTCTCTTAAGTTGTGCTCAATTTCCTCCTCCTCTTCTTTTGCTTCCTCTTTTTTCTTAAACAAGGTTTAGGTGTAAATCTATCTCCTATCCCAGTAGAAGTGGATTTTGGATATATAAAATAATTGAATTTTGAACTCCTAATTTAAATAGGCTTTGAACTCCTAATATGATTAGGTTTTCTAATTATTTAAAAAACCTAATAACAATCATCCAAAGCCTAAGCTTATCTTGATTTTCTTGATTTTCTTGATCTTGATATTTTGACCATATTTTGCCATATAATAAGCATCAGATTCTCCGTGCTTGTTCTTTTTCTTCATGCCTTCTTATTCTACAAAAACAAGACAAATTCAAGTATATAAAAAGGAATTCAAATATTTTCTCATAAGCATTGCATTATTTATTGCCTAAAAATTGGTAAAATAACTCTATAAAATAGAGTTATCAGCATTATTCCTTTAAAATCATATATCTTTGAGGAAATGCAATTGTAATAAGGTTGAGTTTACCTTATCTTTGTAATTAGAGACTTGTGTAACTCTTTAAGGAGAAGTTGAAAGTGTGAAAAAGTTTTCTTTACCTTTGTTATTAAAGAGGAATCTAGCAAATTAAGTTGGAGGAAGAAGAGGGTGGAAGTAGCTGAAAAGGGCCAAACCATCATGGAAAATTTATGTCTTTCTTGATGTCTATGTTTGTTTTGCAATTGTATGGTTGTCTATCTTTCAGCTATCATTTATATCTAATTGTTGGAACAAAATTAGGACATTATTATATTGTTCCTTAGAAAACCAATTTAACCCCTTCGAATCCATGGCGAGGATCTGCAAGTAAAAGCTAGAGTAGGAATTGTTGAGGAAGAGAAGAAAATGTGTCACGCACTCCTCCTCCTTGATCTATCGAAATTGCTAGAGGGTGGAGTCAAGGCCGTGAAGGGTTTCCTCCAATGCATTGAGATCACTGCAAAAGGTAGCAAAGCAATTGAAATTGACGGCAACAGAGAGATTTCCTTCTTTTAGTTTCGAGAAGGCCTGGTGGAGCTAGAAGTAGTGAATGTGATTGATACGATTGTACATCGCACCGATTGCATCCTAGAGGAGTTTGGCATCATCAATTAGCGATAGTCCAATGGCGACTTCAAGCAAAAGACAGTTCTCGATCTACGTTTGGACAAGTTGAGAGCACTTCCTCCACTAGTGGGTGAGGCGGTCATTAGTGGGAAAAGACACCATGCCATCGATGAACCCTTCTTTGTCCTTAGTGACGAGAGCACGATAGAATTGTGAGCCTAGGTGGCAAACAACTTGGTGCGAGTGAGAAAAGAAGCAATCAAACGTAACATAGGGCCATCATATGCTGAGAGATAGAGTGGATCGTTGGGTTTTGGGTGGCCAGTGGCGGTGAGGGAAAAAGGGAAAAAAAATCAGGTAGGGATTTTGCCTTAGATCCTATTGACCTGACAAACTCGATTAGGTCCAGCCCAATTAACCTGTCAAAATTAGGTGGGTTAACCCAAATGGGTGAGGTTCGGAAAAGTAGCTTTGGGGTACGACTTAATAGAGATGGGCTCAGATTGTGGCCCAATAGAGATCGAGCTATCAAAAGGAGACTACAAGTGGGGGCCTATAGTAGGGTGAGCAGGTCTAGCAAAAAAAAAGCCTACAAGGGTGCCCAAAACAAATAGATTGGGCCCAAGGAAGGCAAAAAAGGTTTAGGAAAAGCCTACAGAGCCACCATAGGAAGGCTATGAAACCTAATCAATGGGCTAGGTTGAGCCAAATTGGCTGAACAAGGGGGCTGGAAACTGAAACAAATGGTTGGTCTTAGAAAAAATAGGTTGTAGTCTTGCAGTAGAGGAGCCCATGGATGAAGGTAAAAAAAGGTGCTTAGTGATGAATAACAGGGTTGATTCTGAGAGATGAGTGACATCCTTAACGAAGGCAAAGGCGTTAGAGTCGAAAGGAAGAGCATGGGAAGAAGGGTGCCAACATCATGGGTGAAAAAAAAATGGGAGAAAAAAGGGTTAACAAATGAGAATGGAAGCAAAAAAAAAAAAAAAAGGATGAAATGGCTTTTGATTCCATGTTACAAAGTAAAGAGGAAGAAAGACATAAAATTGAAAAAGCCTTTTGTGTATTGTTTGCTTGAAAAAAAAATGATGTATAAGGTCTTCTTTTATAATGAGGAGCAAACCTGCTCGAATTATAAAAGGAATTAAAGGGAGAAAATAACTTGCTATACATGGAAAATAACTTCCAATTAATCTACATTATATGAAAAATATAATCTGCCCAACCAAGAAATATAATACAATTATATACACATATCTCCAACAGAAACAAATTTTTCTTATTTCCTTTCCAATCCCTTCTAATCTGACAATTTCAATCAATTTCGTTCTCGGTGGCCTTGTGTTCTTATTGCACGGGGAGAAGAAAACATCTTTAACACGCCATGTTCTTACGGTAGTCCTATTCCATTGGTTGATGTTTGAGAATCTTCGATGCCGAAATACAGAAATGAAAATGGATGAGGACGGTGATATTGATTAAGATCTTTTTATTTTATTTTATTTTTTTTATATTGATTAAGAATAATAGAGAAAATGATAGAGCTAATAGATCCTTGCACCATATATTCTCGCCATCGGAGTTTCAACTTCAAAGAGGCAGCCTTAGAATTGTGCTTTCTCAATTCTTTGATTCTTCTCCTCTGAAATCTAAATTACTCTCTTCACGTTGCATGCTCTCGGTTCTTCTTAGAGAGCTTAAGGTTTTCCGAATAGCCACTGAAGATGACAAAATAGCTCCCATGGATGCACCAAACCCTAATTCAACCAATTTTATCTGCGGCTTCCACCACTGAGTCAAAAGGTTCCAATTACCTTTGAATACCTTCACCAAACCACCATGATCCAGGTCCTAATTCCCAACCATGACAATGCTCACCACAACCCAAGTTCCAATCCTAGGTCGTGACATACTACGGGTTCGTTAATAACGTTTCTGACGAGCAGTCCAAACTAGGAACAAGACATTCGGTTCTGTAGATTGGTTTCTACAAGGCAGTTGTAAGTGTAGTTGAAATTTATGTTAGTTGAAACAGGTAGGTATCTTGAAAAGCTCTCTTCACTATTCAATGTGCTTGATTGATGCAATGCCAGTATTTCTGTATCATGGTTGAATGTGTTTCTTAATGGGGCAAGTTCTGCTGGAATTCATCAACGGCTAGTTTAGAAATTTAACTTAATATAACAATTATGGTGCAGATGACAACCACAACTTGGTTGTGACGTACTAAGGAATGGGTGGAATTTGGGATTATGAAGAATCATTGAGGAAGGAGTTGTGTATTGAAATTACACTGGACTTTTGAACAGTTATCTGAATTAAACTTGATGTGTTAGCAGCTAAGAAGCTTCAATAAGATTAACTTCTGTTTAATATTTTCTTGGATGACATTTCGTGTTAGTATGACTACACGTTTATAAAGCAAGGCAATGTCAGCAGTACTGTGACAAAGCGGCTGTTGCTCAAGGGTGATCTCAATATTGACTGCTGAATTGGGCAATTTGTTGGTCATATTAATGTATACTCCACTCCTTTTGAAGTTTCATTGGCCAATGTCCTAAATTCAAGCCATGCAATAACTTGTTAGAGAAACTGGTTCCTCTCTTCATTGTCTGATTAATCAATCATCATAGGTTGAAGTATACTCGGAGTGAGCCAGTTTTGAGCTGTTCTTGCCTGTGCACAACCACGCAGAGTCTTTTGATCTTTAGGTGAACATGGTAAAACAAGTAAAGTTGCTTTCTAATTTGCTCATCTTGTTTATTAGTGTTCCTATCCAATAGTAGGCAGTACACATGATTACTGAGTAGGTAGCTACTTTTTCTTCATCCTTCTTTCGAAAGCAAGTCATAGTCCTATCTAAAATGTCTATAGTTTGTGTCGCAAAATCAAATCAAGAACAAAGGCCTCTGAACTGGAGTAAAGACAACCCCTTGAAAGGTATCTATAAAAATTACTTCTGTTATAGATTTTATAGCAGCAATATGAAGCCCACTGTAATCATAGTAATACTTCTGCACCGATTCATGAAATGTATTTTCATGATATGCAACTAAAAATAATAATTTTATGATCAAATGGCTGACCAATTGGTGGAGGTTCATCCGGGTGGGCAAAAGGGCTACTGTTGCTGTTGGAGATTCACTTTGATATTGACATATTTAAGGCAGCAAGTAAAATGGAAAATCAAGAGCTAGAACATATTTTGGTATTTGTATTCTCTGTTGTGTCTTGCTTTTGACACTTCTTTTGTTGATTCCTATGATTAGCTTGGGCATCCTTTCTCCTACTTGCGCACCCCCCCCCCCCCCCCCCCACCCCCTTCTCTGTTCTGTTTCTGTTGTTAAGTTGGAGCATTACTAGTCAAATATGTAATTTTTTCACATGTTTATAATGTGCTTTGTTGCTTGTGGAATAGTTAAGAAATATAAATCAAGGAGAATCTCGTAACATTAGCTTGATGCCGCATTATGTTTTAATTATTATTAGGCAAATAAGGAGAAAGAAGCAGGTACTTTGATCACTATCTCACCATATGTGTATACACAGTCTCTGTGAAATCTACGTGCCAATAGATGTTTGATGTCTAATGGTATGAGATTAAGGTAACTTCATCCATCTTATCTGACAATATGTTCTTTTGATGTCGAACATCAGATAGAAGCAATGTTAGATGCTTCGGCACAAGGTTGCACCTCTGATGTTGATGCTCTTGATCTGAGATTGGAGAATTAGGTTCTAATTTCACCTTAACAGTCCTATTTTCTGACGAAATAAGTGATGTTGCTTATTGCTCTAATGCTTTGTTTATAAGATACAAGTTAGCAATTTGAGTGATACGAATCCAAATCCTTGTAACTTTTCTATACAAAACAAGTAAGCATTGATGAAGCCCCCAGCAGAAATCATACGATTATAAACTCGGGAAGAGAGCAATAGGGAGCAAAACCATGGTCAAAGAATTGGTCTTATAGGGGAGATAGCCAGAAAAGAGGAAAAACATCTTTCTTGCTGAAATTGAAGCTGAGAATGATAATCTACCACAACGTTAAAGAAACATTTCAATGCCATGGAAACCACAATTAGGAAAAAAAATTCTTGCTTTTGATATATAATGCAATTATAGCTGTTAAAAGTTATCTAACAAAATATGCTTGCTTTGACATTCAAACATTTATCTTGTTACTTGCTACAAAGAACAATGTCTGCAGCTAAGTATGTATGGTATCCACTTGGGGCTTATTGCAGCTGTTCTTGGTATAAACGTGCTATTGATAAGACTAGTTTCCCAAGAATGGGGAAATAACAGCTGAAATTTATGCTTTTCTCAAGAAAAAGTTCCATTAGGATTCACTACAGTGGACTTAATTTCCTCTGGAATCTCCCTTAATTTTTACATCCCTTTCTATTAGGCAAATGAGTGTTATTTTGTACAAGTTTACTTGGAGTCTAATGTGTTGTATCATCAGGTTTTGACTGGCTTAGGATCACAATCAGAAGGCAGTCTAACTAAAGTGCTCCCGGCACTAAAGAATTTCTCAATACCTTAGAAGCAGAAGCCTCTTGGTGACCTTGTGCAGGATCAGTGGCTAACTCACACTCTTGATAGTAACATTGGACTTGGTGTAAGATCCTTTCTTAACCTTCTTAGTTATTTCCGTAACTACGATATTCCTTCTTGTCAAGTGTGTAGCGAAGCTGGAGTTAAGGTTGTAATCCATACCTGCTTTTGTGCATATTGGCTAAAGTTTGATGATTATCATATCTCTACAAGTAGTTGTTTTTATTTGTTTTGATAATTTAATTAATCCTTGTGGGATCTATCAGTTTAAATATTATTAGAATCAGCTTTGCTTGTAGATGCCTTTCTTTCCCCACTTTTTTTGTTACTTTGTGTGGTTTCAAAGTAAAAATTAACGGTTAAAGTGATGGAAAATCTAGCAATTTACGAGGATTTCATTTTTATTTCTACTACTACCTATCTCATACTTCATTTGGTATACTTCGGAAAGGCATAGGTGTACCAGAATGAATCCTGTATGGTCCAAATTCATCAATACTGCCAGAGGAAACTGTTTTCCAAAAGAAGTGTATTACTTCATGCTTTGCATACTTAGGGTCAACTGCTTCTCCCTTACTTCAGGAATTTGCTGACTTCATTAGCTTTTAGGGGGTAAGAAAATGTCCAAGTTGTGGGACTCGATGGCATCCTGCAACACCCAAAGCAGAAATCATGGAGGAAGAGGACGAGGCAGATGCGCCCACTCAGAGACAGCCAGCCGCCAGACCTAAAATAAAGAGACCTAATACCACTGAAACTGATGATAGCAATGCAGTATGATCTGGTTCCTCTCGAGTTTCGAGACCTACTTTTGATCTGAGAAGAATAACTCGAAGGACTGCCCACTAAAGGTAAATGTTTTGCTTGTGCTTCTGTAAGGAGGGATGAGGCGAAACTTGCTCTCTAGTTCGCGAATGCTTCGCAGATCCTTCGCAGCCAGCACTGTAAATTCTCATTCTTTACCTGCGTTAGAACGTGCTCGTGTCTGTTGCTGACTAAGTCTATCGCTGTAGCTCACACGTTTACCAGAATCTGTGCAATAGAATCAAAGTCTATCGCCGTAGCTGTTATTAGAATCTCCGTTCGATTTCAACGTGATTCAATTTTGAATTTAAATTCGGTTTTTCTGTTTCTAATTTGATTTTGTAAATGTCTAGTTCTCTAGTTCTCTAGTCTCCACCTTTCACGCACGGAAATCGTTGTTTGCTTTACCATTAGCACATGGGAGATGAAGGGTTGAAAGATTGTTACATAATGATGAAACGAGTTTTGGTTGTGAGATACCAAGATCCACGTAGATTATAAATCGGCCAAGATAATTGTCTGATATTATAATTTGTTGTTCTTTTGGACTCCAAGACATACAATTTGCTCCACTAAAGAAATAGTCTTCTAAGGCTAAAACTTATGTTGATTTACACAGCCAACCTACATAAATGAATTCACATACCAAAGAAATTATGAACATATTTTTAGACTCTGGTAAGTTGTACTATGACTGTAATGAAGCAATCACTTCTTATTATGAAAGTCTTGATTTGTCAAAGAATCTATAGTCTGATAGAGTTTATTCATCAAGTATCACAGGTTAGAAGGAATAAGAATCATGTATTGGAAGGCATTTAGAATTCTGAAGCGAATTTTGAAGCAAGGGAATCAATTTCTTTCATTTGTTTTCTTCTTTCTTACTAAGCCTAGAGGTTTTGTGAGGCACCTAAACTTTTGTTTTGTGTTTATTATGTGTGCATTAGATTTGGCATATTCCCAATGTTCTTGGTGTTTGTTATGCGTAAATTTTTTGGATAAATCTCTTAACGACTAGTATCAAAGTAAGATTTTAGCAAGGAGAAAAACTCAATTTGAAAAAATTGGTATTCTACACAGCAAAGAAAAACCGGAAGCTAGTTATGGGGAGTGCTCTTTTTTGGATCTCTCCTATCCTCAATGTTTTAGATTTGAGAGGTTGTACTATATGAGAGAAGTGAATTGGCACACACGGTAAAAAGGTGGATTTGCTGTTGGAAAAATTAGGCTTAAATATGCTCTAAAAAGCCCACAAACCAAGATCAAGTAGCTCATCTTGGGACACAAAACTCAACTTGAATGAAAACAATTTTTGAGCAAAAACATATATGTTTTGGCTCCATTCCTAGTTGCCAGTAACTTGATTATTCTCCTTTATACTCTCCCTAAATACTAGCTTGATGAGATAACTAAAACTATTGAAGATTTAAGAGAAGTGTTCACAGTTTCCATTTTGTTCAACTAAAGGTGACAACAAAAATGTCTCTAGAATATGGATGGAAACTTAAATCACTTGCTAAAACTTTTATTTCAATTTTTCCCTTAATGGGCTTGAACTTTAATCTCAAGCCCAATACTTCTCTCATGCAATAAAAATTTATGATCTTCACTATATGTAGTATTCATGTGTATGTTGAGAGCTAAATGAAAAATTTAACTATTTACTAAATGTGTCACTCATATAGTCTCACTCATCATAGTTCTATAAGGTAAATATTGGTCCATACGAGTTAGGTTCATATTCAATAATTCAAAATTCAAAATGTCTTAAATAAATGATCTACAAAATCATTTATTCAAAAACAACTCAAGTTCGGTAATTTCCGTTGATATAAGTCCACATAAGCCTACATTAGTAAAATAATCCAACATTTGCAACACGTCACCATACGACGACATACATCAAATTCATGTCTAGCTATTAGTAAAATAATCCAACATCTGCTATGAACAATGAGACATGGTAAGTCTTGGAGATGCATGGTGAAATGTGATACGGCCCAAGGATATGCGGTGAGACCCAAAGACACAATGAGCCCTTAAAAGGAACTTAGTGAGGCATAGAGGAACCCCAAGAACACATAAGGCTTAACTTTTGCACTAGCTAAAGATCGTATGAAGATCCATAAGGTGAAGTCTAAAATGGCCCAATAGCCTAGACTAGTAAAGCCAAGAGTTTCCATTAGCTTATAATTGTGTGAAGATCCTTAAGGATGAGATCTAGAGTATAATTGCTGATAGTCCATCTGCTATGAACAATGAGACATGGTAAGTCTTGGAGATGCATGGTGAAATGTGATAGGGCTCAAGGATATGCGGTGAGACCCAAAGGCACAATGAGCCCTTAAAAGGAACTTAGTGAGGCATATAGGAACCCCAAGAACACATAAGGCTCGACTTTTGCAATAGCTAAAGATAGTATGAAGATCCATAAGGGTGAAGTCTAAAATGGCCCAATAGCTTAGACTAGTAAAGCCAAGAGTTTCCATTAGCTTATAATTGTGTGATGATCCTTAAGGATGAGATCTAGAGTATAATTGCCGAGAGTCCAATTAGAGAGCTATGTAGGCGTGTGAGAGCTTGGGGGCCAACGCAACAAAGCTTAAAGGGCAAGAGGCACTTGAAGCCCAAATAAACAAAGCCTACAGGACAAGACTACAAGGCATGTAAACCTAAAGGCACGAGGCCTAAGGGTCGAGAGACATGGGACATCAAGTCCTAGTCCTGTAGGAGTGTGAGGCCTATTAGAGATAACGATCTTCAAGAGGATGACATGTTCTGGAATTCTTGCAAAAAGCCTTGTCATTGGGGGGACAAAGGTCAAGTGAAGCACATGCTAGTTTTATATGTGCATAGCCTACTTGCTCATGAAATAGGTGCGTATATTTGTAGTTTCTTCATTCATGGTGACAAATGAAGCTCAATGGTGTGTGTTGCAAAAATAGTGACAATATCCTAAACACCATCAAGTTGAAATTTTTTATTTTTTTTAACAATAATTATGTTTAGGACAATATCTTATGCATCACGTTGAAGTTGTGCCCTTATTTGGAGATAACAATTTCATCATATTTGATGAAAAATGGGTGGATTCAACATACTTTTTTCATAGTACTTACATCTTCTTATCTAAATTATTGTCTTTGAAATGATTAATTTCAAGTAAGATTCATACAAGAGGCTTATAGTGTGGATTGTCTTGGATTATCAAGACATGATCTTATGGAGTTATCTAAATTAAAGAAGTTTATTCAAACTTTAAAGGGACGGGCCTTTGTCTCTTTACTCCTGTCTTTTTATCTTTTCAGCCCATTATAAGCCCGTTTTGGCGAAAACATCGTACAAAGGCCGAGTATATGAATTAGGGTTTGACAATCGAGGTTCTCTTGCCGCCGCATCCTCAGAGAGAGCCTCGCCTTCTCTTCATGCGGCAACGAGAGAGAGAGAGAGAGAGAGAACCTCGCCTTCTCTTCCCGCGGCAGCGAGAGAGAGAGAGCTTATTGCCTCCTCTTGCCCAGAAAAGCTCAGTTTCATTGCAACCCGGCTAGGTCGCCTTTCTCCTTGCCATGTTTATTTGCTCTCGTAATATAGGTGAGTAGTTGGCGTTGATTGTTATTTATAGTAGTGAATGAAGAAATTTCTTCTATTACATAACCAATTGTTCCAATAATGTTTAGATTTATTGATAGGTTAAACATGGAAAGTCACTCAATTCTTCTTCAAGAAGATAATTATGCAGAATGGAGTGCTCGGATGGCATCCAATTTGAATAAAATAAATCTTTGGAGCGTTGTTATGTCACCTGAAGCTTATGAGGAAGAAGATGTTCAAGTTTCTTCAGGGGATTGGGAAAGAAAAAATTCCTCTGCTCTATCTTTGATTAGGGGCTCTTGTGGAGATGAAGCAAAATTTGAAATTAGAGAGTGTACTTCAGGAAGCGATGCTTGGAATATTTTAGCAAAAAAGTTTACAATGTTGAATAGTACTAGCAAAGGTTTTTACCCCTCTTGCTCTTCAATTTGTCATTTGACATGTATATTGCAACTAAATTTTGCCCTTGATGCAGATAGTGAGGGTTATTCAACTTTAGCTCAGGCAATTATTCGTGGTGAACGCCATATGGTGAAGTCCATGCTTAGGAAGGATAAGAACTTAATCATACTTGAAAATACAAAACGATGTATACCAGTTGTTTTGGCTATTGACCATGGGAATGAAAATATGGCTCATTATCTCTATGATCTCACTCCCTTGAAACATCTAATAGAGTACCAAGGCATCCATGGTGCCACAGTTTGTACGCATGCTATATATAACGGGATGTTAGGTATAAACTATTTCTTGAATTAGCCATTGGTCGTTATCCCGATGACCTGATGTGTTTGTAGTATAATTTTCTTTGTGTTTATTGTTTTTTGTATGATGTGACGTCATAACAGGTATTGCTTTGCACTTAATGAAGCGTCATCAACCTTTATCTCTTGCTGTGGACGTGGATGGGAGCTCCCCTCTGTATGCGTTGGCTTCTACCTATAATGCATTTTTGTGTGTACCGCGGCCTATGTTTTGGGACAGATGGATTTGCTTCATTTATTACCACTCTTTTTCTGCTTTATTCAATCGTTCAGGTATATGCCACACACACCAAGGATAAATGAATTTAATTATGGATTGCATTTAATGCCATCAAACAACAGCTGCTGTTCCATTAGTATCTTTCTTTTTCTTGCCTTAGATAGTGGATAAGCTGCAAAATATAGTTATAATAGTTGCTATAACTAGATAGAAGTTTCAATCCATGTCCAATCCTTTGCTCATAAGAGAAAAGAAGAATTAATTCTCATAATTATCAATTCTACATAAGGTAAAGGCTGTAAAGGTACAAATTTTATGACTGTTAGTCAATTGAAATAGAAAGGCATCTAAGCATTGCACAAAAAACATTTCAACTTTTAACAATAAAATTGAAACATTTATAACCTCATATTTTATTTCATAAAAAAAAAAAGAATGTGACACAAAGTATAACACTATGCAAAAAAGTTAGATAGAGTTTTTTTATAGTTACTTTTATCTTTTTACATTTATAACCTCATATTTTATTACATTGAAAAAAAGAATATGACACAAAGTATAACACTATAAAAAAAATGATATTGTTTTTTACAGTTACTCTTAACTTTAATGTGATGAGAAGATTAAATGTTTTATTTAGTAATTGCAATGTTAACATTGCAAAGGGAACTGAATTATATGAACTCTTGATAGGACTTAATGTGAAGATTTCTTAAGATATTCTTGAAATTACATATAAATGAGAAAAAAAAAAATCCTTGTCAGTGATGTCATAATGTGTTACATACATTTACAAAGTTGCATAAACTCTTGGGTATACTACTTCTTTGGTCTCTTATATTTTGAATGAGTCCTTGAACTTCTTGTTCTTCTTTTTGTTTTAACTTATGTTTTATCTCAAGTTTCATATTGTTTAACTGGCATTATTTCAATTGTTTGTGAAACAGTGGAGCACTTAGAAGATAAGAACTCATTCAACCTTGCATGTGAACTTCTAGATCTCATGTGCCATCAGATATCAATTTCAAATGATGATGCGAGGAAGAGTGGTCTTGTTTATGCTTCCATCAACCATGCTATCGAGGAAGGCATGTTTGATTTTATTTGTAAAATATTGAAAAGAAGTTATGTCCTCAAGTGGCCTGTTGACCCCAATGGAAGAACCATCCTTTCTAATGCTGTCCTCCACCGTCGAGCTAAAATCTTCAGAGAAATACTCAAGTCTGTTGAGAAGGACGTGATGATACATTCTGTAGACAATGAGAAAAATAATATATTACATATGGCAGGTATGTTAGGACCTAACACCCGGCTGGATTTCATCTCAGGTGCTGCATTGCAGATGCAAAATGAGCTACAATGGTTCAAGGTTAGTGTACTAAAACTACTAGCTCTCAAAATATTTATTTTTGACGGAAGTTACAATGCATTTTTGATAATGGACTAGTTTGTTTATGCATATCATGGGATTTAGAAGTGGACATTTAATTACAGTTTTAGCTTTCTATTTTTCTGATCTACTAATCATTTACTGAAGAAAAAAAGCCTGCAAGATCATGTACAGTCTTTAATGATAAGTACAACAAGCTAATAAGAAGTATTAATTCGATAAATGAAGTTCTAGCTCTTTGACCACAAGTAGAAAAATTTTAATCTTAAAAAAGTGGTCATGACATTCACCCTATTTAGTTGTCATTTTATGAAACTCTTGGTACAAAATTGTTGATTAAAAATATTGAGGAGTTATTAATGTGTCCATATTGAGTTTCAAGTGAAATATGATCCAACTCTGTCAATGCGTTGCCTGAATTATTTTTATTGGATCAATATTTCATTGGATTTTCATTTGGGGCCTACGTGCATTGGAATTATATCAATAAACTATAGATAATTAGTTTTTGAAGTGAAAGAAGATTATGATCTTGTAAATTAAAAAATAAGCAACCATATAAAGAATGTAATTAGAATCTAATTTCATTTGTATTTAAGTAGAAATTCCACTAGATCTTGTTTAGTGATTTTGTACTTGGAAATGTCACTAATTGTATCAGGCCTTTGTGCAAGTTTAAGTTTTTCATGTTACACTTGTTTTATTTCCCTGGACTTCAAAGATAAAGCTAGTGAAAGTTCCCATCTAGTTTTATGTTTAACAACTTTAACCTACACAACATGTATAATTTATAGTTTTAGTTGTATGTGTGTTTTGTGTTAATTCTTTTAAAAAATCAGCATATGGAATTCTTTTAAAAGATCACTAGCATGCAACAAATTTTGTTAAATAATTAATATACACCTATAACCTACCAACGCGCAAGTTTAAGTAGTTCACATTAGGCCCATGTTGTCCGGGCTCCAATGACTAAAGCTGAGAGTCTCTAATCTAGTATCTTGTGTTATTTCTTTATATAAATTGGAATATGGCATGTTTAATCGTATAACGTTGAAATTACTAACCGGCAACACAAGTACCTAACTGACTAAGTACATGCATCATTAAAATTTGTTTTCAAAAATTGTCAGACTTATAAAAAATGTGAAAAGGAGGCGTCTTAAAGGATAGAATATAAGGTTGGGAAAATTTTAAAGCTCTAATATAATACTGCTAGATTAGCGTTTGCTGGTGGGAAAATGTTTTCAGGCTATACATAACATTTACAACTGCTGAAATTCAATGCATTAATGGATTTTAATCACATAAATTTTTTTGGTTTATATAACTTCATTCTTTGATTGACATCTAACTTTGTCCTTGTTGTTGTATTTCTTCCTAAGACTTAATTTGACAAATGTAGGAGGTGGAGAGATTTGTTCCTCCCGCAATGACAGACTCCCCAAATAAAGACGGTTTGACTCCCCAAGAGTTATTTATCAAAAGTCACATGGGATTGTGGGAAAAGGAAGAGAAATGGATCAGGAGTACAACAACTTTTTGCTCACTAATGGGTGCTCTTATTAGCAGCATCACGTTTGCTGCAGTCGTTTCCGTTCCAGGTGGTTACGACCGAGAAACAGGCTTGCCAGTGTTTTTAAACGAAAAAGCCTTTAAGCTTTTTATGGTATGTGATTTCATATCTTTCCTTTTCTCCTCAACTTCAGTACTGGTGTTCTTGGGAATCCTAACATCACAATATGCAGAAAAAGATTTCCTCAAATCATTGCCTAAAAGGATGATAATAGGACTTCTCACCCTTTTCTTTTCTATTGCAACCATGATGATAGCCTTCTGCACCGCTCTGATAAAGTTACAGGGAAGATCATCGAATTTTACTCGTGTCATTTGTTTGGCCAGTCTTCCATTCGTTTTGTTCTTAGCGAGGCTTCGCCTATTTATTGACATCTACAAATCAAATTATGGATCAAGCATCTGGATGTGAAGCCTCGTCTTAAACTTCTTCATGATGTCCTACATGTTATTGGTGTTCCATTAAGAATTGTCCTACCTAAACTGATTTTCTTTTTATTTTATTAGAGGATGTGTAATGAATTTTTCTGTTTTCTGTTGTATATTTATGGCTGTAACTAATAGTCATTTCCATAAAAAATTTAGTGGTCACCATTGCTAAGTTTCTTTTCTTTCTTTTATCTAATTTTTCAAGTTACTTTGAGAAAAAAGGTAAAGTCTTCATTGTCCAATAAATTTTATGAGTTCGAATTTAATATCTTACGATCTTGATAAAAGAAACTGGATTCGAAGTTTTGAAAAGATAAGATTTAATCTTTTAACTTTTAAAGCGGATAATCGGAATTTCTCAATTTGACCAAGCTAATAATGGCACCAAATCATATCGGCCCTTAAAAGAAAAAAATGGCAGCAAATCATAGGCAATTCCTTAGTTACTATTCCACGTGTAAGTTTACAAGTTTAAAAGAATCTCATAATACACATTACTTAATATTTCGTATCTGTAGTGCAGTCCTTCACTTCAACATTGTGTTTGGATGTGCGACGGCCATCTTCTCCCATGTGCCTTATCCTACGCCTCGTAGCTACAGCTGCATGATTCACGGTTTGGTTCAATTTTTCAAGTAGTCTGAGGCACGTGCTGTTCCATTGGGATAAGGCTATAGGATCATAATTATTTTAGTATCATTGATAGTGCTATGACTAGGGGCATTAGGTGGTAATTGCCTTAATAACTAAGTTTGGTGCATTATTTCAGAAACAGAAATAGCACTTCTTCTCTGTGTATGTGTGTGTATATATATAGCACTGTTTGGTTTCTTATTTTGCAATTTAACACACATTGAGTGATCTTTTGTTTTTATTGGTTGGCTTGTCTATAATAAACAAGTCTTTTCTGAATCTGTGTTATTTTTTATGATATCAGGTGCCACGCTTTGATGGGTCCCCTATAGCACATTGCCGCTCGACAATCCTTCCATTGTCCAATTATCTTGTGTCTCAAACCTTCATTTACAACAATTTAGTTACTTTATGACAACCATCAACCAATACACCTAGTTTTCCCTGTTTGACTCTATTCATTATCAACTAAAATAAGGCACCCTATGACTTTTACAATGGCTCCAAATACCAAAATTGGGTTGAAACCAGGTCAGGCAAACTCGAGTTGTAGAAGTTGCAACATCATGTGCAAGGACACACATGAGTTGCATGCTCCAAACATGTAGCTAACGTGCATGGTGTGAATGCACTAAATGAAGAAAAATATGCTTTTTGCATAGCTATGATGGGAGCATTTTAATGATGTTGTTAATGGATTGTTGATTAAGAGGGAGCTTGCAGTGGTCCTAATTTTGTTATAGTGGAGTAAAATTTTGGATATTTTCAATTGTCAATATCTAAATGAGGTGTGAGAAACTCCAATAGTTGATTTTAAAGAAACATAAACAATTTTGAAAAGGAGGTGGACTCCTTGATGAGTGAATTCTAGAGAGAAACCTTAGTTGTTGTCTAAATTCCATAATTTTTTACTATTATTGATAATCTTGTGATAGAGGAGGCACATGGTTGAAGATTGTTTATTCAATCTCTCTTTCAAAAGATTGTAGTTGTTGAATAGAGTTTTTCTAGGCTTTCTCTATTAAAAAGTTATGGTTGCAAAAGTTAAATAGTTTCCTTAGTCTTTCTTTATTTAAAGGCTATAGCTAAGAAAGTTGAAGAGAATTTTATGAGTCTCTCTTTCCAAAAATGGTTGTTGTAGTTGATTTATTTGAAGAGATTTTCTATACTTTGCTATATGTAAGGATGTTGCACTAATTGTTCAAAGGGAAGATTGCTAGGATTGGTGGAATAGTTAAGTTTGAAGGAACATTTGTAATATCCTTGTATGGTGAGAGCATCTATGTAATTGTAGAGATTAAGGGTTCTCTATAAATAGAAAAAAGTATGGGAAAACCTACTAGGCAAGCTATTCAATGAAAGAGCTCCCATGGTGGCTAATCAATTGTTGAAAAGAGCCCATTTCATAAATTTCAAATAATGAGAGAATTTATTATATGCTTGTTTGATGAGAGAAAAAATATTAGAATATTTAAGGAGAAGAGATTAGGAGGGATATAAGGCACTATGTTGGTTTGAACCTTTTAAATTTGTTGTGTTTTGACATGTACATTTCTATGATTATGTGTTCAATCCATATATTGATGATGTGATTTGTTGAATTTTTGCAATACAAAAGTCCTTTATGTTGATCCATGTTGATGTTTAAGGATCCTACCAAATCCCTAATTATAAAGAATCCTAATATTTTCTCACAATTGTTGATAACTTTTTATGAGAAACATGGACATTTTTTTATGAAAGTTAAAAGTGAGACAATTCCTCATTTAGCAACCTTTTTTAACATGACAAAAGTCCAATTGGATTTGGAGGTGAAACATGTTAAAATAAACAACGTGTTGAATTTTTTCCATCATTATTCTAGAAAGTTATTCTCTTATTGTGGAATATTTCATGAAAACTCATGTCTACACACTTTATAGTAGAATAATATAGTTGAAGACAATTACCATCATATTTTAAATGTTGTACGGCTTTAAAATTTTAAAATTTAGTTGCCCAAAGCTTTGAAATGTATGTCCTTACTAAAAGTTTAAAAAATAAGATGTGTTCTTCGGTCTTGATGGTTGTTCACCTTATAAGAAATTGTTTGGTGAATCACTAAACATTTCTCATCTTAAAGGTTTTTACTTGTTTTTGCTATATTATACCACCTTAGGGTATTGTTCGGTGAATTTGAAATACAAGTGAACATGTCGAACAAGTAATATAATGATAAGAAAAGTATCATCCCACAGAGATTGGTAATTATTATGCCAACTAATTACTAACGGTGAACAACTTCTAGAATTTATCTAACAAATCCAAATTGATAAAGAATAAACTAATCAACTAAATTTAATAAAACTAAATACACAAAATATGTTAGAGTGTCCGATTTCACCATAACTATGAGATACTAATGTAGATTATGTATGCTTACAAGAGGGATAATATCTATGTGATGACGGAACTTCCTAATTTATTTACTATCCTATGTCTAGGTATAGCAAACCTACTTAGTTCATTAATTCACTATATTTCTATATGTGAATTGAAATAAACCAAATGCATTAGGATCTATGAACATTCTCAGTTTACAATAAATCTTTCGATTATCTTATCACCAAAAGCCACACAAACAATATGGTATATGTCTATCCACATTTAATTCATGGTTATATATTATAAGAAGCAATTGCATATTATTACCTCTCAGTCTCAAACATGCACATCAAATCATTCAAGAGGTGGCCAATCACTTAAAAGCATTAAGCATAATAATATATAACTCACATAAATAAAATATCTTGCAAAACATAATAATCATAAGATTCATACCATCATAATTAGGTTACATCGTAGCTCTAACAAAAATAAACTAAAGCATAAAGAAATAATGAGGAAGAATGGTAATAAGAAATCAAGAAGGCATCTTGAATCCAAGAACAAGAAGTTTGTCACCCTTTTTGTCTTTTCTTCAAGAAAACCTTGAATTCTTGGCCTCTTTCTTGAGTTGTGCTCAATTTCCTCCTCCCCCCCCTCTTTCTTTTGCCTTTTCTCTTCTTTTAAATAGGGTTTAGGTTTAGACCTACTCTTATCCTAGTAGAATTGGGTCTTAGAGATCTAAAACAATTGGGTTTTGAAAGCTTAATTTAATTAGGTTTTGAACTCCTAATTTAATTAGGCTTTGAACTCCTAATTTAATTAGGCTTTGAACTCCTAATATGATTAGGTTTTCTAATTATTTAGAAAACCCAATAACAATAAAATCTAATAACAATCATTCAAAGCCTAAGCCCTTCTTGACTCTCTTGATCATGATATTATGATTTTGCCACACAATAAGCATCAAGCTCTCCATGTTCATCTCTTTTCTCCTTACCTTCTTGTGCTACATAAACAAGATAAATTTAAGTAAATAAAGAGGAGTTCAAATGTTTTCTCACAATTATTAAAGTTATTTATTGCCTAAAATAGGTAAAATAACTCTATAAAAATAGAGTTATCAAAACTCCCAAACTTAACATTTTGCTAGTCCTCTAGCAAAAGCAATAAACAATATATGTTTTAGACAAAACCCCTTTATGATATTCTCCCATAATTGCTTAACTTAATAATTCAAAGAAAAATATAGCTTTCTTCCAAACGCCACAATTGTTTCATAAGATAAGATAGACTCTTAACTATGTTGACCACATGTGTGTGTGTGTGAGTTCTTATCTTTTCAACTATATGCACTCCAAATAGATCCACATTAATATGCAATCTCTCAAAATCTTTAACCAAACCTCATATGTTTGCTTTTCATTCCTCTCTCCACTAATGTAAGCCAATCATCTAACCAAAAATCAATAGGACTTTTATAAGCTTGTAATGTAAGGCTGGGCTAGGGGTAAGATAAAAGTCATTTAGGCTTAATTCACCCATGAACACATTACTTTCTAGGATCTCATCGAAAACTCTTGTCACTTTCTACCATCACTTTTCTCATTCTTTTCCGTCTAAAAATGCTTGATTTCACTTGGATTCTAATACTCATAAAGCCACAATCATGCTTGCATCAATAAAACAAGTAAAAGTACTAGACATGTAGTCACTGTACTTTTGTCTTGCCAATCATCTCAATTACTATGCTTAATGGCCTAATTCAAAACATTGAATGACTTAAATATGATAAGGAATGATAAGAGAATTCCATTCTTGGGCAAATGTTGTACTTCCTTTCTGTTTTTTTTTTTTTTGTAAAAATGAAATACTATGCCCCACTTAATCATTGTAATCAATTTCTTCCCATGCTCCATCTTCCTTTCAACCTTTATTCATCTCAAACAAACTTCCATCCTACAAGTTAACATGTTCATGGGCGTGGGACGATAAGATAAGTTGTTTAAGGCTTATGGCTATATATATATGGGTGTCATTAAAAAAAATGAATAAGAATCAAGGCTCAGCGGGGTGACTGGTGATAAATAAATATGGTTGGCTTGAAAGGCTCAAACGATCCAAAGAATGGCCTAAATCATTTTCTCAATTAGATGCAGCTTAGGATTTAGCCTCAAAAGAAAATCAAACAAATTCTAAGATTTAGGTGAGATCTAAGAAAATCACATACTTCACATGAATGTTCTCTAGAGATACACATAATTTTAAAAATGAAGGACTTTTAGTACTCAATAGGTGGATCAACATAATCAAAATCACACTTAACTCACACCACAATTGTAGGTTTAAACAAAATCTATATCTTCCAAAGAATCACCAAGAATTCACAACATGGGATGTAATCATGACATAAAAAAAATTTCAATCAAATTTAGCACAAAGGTTCTTTCCCTACCCCTAAACTTGAATGAAGCATTGTCCTCAATGTAAAAACAAAAGAAATCAATAATAAAGAAGGAATAAGAAAACTCCCTTGATTGCAGGTTGTCAAAATGGAGTTGTGATGAGCATATAGTGATAGCCTTCTAACCAAACTACTAACAAAATACTTAGGTTGTCTCCCAAGAAGCGCTTGCTTTATAGTTTTCAGCCAAACTATCCTCCACATGTTGCTCAAGGATGATGAAACTCCAATAGTTTAGGAGACAGCTTGTGTCGTTTGATTGTTGAGCATTCTTCAATTAGCACAACTGTCTCATATACTTTCAACTTCCTTTTGTTCTCCAGTATCTCGTTCAACAATTTTGCACAACTAGATATTTGAACTGGAGCATCTGCAAAAGAAATGTTAATGTGCAGTTTTAAAGATATATCGAGGAATTTCAAAAACTGCTTATCTTTTATGCATTGTTGGAATCTTTGGGGAGATGGAGCTGGAGGCATAAAGGACATAGGATTTTCTGGAACAAGCTTGCTCCTAGGTGCCTCCTCAAGTTGCATGCTGACATCTTCATCATTATCTTTGAGACTTTCTTTGTCAACATCAACTTCTCTTACTTGTTTGCCACATGTTAGGGTTATTGCCTCTACAGTATCTTCAAGACTTTTCTCTATATCACTAGGCAAAGACCCCTCCTGATTCTCTGAGATCATACTAATGAGTTGACTCATCTGCACCTCTAATTTTTGGATTGAAGCTTCTTGTCTTTGGAATCTCTCTTCATTGTTTTGCATCATCTTAGTGAAGATGTCCTCTAAATTAGGCTTCGACTCTTCGATTTGCTTAAATGTTTGTGGCAGTCTCATATCGTTTGGGTTACTCCATGAAAAATTTTGATGATTGTGCCATCCCGAATTGTATACATTGGAGTAATAATCATTTTGTGACCTGTTAGGAATCCCAACAAAATTAGCATAATTATTATAATAAGGATAAAGGTTACCTGCTTGACATTCCGTGCCCTCATGTGCTCCACCATAAAATTCACATGATCTACTTTGATGTCTCACAACTGGAGTATTTAAGTTGTCTATCTTCTCATTGAGCACTTCCAAATGTGCAGACATTATGGTGAATATATCTTCTTTATGGACTCTACTCGCTTGATGCATTAGTAGTCTCTCAGTAGACCATTGATAGCTATTGAATGCCATCTCCTCTAGGAGGTTAAATGCCTCTTCTGGTGTTCTACTATGTAAGTCCCCTCTTGCAGCAAGAAATTTTTGACCCAAATCATCCCATGTAGTAATTGATCCTGCAGGAAGAGAAGAGAACCAATTTTTAGTTGTATCTTTAAGAGAAAATGGAAATAGCCTTAACCTGATAACATCCTCCATAACTCCGTGATCTCCAATCATGTCACAAAATTCAAGGAATGTTTCAATGTGAGCTTTTGGATCCTCATTTGGTAGCCCACTATATTGCATGAAGTTTTGAAGCATCTTGATGGGCACAGGCTTGATCTCAAAGTTATTTGCCTAAATTGCATGCCTAATGCTTGATGTAACATTCCAAAATGTTGGTGCAACATAGTCTTTTAAAAGTCTATATGTACCATCATATGTTTCCATCCTTGTTACTTAACAACTTAACAAAGACTTTTTTTTTCTTTGACAACTAAATTTTTTTTTTCAACAACTTAAGAAAAAACAATTTTTTTTCAAGAATTAAAAGAAACGATTTTTTTTTCAAGAATTAAAAGAAACGATTTTTTTTTCAAGAATTAAAAGAAACGATTTTTTTTTCAAGAATTAAAAGAAACGATTTTTTTTTCAAGAATTAAAAGAAACGATTTTTTTTCAAGAATTTAAAGAAACGATTTTTTTTTCAAGAATTAAAAAAAATGTTTTCTTAAAAGAAAATAAAAGTTAGATTAAACCTAGAAATTATTCGGTATTAATATTAATCAGCAGTAAAACAACCAATCCCCGGCAACGGCGCCAAAAACTTGTTCGGTGAATTTGAAATACAAGTGAACATGTCAAACAAGTAATATAATGATAAGAAAAGTATCGTCCCACAGAGATTGGTGATTACTATGCCAACTAATTACTAACAGTGAACAACTCCTAGAATTTATCTAACAAATCCAAATTGATATAGAATAAACTAATCAACTAAATTTAATAAAACTAAATACACAAAATATGTTAGAGTGTCCAATTTCACCATAACTATGAGGTACTAATGTAAATTATGTATGCTTGCAAGAGGGATAATATCTATGTGATGGCGGAACTTCCTAATTTATTTACTATCCTATGTCTAGGTATAGCAAACTTACTTAGTTCATTAATTCACTATATTTCTATATGTGAATGTGAATTGAAACAAACCAAATGCATTAGGATCTATGAACATTCTCAGTTTACAATAAATCTTTTGATTATCTTATCACCAAAAGCCACACAAATAACATGGTATATGTCTATCCACATTTAATTCATGGTTATATATTATAAGAAGCAATTGCATATTATTACTTCTCAGTCTCAAACATGCACATCAAATTATTCAAAAGGTGGCCAATCACTTAAAAGCATTAAGCATAATAATATATAACTCACATAAATAAAATATCTTGCAAAACATAATAATCATAAGATTCATACCATCATAATTAGGTTACATCGTAGCTCTAACAAAAATAAACTAAAGCATAAAGAAATAATGAGGAAGAATGGTAATAAGAAATCAAGAAGGCATCTTGAATCCAAGAACAAGAAGTTTGTCACCCTTTTTGTCTTTTCTTCAAGAAAACCTTGAATTCTTGGCCTCTTTCTTGAGTTGTGCTCAATTTCCTCCTCCCCCCCCTCTTTCTTTTGCCTTTTCTCTTCTCTTAAATAGGGTTTAGGTTTAGACCTACTCTTATCCTAGTAGAATTGGGTCTTAGAGATCTAAAACAATTGGGTTTTGAAAGCTTAATTTAATTAGGTTTTGAACTCCTAATTTAATTAGGCTTTGAACTCCTAATTTAATTAGGCTTTGAACTCCTAATATGATTAGGTTTTCTAATTATTTAGAAAACCCAATAACAATAAAATCTAATAACAATCATTCAAAGCCCAAGCCCTTCTTGACTCTCTTGATCTTGATATTACGATTTTGCCACATAATAAGCATCAGGCTCTCCATGTTCATCTCTTTTCTCTTTACCTTCTTGTGCTACATAAACAAGATAAATTTAAGTAAATAAAGAGGATTTCAAATGTTTTCTCACAATTATTAAAGTTATTTATTGCCTAAAATAGGTAAAATAACTCTATAAAAATAGAGTTATCAGGCATAAGGACAAATTGCCCCTTAAGAAATACTTGGCATTTTCATGGTTTATTCGTATGAGAAAAAGGGTTATCGACTATACATGGTTTCTTTGTGAGTCAGGATGTGTATTTTCATGAAGGTATTTTTCTTTTACACAATTAAAACGTGTATCTTATTCTTCTTTTCAAATTTCTTTGGTGAGAACCATTAATGTTGGTCCTAAATTAAAACTTGAGGTTGCACCCATTGCAACTAAGTCTTCACTTGCTTTTGTTGAGAAACCTCTCATTATCATTGAGCTTGCATGCACTCTTATCAAGCCAATTTTGCTCCCGCCTAATCACCTTAAGTACTACTTCCCATCACTTTTTAGGCTTCATCCCTCTTTTACCATACTGCCTCCACCATTAGTTGCATCTAATGATATCTTTTCTAATGATGAGTCCTAGGGAAATCCTCTATGTCTTGATGAACTCTTTGAGATCCCTATACGTTGCCTTACTTGGTGTAATAGACCACCTACATGGACCAAAGATTATGTTTATTATACTCTTACCATTATTGAGAATAACCTTTCTCAGTTCATCTTTCTTATGCTCACTTGCCAGTTTCTACCCAACATTTTATTCCTTCTTCCACGGCAAATACTAAACTTATATATCATTATGAGACAATTAAATATCCTAAATGAAAAAATGTCATGGATTAGGAGTTACAAGCTTTGGAGGCTAATGACATTTAGGAGATTGTTGAGTTATCCAAAGGTGTGAAACCTATAGGATGTGGGTGAATTTTCCAAATCAAGTATCATGTAGTCAACATAGTTGAAAGGCACATAGCTAGATTGGAAACAAAAGGATTCAATGAGAAGAAAGGTATTGATTTTCACAAGACATTTGCTTTAGTAGTGAAATATATTATAGTGTAAAATACCTTATCTTTAGCAACTCGGATAATTAGAAGATCCCTAAGATAGATCTATATAATGCATTCTTACATGATATTCTTAATAAAGAGGTCTACATGCAATTTCCTTTTGGTGATTTGAATGAAAGGGGGACTAAAGCTTGCAAGCTCTGTAAGTTTTTTTTTATAATTTGAAGTAATTTTTTGTCAATGGTATGAGAAGTTACAAATGCTTTCTTTATATTGAGGATATTGTTGAGCTTAAACTACACATGCATTCAACCTTTCATGTTAAAGACTTAAGAGATTTCAATTTTTTAATAGGGTTGAGGTCTTTGAATCATAAAATAAAACTTTTTGTAAGAGATTCAAATAATAAAAGTTGATTTGAGGTTTTTGTCAAACCTAACAACATCATAGGCTTTTTCCTGCTGAAAGAATAGGATGATTTCATCATTTAGGGTTTCAAATCAAACCCTTAATCATCACATGGTCATTTCGAACAACTTTTATGACAATCGATCACCTCTTATGCAAATCTTCTCATTGAGAATAGACATTCAACTACATAAAGAGAAAGGAGTGATTCTTATTTGATTTTAGGAATTAAGGCTTCGAATTAGGCACGACTTAAATTAAAGGCACTCAACCCTTAGTTGAATGGTGCCATTTTAAAGCTTCACAGCATGCCTCCTTTTAAGAGCTATGTTGGGCTTTTTTAATGTGAGCTTGGATTAACTCATGTTTTGTAGGCTTAGGTTAGCTCACATCTTATGGGCTCAGGTTAGCTCGCATCTTATGGGCTTAGGGAAACCTGCTTCTTATGGGCTCAAGTTATGTTACATTAATCTAAGCTTATTTCATAAGTTTGTCATATAAGCTCAATCTGTATATCATAGATTCAGACTTGATGGATTTTTTCTTGCAATAACATAAAGTCCAACATCAAATTCCTTTTAGTATAAAAACCATGCAATTTATGAATATTATGCAATTCTTAGCTTAGGAAGTATTCTTTCAAGACTTTAATAATATTTCAATATATAAGAATGTAGGAAATCAGCTACTTTATAATATTATTGATTGACATTATAATTTGCACATCTTTTACTTCCTTTAATTTTATTTTACACATAAGCATACGAAAAACATTTTTATATGTTTAGCAACAAAATTTGTTACAATAAAAGATATCTTTTTCCAATAGTATATGCATCATCGAACCATACGTCAAGGGTGATTAGAGCTAGTGAGTTAATCGCGGGCAATGTTGAGGATATGGAAGAGAAAGGAAAAACATTCTTTTGAAAAATAATATCATGATTGATAAAAAATTTGTTAAGGATAGGATCATAAAGACAATAACCTTTCTAAGAAGAAAGGTAACCTATAAAAATGTAAGGGGTGGCATGAGGATTGAATTTCTCATGCTCACCAAGGGTGGTGGCATAATAACAACAACCAAAGATGCAAAGATGATCAACAAAAGGAGGTTTGTTGAATAATTTCTCAAAAGGAGTGAGACTGTTGAGAGAGGAAAAAAGTAACCAACTGACGAGGTAAGTAGTGGTGAGAAGGCATTCACCTTAAAATTGAAAGGGAATGTGGCCTTGAAACATGAGGGCTCAAGCAACATCTAATAAATGGCAATGCTTACATTCACCAACTCAATTTTGCTGAGGGGTATAGACATATAAACTCTTATGGAGAATCCCATGGCTAGTAAGAAAAGAGCGACATTCCATAAAAAAAAAAATTCAGTGCCATTGTTGAAATGAATTTTTGAATTGGTGGAGATCATGGCGAGAAAAGACTTATGACTTCAATTGGAGAAGAAAAGTCCAAGTAGCTTAAGAGAAATAATCAATAGTCATGAGAAAATATCAAGCATTATCATGAGAGGAAGTCTAGTGAAGGCCCTAAACATCCATGTGAACAAGTTTAAAAAGAGATTGAGTGGTAGTGGTGCATGTTGGGAAGGCACTATGAGATTGAGTGTGTATTGGTGTGATAAAATTTTAGAGAGGAATGACCAAAACGATAATGCCAAATGTCATAACTAATAGTGTTGAAAAAAATTGAATTACAACTAGAAGACAGATCGGGAATGCATGAAGTATTCTTTAGGAAAATAAATAATGTTGAAAAACATGATAAAAGGAATCCAAAATAGAAGAACAAAGGAAGTACAACCCTCAATCAACCTTACCGAGCCCAATTAGAGCCCTAATCGTACATTCCTAAAAAACACAAAAATCATAAAAAAAATATGGCCATAAAATTATTATCATGGGTGAGTTTTCTTATAGATAATAAACTGTGTCTAAAATGTGGAGCAAAAAAAACATGATTCAGGTGTAGAGTGGGATAAGGGCAAAGGTGTCTTATGTGGGTTATGGGACTATGAGACTTATCAAGTAAAGTAATTGATATAAAGGTTGCACAAGGAAAAAAAGGAATCTAAAATGTGCAAATCACGTGTAATGTGGTTACTTGGCTCAAAGTCAATTATCCAAGTAGAAGGAAGAAGTTGAGAAGGAAAAGAAATACTTGAGAAGTTAGTTGTTGAATCAATATAACTCATATGATTACAGAGAGAGACTAGTTTTGTTTACTAATTTGCAATGAGTTGGAGTCTAGATGGGCCACCATAAATGTTGCCAAGGCTAGGGGTGGAAGAGCCCAATAAACCTACACTTGGATAAGGAAGAGGATTAGTTAAATAGTTAGGCCCACTATAAGTCTCCAATGATGAGTATTTAGGCCCAAAACCAAGTGGATTGGGAGGCCTAAACCTAATAAGAGGCAATTAGTAGTTGCAGCATGATAAGCCAAAGGCCTAGTGGTAGAGGGCTTCTTTTGAGATGAACTTTTATGTTTGGACTTCCAATTAGGTGGGTAGCCCATGAGAACGAAGCATGCCTATTTAACATGAGCAAGTTTTTTGCAATGAGAGCACATGGGGCACTATCTAGAAGGCCCATATGTGTTGTAAGTTAAGGTGGACCCTTTTGGTCCAATAGGCTGGGAGTGAGATGGTGGGCTTAACAACCCATCCTACACCTGCGTGAGGCCAAGCCCATAAGGTAAGTTAGTTAGCTTGTGTTGAGACAATGAGGCCTGTTGTGCAGTAAAGGCATTGCTATTACCAGCACTGGAAACACAACCGTTAGAAGTAGGCTAATGGAGATCTTATTTGACGAGGGTGTGGAGCTTTTCTAGAGAAGGAAGCTCCTTACAAGAAAGGATGTTCAAGTGGAGCATGTAAAACTTCTCTAGGAAAGAAAACAGGAACTTGAGTGTGTGATTCTCTGCCTCGTGTGCTCAGAGCTACAAGTTGATGTCCCAGTCATAGCGACCACACTCGTAATGAAGCAGAGGTTAGGGATTGTCTAGATCACTCCAGAGGTCCTTTAAGTGAAGATAAAAAGTAGTGAGGTCATTGCTAAAGGCACTGGTGTTAAGATGAAGGTCATCAATAACATGTTGAATGGTGAATTTTTGAGTGTCAGTGATGCAATTATAGCTATCCTTCAGCATGGTCCAAATTTTGGTGACAATGAGTCTAGAAATCATCAATTCCAGAGTATGGTGGTGCTTTTTGCGGTAAGGAAGTGCTCCCTGTGATTGAAGATGAAAACAAGCCAGATCGCGCTTGGGAAAAATTGGTACAAAACTATGATGTGGAAGTTGGTATTAAACAAGGTTTTTTCCTTTCTCTCTTTCACTCTCAATATTGTACATGCCTAAATATTTTACGTGTATAATGTACATAAATTCTACTCTAGATGGAGAAAATTATGCGGATTGGAGAAGCTGGATGGAATCTGATTTGATGTTTCTTCAACTTTGGGACATTATTGAACCATCCACTGACCCTATCGACCCAGAAGATGATGAAGTTGCGTCTGCGACTTGGAGGGAGAAGAATTTCAGGGCTTTAGAAGAGATTCGAATTTTTTGTGGATGGAGAGCGCTTTTTACGATTAAGGATATAAGTTTGGCAAAAAGTGCTTGGAATATCTTGGAAGAAGCATATAACGAGCCAGGTTTCTCTATCTCTCTAGATAATTTTTAATTATCATTTACAAAATGTTAGATTTTATACACTATTGTTAATAAAAATAATATTTGTAGACATGGTCCTAAGATCATTAAATATTGAAGGGTTTGGTGTCACAAATCAAAATAAGCATTCATAAGGTCTTTTGCGGTCCTTCACAAACTGCTTTCATTTGATTTTGTCCTCTAAACAAAACAATTCAAATCTTGATAGTGAAGCGCTTCGTTGAGGCTGTGAAACGAGGAGAAAGGGAAATTGCAGAGAAGTTACTCATACATCATCCACGTCTAAAGACAGATAAGATCACACCTCAGGGCGAGACAGCTCTTTATATTGTTGTGCTTGTGGACAATGAGCAAAGTGTGGAATTGTTGTTGAAGCAAACAGAGTCAACGCACCCTCTTTGTAACTCTGATAATCGGGGTTTTACAGCTTTAGGCATGGCAATCCTTCGTGGTAAGAGCCTAATGGTGAAGTGCATACTGAGGAAGAAGAAGGAGTTGATCGGAGTTCAAGTCGCGAATGAACGTATACCAGTTGTACTAGCCATTGAATATGGGAACAAAGTTTTAGCTCACTATCTCTGTAAAAGAACTCCAGTAAGAGTTCTAAAGAAAGATAAAGGCATTCATGGTGCCACTGTTTGAACTCATGCTATATATAATGGAATGTTAGGTGAGCAATGTTCCTCTAACTCTCCATTAATCATTATTTCAATAATCTTATAGTTCACAATATAAGTATTCTTCTGTATTCATTTTTTTTTGTGACGTGATATGATGCAATAGAGATTGCTTTAGACTTAATCAGGCAGCATCCACCTTTGGCTCTCGCTGTCGACATGGATGGTTGCTCCACTTTGTATGCATTGGCTTCTACGCCTAATGCATTTTCGACTGACAAGCAACCTGTGTTTTGGAAGCGATGGATCTATTTCCTGTGTCATCACTCTTTTGGCAGCTTGTTCAATTGTTCAGGTATTTCGCAAACTCCATGGATATACGAGTTTAGTTCTAGAAGCATTATATGTAAACATTATACGCATTATTGCTCTCACAAGAGCTTGCCTTTGTATGGTGAATTTTAAAAAATGAAAAAAAAAAAGAAGAAGACGAAGAAGAAGAAGATAAAGATTGCAAGAGTAAGAAGTATAGTTTATTTTGCATTGTGCGAATAGAAATAATGTTTTAGTTAACTTATTCATAAAACAATGATTTGATCATATATGCAACGTACTTGTCTTATTCTATTAATGTATTCATTGAGAATGCAGCGGCATAACCTATGGTGACATTGAATCTATACCACTAAGTTTTTTGAAAAAGTACTTTTAGTTACTTTATATATTTTTGGACTAATTAAAAGTAAATTGTTATACGAGATTTACCATTGGTTTTATCAAATTTTTTACTTCATTGACTCTTTTAGCCCAAAAGTATACAATGAACTATTGTAACAAATAAAATATTTTTTAACAAAGCAAGTACTCAATTGCAAACTAAATCCCTTTAAGATTTAGTTAGTAACATTTTAGAAACTTCATTTTTCTTTGTTTATAAACTAATAAACTCATGATATTTATCTTTTCGTAACTTTCATAACTTTTGTAATACAAGAATATACTTATATGCTTCTACATTAAATTTATTAATGCAAACTTACATTTTCACAAATAAAAAAATAATAATATTGAGAGTTTCTTTGTGGTTGTAGCACCAAGCCTAAAACTATATTAGGATATTTTAACCTACTTGTTAGTTGTCTTTTCAAACTAATTATTTAATTGCTTCATTAATTATTTTATGCCTCTTGAAATAAAATTGTTATGTGAAATTTACTAATGATGGTTCCGAATTCTTACTTCATTTTTCTTTTCAAAGAAAAACGAATCCAATCAAATTCAACCAAGGATGACAACCAGTTGAACATTCAAATTGAACGAATGCAAATTAATGAACGAGTTATGTATTTGCATAAAATTTCTCCCCCTAAACTTTATTTTGGTAGCAATAAGGATCAAAATTTAACTTCATTTTTTCTCTTCTTGTAAAATAATAAAACCATGAATCCCTATCCATAACTCAAATGACAAAGCTATTAGTGGAAGCCCTTAAAATCCTAGGTTTAAATCACATTATCTCTCTTTACCTGTAAAAAAAAATAATAGAAATAATAAAACCATAGCTTATTCTCATATGTTAGAAAATATTAATAAGAGCCTACTTTTACCTTTTAGTCCACTAAAGGTATTTTCTATATGTATTCATCAAAATACATGAGAGTTGAACAAAAAAGAAACAGACAAGTAAAATTTATTGTACTTTGTGAAAGTGAACACAATGTTGTCACTTATTTATTGTATAAGATGATATCTTAGGAGCATTTGCACCTCGCATGTCCATTTTATTTGAGTTATATTTGGAATCCATATTAATTTTAATGGCAAAGAAGATATCTCAGGATCAAATCTTTTATGTCTCTTTAAATAAAATTTTATATGGGATTCACTAAAAGTGCTACAAAAATCTCATTGGTAAGCATCTAACTCAATTGGTAGCTAGCATTACCTAGGACTAAATAGGTCTCAGGTTTGATACATAACCCCATTTCCCCTTTACCTAACCAAAATAAATAAATAAATAAATAAATGAACAATGCTATCAAAGTTTTACATCATTAAAATTTTTGTTGGAAATATACACAATTTCAATCAAATATCCCATAGATGGACAAGTAAACAATCAAAGTGAACAAGTGCAACCTAACAATTCAGCTATGCTTTTGTCTTAAATTTAGCAAATTTAGCAAATTCTCCCAAAAATCTTTAGTGGATTCTAGTAAGGATTAAAATTTAGCAAATTCATTTTTTATGTTCTTATTAAACCTTTACGCCTTTTCATTTATTAGAAAATACTAATCTCAAGGCTACTTTAACTTTTTCCTCCTATACATATATGTCCCTTAATTAAACTCCATGACATGATAGAGTTTTTTTTTTTTTTTGGTTTAAAAAGGGGGAACCCATTTATTCAATTAAAAGAAAACTAATGTTGATGTCACCACTAACCATTACAAAAGTCCAATAGGGTGTAACCTAACTCAACATAATATGCCCTCAACAAGGAAAAAGGAGAACTCATATAAGTCTATAAGAACGGATCAAACACGTTCAACTCCACATCTTAATTTTTCATCCAAAAAAAGACTAACAAATAATCTAGATTTAAATTAGGTGTACCACTTGTGAAATGATAAATCATTTATCCCATATAGAAGAAATTCACAAGAAAGCACTTCTCCATTAACATAATCATGACTAAATAACAAAGGCTCAACAAATTTAGTAATGGTGGAGCATTTGGTACTAGTCCTTCAAGTCACCACCACCTCACTAGAAGGCTCCACAACATTGACGTATATATTGTGATCCTTAACAATTCTAGATAGCACTTTTTTTCTCACTTTGGATTGAAGACATCCATTTGTCAACTTAAGGTGATCTTGGACATTATAAATTTGCTCAATAAGACTACCCTTAATTTACTTATCCACCTCAACATCATAAGCATTTCCTCCTCCCCTAGTTGGGCCTTTTTCTCATACTAGCCAATAGTTTTTTCTCATTTATCCCCATAGGTTGCAACTTTATATTCTTATGAGCTTTTAACTTGGCTTATTATCTTATGAGGACTCTTGTTCAGTTTAATGAAAATGGAAATAAAAAATCAACCTCACGTCGATGATTAACTACCTAATTCCTGCTTGATCCTTCATATGCAATGTTTCTAATTCATTGTTGTCCATACTATAGCCATGTGCGTCAATAAAATTATTCTCTCTTCCATGTTCTCTTCAACACCCATTTGATTAACTGCCTAAACGTGTGCTTCATTTTCGTCCTCTAGTTTAATTAGAATAAAAGATAACTTTCTAACAATAGCATCATTAATTGTTCTATGAAATTTATTGTGGCTAAACTTATACTTGAATTCCTCCCATCCATCAAGAGATATCAAAGCCATCACATCCAGGAAAATCACATCATATCCCCATAATTCAAGGCTAAACTAGTCATCAGCTTCTACATCAATATGCTCATCAAGTAGGTTTTTTAATCCTTGTCTTGTTTTTCTTGAGGCACCACATGCACCACACTCATGTCATCAACCACGATCTCTTTGGCTACATTCTTGACTTTGTCCGTTTGTGCATGTCCTTTCTCAAAATGCCTATATCATATGCTACAACAAATTGGTTGGTCTTGGGAGACTTAGATTCCACACAACCATCCATTAAAGGCATTTCATCTCTACCTTCATCTACATAAAGAATAGCAAATGCGTTTTAAGACAAGGAGGAAAATATGAGTCTTTATGTAAAAAGGTTGAAAATGGTAAGGACATTAGTTTTTGGCTCAACGATTGAGGTAGAAACATTATTTACTATGACAGTAGTGTATCCCACAACATTTAAGTGTCATTTCTATTTTTTCTTTGTGTCATTCCTTGACTTCCCATCAATTTGTACTAGCTTTTCAATCATATCCTCACTTAAACATGCTTTGATCTTCTTGTTTTCGCAAAGTTTCTTCCTATAAATAAACACATCATGTTCTTGTATGTGGCAAAATGTGTAAAAACTAATATTCCCTTCGTAAAATTTTTTCTAGTCATTCCCTACCCTCATTAAAAGCACTAAGATGGCTTTTAGCTCCCAAAGGGTTAGATAAATCCATCTTCACACAAACTCTCACAAACATGGAGTTTTCTAAAAATAACATGTGGTCATCTATCTTAAATATCAACCAAGGAAATCTAGTATACCTTTCAAATATGAAGAATTATAAAAATATAAAGGCAATTCTAGCAATTTAAGCCATAGCAGAGCCTATTGGGATTACTCACACCTGTTTAAATCTTGGGACCATCTAGTTAGAAGGAATCTAAAATTCTTAAATTCCTAACATTCATAAGAGAATGTTGTAATAAGGTCTACCTCTAAAAACAAATTAATTTGAATGCTTCAAGGATCCATTAAACTAACAATGGAAATTTAAGCTACACCCTACAGGGAGTTTAATTATGCCTAAAAGAATCCACCAAAAGGCAAGTTGAATTGAATCTTGCTATAAGGGTAAACTAATGAAATTTAGAAGCTTGCCAATATTTAGATGGAGATGCATAGAATTTTGGTCCTCCCTCACACATTGTTGATTCTTTTGGAGAGGGGGATAGGTGGGATATGTAGTGCCAATGAAAAGGAAGAATGCTAGAACTTGCTTGAAAGAACCAAAAGATATGAAAGCTATTTGGATCCTGGCATGTGCGCAAGAGATGCAACCTTCAATTAGAAACTATGGGGCTGGGTGGGTTCACTTTACACATGTGAATGGGCTTGAGTAAGGGCCAACCAAGAAGATGGCTTGATGAGGATTAGGCATTCAAAGCTATGATACAACTATCATCATTGGTGTGGGAATCATAGAAGCCATTGCAACCTTGAGATTACTTTCTAACCATTTTTCATTATTATCTAAATCTAAGTATACTCATTATCTTGTCTAAATTTAAGTTTTTAACTAAATATTATGCTTATGTGTTTCTTGGGCACTTTGTTTTGTTGGATCTTTCTTCCCATTGTCGTTGGTCTTTATTTGTTACCTTGTGTGTTGACCTTAGGAGTCTTTTCATAATGCTTTAAAGTGCTGAAATTTTTCATTTTTTTTTGTCATTTTCCTTCCTTATTTATTCATCTATTCAGTCATACTCTTTTTGTTATTATAAAATCTAAAATCTAACTTAAAGATTAGTTTATGAGTTCAAATGATAGTTTTAATTTTTAAACATTATCTCAAGGATTGTATTTTTTTAATTTGAGACTTTTATCTTCAATAGGTATACTTTAAACTCAAGGTTGAATGGAATGTGTGCTACATTACATATTAAGCTGAAAGTTGTATAAAATGTCAAATTGATTAACCTAATTCTTATAGTATATTTTAAACCTAAAAATCTAACTAAATAACCAACTTATGAGTTAAAAGGACTATTTCTAAATTTCTAAAGGATTTGATCTTTTCAATGTGATCTTTCTCCTCAACATCCCCCCCCCCCACCTCCTCCTCATTCTCTCTCCCCAACCAAAAAAAAAAGTGGTCTTAACCATGAAGGTAATTTTTATAATTTAAATTGCGATGAGATAGATCAAATCAATTTCAAAACCATAAATCTGCCTTGAATATCTAGTCTATAATCCATCCAGTGAGCTATCTCTAGTTGTGCTATGAAATTATTTGGTTTTCTTACCGATAACAATATGGAAGGTGGTACTTGAATAATGCTGATCAGAACCACATGAAAATTACCACATGAGAAACTAGTGTTGCTCTTCTTATTGAGACAAAAAACCTAGTCACTTTTTGTAAATTATTTTCAACTTGTAGGTTTAGGTAATTTTACTGGTTTCCTACTTAATTAAAGAGCAAGATATTTTAATGATGGGACTATGTACAAACTAAGGAACATATAGTGCATTTGTGCTACTAATACTTCATTTTCTTTATTGTTTGCAATAATTTTCTTTTATGGATAACTATCATTTTTTACTTTGTAATGCCACATCCTCTTTGTAAACTCTTGATTATACTACATCTTCAGTCTCTTTTATTTTTTGAGTTATTTGTTGAACTTCCTTATTCTTTTCTTTGTTTCACTTAATGTTTCATCTACAGTCTCATCTAGTTGAGTTGGTGTTATTTTAATTTTTGCAAAGGATTTGAGAATTTGGAAGAAATGGACTCATTGTATCTGGCTCAAGAGCTTTTGCATAGTTTATGCCAACAAATATCCATTTCATCTGATGAAGATAAGACAACCGGTGGCGTTTCTTCAGCAGTCAATCTTGCTACCCGGGAAGGGATGTTTGAGTTTATTGATGAAATATTGAAAACTAATGATGCTGTCAAGAGTAGTATTGATGAGAGTGGAAGAACCATACTCGCTAATGCAGTCTTGCACCGTCAAGCTAAAATTTATTGACATTTACTCAAGTATCCTGAGAAGAATGTAATGATAAATTCTCTAGACTACGACAAAAATAACTTATTACATATGACAGGGATGTTACCACTTCCCACTCAGCTAGATTTAATCACAGGTGCAGCCAAGCAGATGCAATATGAAGTACGATGGTTCAAGGTCAGTATACTAGCACTTCTAGCTATAACGTTCCAAGTTCCAGATGTTTAGAAGGAAGAGAGGACAATGTTTATTTTATAGGATGAATATTTCACTAAATTCATAGTTAGATTCATCCTTGTGGCCAAGAGGTGTTAGAGTTGTATCAAGACTTATATTGACAATTAGTTTCTAAGATTAGAAAAATGATTTTTTTAAATAAAAATTAAACAATCATAAAAAGCCTAATTATGATCTAATTTCATGTACAGAAAAATATGAATTCTCTAAATATCATTTGGTAATTAAAAATCTGGAGACATCATTAATGGTGACTACCTCTCCATGTGGGTTTAAGTTGTTCATATTTGGGCTCCAAAAACAAAGCTAAGGAAGATTCTTGTCTAGTTTTGTGACAAACATTAAAATCAATAACATACAACAAATATTTTTGAATGACAAATATAAAGATATAACCTACAACATCGTGGAAGTTTAAAGTTGATCATATTGGACTAGAATTTATATATTGCTTGATAGTATTTTAGTAGGCTCCAAAGAGTAAAGCCGAGAGAAAGTGCCTATCTATTTTTGTAACTAACTGCCACTTTTGTTTATATGACATGTATGACTCTTGTACTCTTCTATAATAGTTAGTTAAACATTTTGGTGTTCTATATTTTAATCATATGAGATTGAAATTACTTACCTGTGATACATATCTTTAGGTGACTAATTACATGCATCATGTAAGTTATGTTATCAAACACTGTCTAATGTAACAAAAAAAATTTGGAGTGAGGCCACATCATTCTTTGATTGATCTTCATCGAACAAAGCTGTCTTTCGATTGCCTTTCTTCCTAAGACTTAGTTTAACAAATGCAGATGGTGGAGAAAATTGTCCCTGCCATAATGAGAAAAGCCAAAAACAACGATGGTTCAACCCCAAAAGCATTGTTTACAAAAGCGCATGCTGCCCTCAGAACAGAGGGAGAGAAATGGATGAAGGAAACGGCAACTTTTGGTACAGTGTTTGTTACGCTTGTTATCGCCGTCGTATTTGCAGCATGCTTTACTACTCCAGGTAGTTACAATCGAGCAACAGGCTTGCCAGTACTATTAGATAACAATTTGTTTAAGGCCTTTATGGTATGTAATTCCATATCACTCGTTTCCTCCTCAACTTCAGTGTTGATGTTTGTGGCTATCCTAACATCGCGCTATGCAGAAGAAGATTTTCTCAAATCCTTACATGTGAAGATGATGATAGCGCTTTCTGCTTTTGTTTTCTGTTGCAATCATGATGACAGGCTTCTGTTCTGCTCTTGTGTTAGTTTTACATGGACAACCGGCGATTTTTGTCCCTATCATTTGTCTAGTTGGTTTGCCAGTCACTTTGTTCATGATTATACAAGTCCGTCTTATTATTGAGATGAGCAAATCCACTTATGGATTAATTGTATAGACATGAAACCCATGCTGTAATGTTCCCATTGTTGTATGTTATATCGATTTTCCTTCTATAATTTGCATGTAAGCAAAATTAAACGTTATATTTTATTGGAATGATGACGGATGAACTTTAAGTTGCTTTGCATACTTTGTATTTCTGTATGGTTTTAACCCTATTGTCATTTGCATTAATAAGCTACTGATTACTACTTATAAAATTCTCTTTTATTATTTTCTAATTTTTAGTTACAATGACAAAAAGATAAAATCTGCATGACCCAATCTGCAATAGGATTGAACAAAAAAAAAAAAACTACAGTGGGAGATTTGACTTGGGAGATTACGTTCAAAACCTAAAGAAGTTCTATTGTGCTCCAAGTTTGTTAGTGTTCAATGCTACAAGGTTATCAACATTTATACGTTGATATTTACGACTTCAAATGTAATACTTTACAAGTTCAAATCAAAGAAATTAAATTTATCAATTCAACTAAGCAAAGAATGGTAGTAAATCATATGCAATTTCTTAATTGTTATCCAACATAAAAATAGACATGTTTAAAAGAAACTAGTAATACACATGCTTGAATTTGTTATCTCTCCAATATAATTATTTAATTTACATTGAAAAATGAGAAAGTAATAACAATATTACTAAATAAGTCCACAAGTTCTATTCATATATCCTATAAATGAAAATACTATGTCTAAATCTAAAGTCTAAGTGAGTTGTGTTCATCAATAAACACCTTATATATAGTCCAATTCGTTGTAGCGAGCTATAAGCAAGAAACACAACGCTTCCAACTTTTGAGCTCTTCTATTTTCCTATTGAAGGCCAATAACTAATTCATGTAAAAGTTCTTGCCATGTTGAAAAAGTGCAGGTTTGATGTAGGGTAAAAAGAGTACTTCAACTTGGTCAACATTGTGAAATGCTTTACCAAAAGTGGAGGATTTATGTAAGAATTATATAGACAGTTGGGTGATCATTGTTTTTGTATACAATAAATGAGATCAATAGATTCACTTTCTTGTGCGAACTCACATAATTTGATGATTTACATAGTCATTAAGGGCTATAAATTTTGTTATTAGTGTTCAAAATTTTCATTTTCAGAATATGGGAGCTTTTACGAAGGTGTTTGTCATATAAGATCTCATCTCATGTATTAGGAGTGCAAAGTATGCTTTTGGACTAATTGGCTTTAATATTGTCAAAGATATGTTAGCATATATTAGACATACATCTAGAGGTACAACTAATTGGCTTTAATTTTGTTTAGGATATGGCTATGGATAAGGGTTTCTTAGTCTTGAAGAACTTGCCAATGTTGAGAAATCACCGACATAAGGTGTCTTCTTCCTAGTAATTCAAGTAGAGTTTGGAACTTATGTTTGGTTGTAGCTCACCGAAGCATAGGAGCAATATCTTGGGGCAATTTATAAGAGAGGAATTATTTTATTGACAATACGGCCCATAAGGAAGAAATTTGTCACTGCTACTTCGTAATCTATCACTACTACTACTTGTATCTTTACTTGATAAGTTGTATATATGAAAATTGTATCTTCTCACTTAGTTATTAGTTTTAATTGATAATTAGACCATTCTTTCCACTAACTATGATTCAACTTTAATAATTATTTATCTAATAAGTACATGAATGAAGAAAAGGATCTATCTAACCCTAATGATATAAAAAGACTCAATAACTTTTGTTTAGTTATATGTCTAATATTTTTTATGATATGTAATTAAATATTAATGGGCTTTATTAATAATCTTGTGATTTTACTAAGACTAATATTTCCATGATCTTGTGAGCATATTTCATGAATATTTCTTAAGGTCTCTTAAAGATTTATTAAAGTATTAACATGTGGGTTGAATTAATTGTAGAAGCCTTGTGCCTCATTTTATGGGCTAAATTAATGCCTTCTGTTTTATGGTCCAGCTATTATAAGGCCTATATTGGGTGAGAACTAAGCCCATGTGAAATACGGCATGCACCCACGTACATAAGAACTTAAGTTGCTGATCTGTTGCTGATAGGGAGATTAGTATAATAGATTAGTATAACTTAAGTTGTCAATTTATCTTTACCTAATTTTCCATTTGATATTGTGGTTTATTTTAACCCAATACTTTTCTATTAGGGAGATTAGTATAATAAATTATCGTGTATGTGTGTGTATTACAACAATAGATTTGATTCCTTAAGAAGGCCTGGAAATAGCTCAAATGCCCAACATGACTTAGGAAAAAGAATAAGCCTCTTGATCTCAAGTAAATAGCACGATTTGAGAGCATCTTTGTTTGGAAATATTAAGTCCTACTATGCTAATACTTTGTTAAGTGATAGCTGGAGACTTCCAACCTTGATTTTTGTACATGCATAGATAAATTCTATAATTCTGAGACATGCTTCTAAACTTTTGTACTTTTGATGTTATGAATAAACTTACATATTCATTAAAATTAATTAGATTGAAAACTTTATGATCGATTAAGGTAGTTGTGGTAATATTTTTGTTCTTCAATTTCTTTCCTTTATTTGTTCTTTTACCATTAACTTTTACAATTTAAGGGAGAGACATATTGTTTTTGACTTTTTTTGTTTATGGAAGTTGATGAAAGAATTTATTCTATTACATATTCAGTCTTCCTAATAATGTTTGGATTTATTGACATATTAAACCTGGAAAGTTAGTCAAATCTTCTTCTAGGAGATAATTGTCCACATCTAAAGATAGACAAGATTATGTCTCTAAACAAGAAATTTCTAGTCCGTTAGCTATTTTGAGGGAGTGTGAGCATAGAGATAGTGAGCTGTATTCTCATACATGTATTTAGTTGCCAAGATAATTGGTGTACATTGCTTCATGGTCTGAAATACAATTAAGTTGTTATCTTTTTGAATCATGTACTCCACTATGAGGCTTTTACCATAAATAATTGCATGAGCTTCACATTCACTCTATTATTTATGCCAAGCACTAGATGGTGGAGTGCATGCTTGAAAGGATAAGGATTTAATCGCATTTGAAACCACAAATCGATGTATACTAATTATTTTGGCTATTGACTACATGAATGAAAATATGGCTATCTTTATGATCTCCCTCCCTTGAAATGTCTAAGAACTTAGCAAGCCATCTATGGCATCATAGTTTATAGACATGCTATATATAACGAGATGCCAGGTAAGAACTATTTCTTTGATTAGCCGTTGGTCATTATCTTAATGATCTAATGTGTTGGCAGTATAACTTCCTTTGTGCTTATTTTTTTTGTATGATGCCACCACATAACAAGGATTGCTTTACACTTAATCAAGCATCATTAACCTTTACTTGTTGCTGTGAACGTGGATGGGTGCTCCCCCTTATATGATTTGGCTTTTACACCCAGTGATTTTCTTCTGTATTTGTTTCTATTGCATTGTTGCATTGTATGGCCAATGTGATTTTAGGTGTTCTAAGGCTCCTTGATGGATGTTTAGCAGACATTTCCCAATAACAATCCTTAGTGGAAGGGAACACCATCCTCAGTTTTCATAAGGAAGCTGTGAGTTTTTGTTCAATTTAGCTTTGTGGCAAGTTCAAACTTCATTGTGGATTTTATGTTGTAATTTTGGTTGTGAATGTTGGAAATAATTTCAAACGAGATTTCACAACATTGAATGGTTTTGGCAAAAGCAAACATGAATGTTTACAAGATCAATGTCTCAGTTTCGCAAGAATCCTAGTGGAAGAGACATCTCAATTTAAAGGACAGTGCTAAGATGAGCCATTTCAATCAATAAGGAAGAAATGGCTACCAATAGAGGTGCTACCAGTATGTAATAATGAAAATTATAGGGACCAACGTATTGGTAACATATAGTCTAGCAGTTAACTAACTTTTATAGGCAAGTGGTGCCTTTCCCTTTGGAAAAGGGAAGGTCTTAGGTTCAACATGGGGGAAGAAGGGAATTAAGTTAGGGAAGATCATTTAGTGTAGTCCAACCTACCATTAACATAAATGTTCTAGACTTGGGTTTCGAAATCTATTAACTGGTTGCAATGGTGACTAAATGAAACAAATATGTACTACTAATTTAATGTTTTCATTACAGAAGTGCTATTAGGGGTTTCTTTTATGATGACAACATCTTATGCACCAGGAAATGCAAATTTTATCTTTTTAATAGTAATTTTGTTTTGGAAAGTATCTTATCCATCATACTTGAAGTTGTGCCCCTATTTAGTGATAACAATTATCACCATATATGTTGGAAGATGAGTGGATACAATATATTTTCTTCATGGCACTTACATTGAACTTGCTTAACTTATTTTCTTTGAAATTATTAATTTCATGTGAGATTCATGCACAAGGCTGTCTGTGAAATTGGACAACTTGGACAGAACTTTGACTATTCAAATACTATAAGTATTGGGTTGCTTACTATCTGAGGGCCCATAATGCTTTTGTACATATTTACTTTTATGTCCCTATTTAATATTGTATATAAGGAACTTACATTGTAACTATTATTTTTTGAGTAAATGTAGTAGCTTTACCTTAGTGGCTTTACAAAACAAGTTTGCTCCATCATCTCCTTGCTGCCGATAGTGAGGAAGTTTACCTTATTTGCTTTCATTGTTTTTCCAAGATGGTATCAAAGACTTAAGGTTCCTTGCTTGACTTATGCAAATCACCAAAGAGGTACTGTGTCGAAATCCCTTGCTTCCGCTTGTTTTTTTTTTTCATTATTGCTCATTGCAAACTGAGAGTATTCCTGGTAGTTCAAATTTCATTAGAAGTAGTCTCCCCTTTTTACCCCTATCATTTGAACACTTAAACAATCATAACTATTAAATGCTGAGAAAGCCAGGGTCATCTTTGTCCAACCAAAACCCTAAAAGTCCACACACTGACTTTTCCACCAACACCAACCATTTTTGAGACTCACTCTTCCTTTCACCCACTGACTTTCTTGGAACTACCTTATCTACCATTAAACTTAAAAGCAAGGCCAACTATGATGTTTGGAGTCGCCAAGTTAAGAGCAACTTAAAAGGGAAGAACAAATGGGGGTTTATTGATGGATCTTTTCCAAAACCTAACGAAGATACCACAAAGGTAGTACAACGGGATCAATGTCATGTTGCCATTATCAGTTGGTTTGAAAAATCTATAGATCCAAAGCTTGTTTCTTTGGTGTCCATTGTTGAAAATGCTCAAGTAATTTGGGAAACACTTGATCTAAGATTTGGGCGTAGTACAGTTACCCAAAGGTATAACCTTAGAGAAAAACTATATGGAATGAAACAAATGGGCAAATATGTGAGAGAATATCACAGTTGTCTTTCGGATTGCTAGGCAGAAATTGATATTCATGAGCCTCCCATTTTATGCATTTGTGGGTTATGCATTTGTAAGGTAAATGAAAGGCTAGAGGAGAGGAAGAAGGAAATTAGACTAAAGGAATATCTTATGGGGCTCAATGATCGTTTTAAGCCCTTAAGGACCATGATTTTGGCCAAAGAATCCCTTCCTATGGTTGATTTAGCTTATAATCTTACCATAGAAGACGAAGATCAGCTCTGAAAGATGGATGGGCCAAATCTCACTATTGAAAGGATGGCTCTTGCGGTGAACCAAGCCTTAGGCACTTTGAATCTTCACACGGGTTCATCAACAAATCTCGATCGCAACTCAAATCAAGGAAATGCAAGGAGAAATCAAGCTAATTCTTCCATTTGTGTTCACTGTCACAAACCTGGGCATACTCGTGAGACATGCTATCACATAGTGGGTTTTCCTCCCACTTAGAACCATAAAGGAAGAGGAAGAGGCTGTTCTAAGATGGAAAATCCCTTATTTATGTAGGCTAATCAAGCATTCGTGGAAGCTGCCGGCATCAGGGGAGTCTCATTTCACACCGTGTTGATGAGCGGTGCGAGTCAAAGTTATGCGGTTCCCACACTCTTACATGCGGGACAGCCCGCAACTCTACATATAGGACAGGCCGCAGGCTTACAAGTAGGACAGCCTATAGGCTTGCATGCAAGACAACTGGGTCCTATAAACCTTCATGCGGGCCAACTAACTCTCGCAGGCCTACATGTGGGCCAGCTGGTTCCCACAAGCCTGGGCAGGCCAGCTAGCGCAAGGAGGCTGGTAAGACCTGTACACGAGCCAACCTTCTCAATGGGCTCCCGTTGTGTGCGAGTATGTCATTGTTGGACAAACTGCACCAAATTCCTCTAGGTCTGGAAATTAGCTCGCTGGACAGTGGCTTAGGTTTTTTAATTTTGTTAATATGGGGCAAGTAGGAAATGTAATGCAAGGAGGGTTATCAACAAAACAATTCCAGAAATTATTATCAGCACTGAACACATGGGAGGAAGTGATACTAGTGCCTCATTTGCAGGTAACAGCACAAAACCCCCTTTCTGAATTGATAACTGTAAATAAATTTTGGATTCAGGGGCCATAAATCATACTACATGTAATCTTGATTATTTGACATTGCATTCTCGATGTCCATCTCAATTATTTTCCATACACTTACCTAATGGAACCTGTACAACAGCTACACACATAAGGTCTAGCCATCCAACATAAAATTTGACCCTGAACCACATATTCTTTGTTCCTAGGTTAAAGTATAACCTGATATCCATCACCCGATTAACCGTGGATAATAATTGCATTGTCATTTTCCTTCTTGGTTTCTGTGTTTTCTAGGACAATATGACTAAGGCAGTGATCGGTTGGGGTAAAGCAAATAGAGGTCTCTACTTCCTGATATTTTTCATAAAAGTTGATCCCAACCTTGTTTCCATTTTGTCACGATTTCAATTTTGCAATTCAAAACCATTTTTTAATGTAAAATTGAACGTTGTTTATAATGACTCTATTAATCCAAACTATGATTTATGACATAAGTGTTTTGTTCACCCTTCTTCCAAATATTTAGTCATGTATGGAAAACCGTTAAAACATCCATAAGATTTCACATGTCCCATTTGTCCATTCATTAAGCAAACTTGATTGCCGTTTGGACATAGCCAGACAAAAACACATTCAAATTTTCAATTAGTTAATATGGATCTCTAGGGACCACATCAAGTTCTAAATCATGATGGAGCTCGATATTTTTTTACTATAGTTGATTTTTTTAGAGCCATGTGGACTTTCCTAATCAAATTTAAGGATCAAGCTTTCCCATTGTGCAAGCTTTCATACTTATGATTTCTACTCAATTTAGGTTTCCCATCCAGTGTATCCGGTTCAATAATAAAACCAAATTCTTTTCAGCCCCTTTCTCATTTTTAGCTTCTCAAGGAATTATCCATAAGAGTAGTTACACTTATACACTTCAACAAATAAGGTTGTAGAATGTAAACATCGACATCTTTTAAACATTGATCAAGCCTTGCTATTTCAAAGCAATGTACCTACTCATTTTTTAGGGGAATGCATTCTTATGGCAACTTATCTTGTTAATAGGTTACCCTCCTTAACCATCTCATATCGCACCCCTTTTGAGGTCCTTCATAGTCAACTTCCCACACTTCATCATCTTCGTGTATTTGGATGTCGTTGTTATGTGACCACACTTTGCCCAGCAGGCAAATTTGCTCCTCAAGCAATACCTTGTGTCTTTGTGGGCTATTTCTCCATACAAAAAGGATATCGTGTTTATGATCCAGTGACTAGAAAATTCTTCACCAGTTGCGATGTTGTATTCCACGAGTTAGAATTTTCATTTTCTAATGATACTCACGAGTGTGATAATCTTATCGTACCTAACGATCACTCGGTCCCTGTTGTTGAGTCCTTACCCATACAAGCTAGGGAAGTTACTAACAACCTATAGATCCATCCACCTTTGATTCTTTACCAAAAGATTCGTATCACAAGCCCTCCTCTAGAGTCCACTCTAAAAGCAACCATAAATGTACCTTCCTCACTAGAGTTTTCATCATTACCCTCGGCACCCACCTCCTCATGTCCACCACTTCGTAAATCCACCAAAATCATAAGAGTTTGGACATCAGAATATATATGTTCCACTTTGTCATCAACTTTCATGTCTACCCGTTATCCCATGACCAAATATGTTCCTCTAGATAACCTTGCCCCACACCACAAACAGTTCATTGCTTCTATTTTTGTTGTATGAGAACCCACATCCTATCAAGAAACGGTCATGGATCCTAATTGGGTTGGAGCAATAGAACAAGAATTAGAGGCTTTAGAGGCAAACAATACTTGGGAATTAGTACCATTGCCAAAGGGAAGACATGCAATGGGTTATAAATGAGTGTATAAGATTAAGTACAACTCAGATGGGACTCTAGAACATTATAAGGCTTGATTGGTAGACAAGAACTATCACTAGAGGGAAAGCATTGATTATAAAGAAACTTTTGCTCCTATTATTAAAATTATCAGTGTTCCGGCCGTTTTCTCCCTTGCAGCTAAACATAATTGGCCCCTATATCAACTAGATGTATAGAATGCATTTTTACATGGAGATTTGCTAGAAGAAGTCTATATGAAAATGCCACCAGAGCTTCGTCGACAGGGGGAGAGATCAATGTGTCAACTACACAAATCTCTTTATGGTTTAAAACAAGCATAGCGTCAATGGTATGCAAAATTCACAGAGGCACTGAGGATAATGGAATATTCCCAATCATAGTATGATTATGCCTTGTTTATTCGTCGAAAGGGTAATAGCATTGTCATTCTACTTATCTATGTTGATGATATATTGATTAATGGCAATAATGCCACTGCCATTGCCAGCCTTAAGACTTATTTGGACTCTAGATTCCGCATGAAAGATCTAGGTCAGTTGAAATATTTTTTAGAAATAAAGGTGGCTCAATTAAGAGAAGGCTAAATGTATTAATCAGCACAAGTATGCTCTTGAGTTAATATCCATGGCTGGATTAGCTGGAGCTAAACCAACAATTACACCTATGGAATCAAGTTTAAAGCTAACTTTAAGAGAGCATGATATTAAGATTGGCAGCAAACATCATGACCCACTCCTCCATGATCCTTCATCCTATAGGTGTTTGGTGGGAAAGCTAATGTACTTAACTGTAACCAGGCTAGATCTTACTTACCCAGTGTAACAGTTAAGCCAATTCATAAATGCACCTAAACAATCACACATGGATGTTGCACATCGGGTTATAAAATATATTAAAAGAGCTTTAGGACTTAGTCTTCTGTTTCCTACTTCATCACAATTAGAGCTAATGGCTTTTTGTGACTCATATTATGATACAAGCCCTAATGACAAGAAGATCACTTACAAGATATTGTGTCAAACTTGGAAAGTCATTGATATCATGGAGGACAAAGAAACCACCAAGAGTGTCAAGATCATCTGCATAAGCAAAGTACAGGGCCATGGGAATCACAGTATGTGGGATCATGTGGCTCACTAGATTATTATGAGATCTTGGGCTTAATGTTAGACTACCAGTTCCTCTCTTCTATGACAATAAAGCCGCAAGAAAGATAGTAGTCAATCCCATAAAACATGAGAAGACAAAACACATTGAGATTGAGTGCCACTTTATAAAAGAATAGATACAAAAAGGAATGGTGTGCACACAATGTATACGAGGCTCAAAACAACTAGCAGACCTATTCACTAAGGCCCTCAGTGGTAAGCAACATCACTATCTTTTAGACAAGCTCAGAGCATTTGATCTCTATAAATCTCTAACTTAAGGGGGAGTCTTAGGTTGCTTACTATCGGAGGGCCCATAATGCTTTTGTACATATTTACTTTTATGTCCTTATTTGATATTGTATATAAGGAACTTACATTGTAACTATTATTCTTTAAGTAAATGTAGTAGTTTTGCCCTAGTGGCTTCACAAAACAAGTTTGCTCCATCATCTCCTTATTGCCAACAATGAGGAAGTTTACCTTATTTACTTTCATTGTTTTTCCAAGAATAAATAAGCTCGCACAAGGAGGCCATCAAGGCAAACCTATCTGCACTGCTTACAGCCGACCCTTTTAGAGTAAACCTAAACGCAAAAACTCATGAGAAGGTTGACAGCCTTGGCGAGAGTAGGGGTATTGTAGCTAGCACCGTGGTTCTTCTTACAAGGAAATAAAAAAAAAAAAAAGGTTCCCATAAATGTTGTCTAAAGTGTAAAATGCATTATGTCATTAGTATATTGCATACAAAGACTTAATCCTTTGGTTGGAGTAGAAATATTTGTAATAATGGCCAAAATGTGGTTAGATTTGGTTTTTTCCTCAAAGGATCTTATGGTTTATCGTCTATTGATTTGGAAAGCTTAATCTAACCATATTGTTTGGTCCAAAAAAATGCATATAAATGCATATGGAGTTTATCATGGCTAATATTTTGACCAAAAATAAGCCAGGAACATTCAATTTCTTCTTTAGTGAGATCCATGAGTAACTTGTCCCTTTAAACTTATCTCAAGATCAGCTTGTCACAACTTTAAATGATTCATAGGTTCTGTTGATGACATTCATAGTATCATGGCTAGTAATACTTGCATATTGTTGATATTGAGCACTTTGTACCACATAGAGCATTAGATCATTTTCAGCATATAGTATTTTAAACTTTTAAAAGTTTTGATTAAATATCTTTTATACTTTGTCTCATTTCAATTATGTTTTAATATTTGTTTAATCTTAAACGTGGGTTTGTCATCTCCTATCGCAAGCTTTTTGTATGTGATTCTATTAAATTTTTTTCTTTCATTTAAAACTTTTACGAAATTTTTTATCTTAAATTTTAAAAAGTGAAATTTAGACCTAAAATCTAAAATAAGGCAAAATACAAGGGAGTTACTAATTTTTCTTAAAATCTCTGTTTAAAGTCGCGGGGAAAAAAAGGATTTGGGCCTTTATCTCTTCAGTCCTGTCTTTTTATCTTTTGAGTCCATTAAAGGCCCATTTTGTGTATTTTTTTTAAAAAAAAAATTGTAGAAAGCCCTAGTATGAATTAGGGTTTGACGCTCTCTTGGTGCCGCAACCTTAGAGAGAAACAAGAGTCTTGCCCCCTCTTGAATCCACAACCATAGAGAGAAAAGAGGGAGTTTGTCGCCTCCTCTTGCTGCCGCAGCCTCAGTTTCATTGTAATCATGGTAGGTCGCTCTCTCCATCTCCTTGTGAAAGATGTTTGTTTGCGATTGTAACACTGGGGAGTAATGGGCATCGATTGTTCCATCAGAAATTGCATGTTGGGTAGCATGAATGTAGCACTTTGTCTGGGTACAAAATCTATCTGGGTTTCAGCTGCCCGTGTTGCTGTGACACGGTTGTAAGATATGAATCGTGTTTGCATTTAAAGACTGTTGTTCATAGAAAAAAACGAATACAGAAAATAAGGCAGTGATTATGATCTCGCTTGTCAAGTTTACTTGCCAGGTGATGTCAAGCTTGTTTTACAGGGTTGTATGATTTCCAGGAGCGTTGTTTTTCCTAAAATTGGGTTGTAATTATTTAGAATGTTTAAGATTCTAAAAACTTAAATTTTTTGATGTTTATGCTGGAATCGGATCATATTTGCAGTTTTTGTGCTCTTCTGAGAGTATCTCCGTGTTCTCTTCGTTTGCTTTTTGGTAGACTGACTGTTTTACTTGTTTCCCTATCAGATCATTCCTGAGAAGAACCGGCGTGAGATCTCCAAGTACCTCTTTCAAGGTTTCCCTCTACACCTCTATGCACGTACCATGTGGCTAGTTCTATGTATCTGTGTGTTTTTGTATCTGCGAATATTTGTACCTTAAATTTTGATTTGTATGGTAATTTTTGTCTTCAGAGGGGGTTTGCTACGCAAAGAAGGACTACAACATGCCAAAGCACCCCGAGATCGAAGTGCCAAACCTGCAAGTGATAAAGCTGATGCAGAGCTTTAAGTCCAAGGGGTATGTGCGCGAGACCTTTGCCTGGATGCACTACTACTGGTACCTTACCAATGATGGCATTGAGTTCCTAAGAACCTACCTAAACCTACCTTCTGAGATTGTCCCTGCCACCCTGAAGAAGCAGGCCCGGCCTGCAGGTCGCCCCTTTGGTGGTCCACCTGGTGATCGCCCCCGGTAAATTCTTATTCTTTGTGGTGATTGTTGTTGGTATTGCCTGTTTTGATTGGTGTAACATGGATTTGTTGTTAAATTTGTGTTCTTGGGATGTCATATAATTAGTTGAAATTTTATGTTGTGAATCAGTGGTCCTCCTCGCTTTGAGGGAGAAAGGAGATTTGGTGACCGAGAAGGGTACCGTGGAGGTCCACGCGGGCCTGGTGGTGACTTTGGTGATAAGGGTGGAGCACCTGCTGACTACAGGCCTAGTTTTGGGGTAATTTTACTGTGGTCTCTATTTTGTTCATTCTTTTGGTTTCTATTATGTTTGTATGTTTTATTGTTGTATGTATCAGTTGAGTTTACCTGTGGCATTTACGTGGCATTTACTCTTTTGTTGAAAGTTTAGGGGGAAACATCCAAAGTTGGTTCTTCTGCAAAGCTTTTCACCTTTTTTATTCTTCTTTTCTTTGAAGATACCCTCTATGGGTTAGATTGAATGTGGTTCTTGAGTTTAGTTTGAAGCTAGTTGTATGTTGGTTGGGTGCGTATATGCTGTTTCAGGTTGATAGGTTTTAGGAACTAGATTTTGATAAATATACAAACTTTGGACGTACTGGAGAATTTTTTCTGTCAATGGCTTGAGTTCTTCCTCCCCTGCCCCATGTCCCTGGGCATTTTCAAGTCTTCTTGCTCATAATGCTTTCTGTCAATGGCCTGAGTTCTTCCTCCACTGCCCCATGTCCCTGGGCATTCTTATGTCTTCTTGATTAATTTAATGCTTTCTGTCAATGGCTTGATTTCTTCCTCCCCTGCTCCATGTCCCAGGGCATTCTGAAGTCTTTTTGCTTAATTTTTCTTTCAGTATTTTGTGCTAATGATGTTGGGTTCATTTGGTTCAGCTGTCAACCAAGCCAGAATCTCTTTATCTATGGCATGATTTCTGTTGGTTATCTATTTGAACAATTTTCATGTTAATACGGGAATTGATACTTGAATGGCCAATGGAAAACCTTTAGGCGAACATTATTTTATTGGTTTGAGATTCAAAATTTAGGTTGTATGTACAGTTACAGATACAAAAGAATTCAGTAGTGGTTTGGGAAGAGATGGGGCCAGGGTTTTTGGGGTTTGATTACGCTATTGTTAGTCAGTTGTTGATGGTACCTTTGAGGAAAAATATGTGATAATATCGTCTGCAACTCACATGATATCCATTAGTGGTGGAGTTATTTGCAAAAGAATTGAGGATTAGTTGCCTTGATGGGACACCATAGTTCGGTAGTTTCTGCCATATTGATTAGTTTCTTGCATCAAACTTGCAGGGTCCTGGTGGAAGGCCTGGCTTTGGTCGTGGAGCTGGTGGTTTCGGTGGAGGCGCACCTAGCTCAAATCTTCCTTAAGAGCAATGGTTCCTCACTCTATTGGTTTTGACAGTCGGAATTGATGTGCTTGCCACATATCGTTTTCAGAGAATATTAGGTGTTGGGAGTTGAAACAGTTACGTTTTTAATTTTCGTGGTTTGTCAAGTTGTCATTTAACCCTTTTATTTATCATACACTTAAGTTTTATGCTGTTTGTGATGCAAGTAAGATAATTTTTGAGACTTTTGCAGTGCCCTTATCATGAATTCTACCACTTTCTTTAGGTCGTAACAGATGATTGTAATATGCGATATGTAATGTAAGGGGTGATACATAGCTTAAATACAACAAGGAAGGTGCTTTTTTCGGTGTTTAACTGCAAATTTATAAAATCTGTCGGATAAACACTAACAAGTTAAATTGATCTCCTGCATTAGATTGAAGTTTTTTTTTTTTTTTGGCCTAATAACTGCATTTCTGTAGAGGTTATAAAGAAGAAAGCCACTCAAACAGTATCTTGGAGATGGCAGACTAATTTCACTTTATATAACCCAATGCTTCTTTTGTGAAGTAAATATAAACTAAGTAGACTGATCCAGAATTTCTTCAAGAAATCATCTGAACCGCCAACTAACTCCTAAAAATCTTTATTTCTAATCCAAATCATTATGTTCATGATTTTTCTTTGATGACAGGTCAAATCTTTAAAAGATTAGATTAGTTTATTTTATTCCAAAAAAATCAAAAATCAAGTGCACATGTATTGTTAGAATTTAGCTATTAAGATTGAATACAACGAGGTTAATAAATGCTTAGTTCAGTTGGGGGTGTATTATGTTATTATTTAGTTGTTTTTTATATTTAAGCCTAAAGCTTTACCCTTAATGATAATTATTCATGTTGACAATTGGATGAGGATTTTCCCTCGTTTTAACATAAAAAGGCAAAAAAAACATGGGAATATGCGATTAGCTGCTTGGGTTCACGTGGAGACAAATCCTTGACTCACCTTTTCCACGGCTTTTACAGTGCCTACACGCGTGAGCACACTCGCACACACCTGTCCACCCTTAGTTGTGTCGCGGAGCTTTCTTCAGAGTTCAATGGCTATGGCAGCACCTTCACTCTCTGCCGCCCCAGTTCCTCGAGAGCCACTTTCTCTGTCCGCGTGCTCTGGGTCTTTCCCTCTCTCACGGCTTTCTCTCCGACCAGCTGTAACGAAGCTAACGACAGCGAGAATTTCCGTGTCGGCAGCCGCAACTACCGGTTTCGAAGTTGGGCAGGCCCCACTGTCGGTTACTCCCTCCAAAGCCTTGCCCTTTCGGGTCGGACACGGGTTTGACCTCCATCGGTTGGAGCCCGGGTACCCGCTGATCATCGGTGGGATTAACATACCCCACGAGCGAGGCTGCGAGGCTCATTCCGATGGTAATTTCATCAAATTACTGATTTTTTGTACCTCTTGTACAGAAATTATGTGTTTCTAAGCTGTGGGTTTTCGTTATTTTCTTAGTTTTTTTTTTCTGTGTTAAAGCGTATTGGTGAAGGAGGTGGTTTTTGTTTTTTGGTTTTTTTTTTTTTTTTTTGCCTTGTAGTTATATCTATTGTTGGTGCTGATTAAGTTCTGAATTTGGATACTTTATTTTTAAATTATGTTTCCAAAATTTGGGTAGGAATTGAACTGAACCAGTGAAGGTGGTGATTTTCTTCTGGATTGTGTCTTTTGTTATCGTTGTCGTTGGTGGTGGTGGTGCAGGAGATGTACTGCTGCATTGTGTGGTCGATGCAATTTTGGGTGCTTTGGGGCTCCCTGATATCGGGCAGATATTTCCAGATAACGATCCCAAGTGGAAGGGAGCACCATCTTCAGTTTTCATCAAAGAAGCTGTGAGTTTTTGTCCGGTGTAACTATGTGGCAAGTTCAGAGCTTCATTATGGATTTCATGTTGTCATTATGCATGTAAATGTTGGATATAATTTCAAAAGAGACTTCATAACGTTAAATGGTTTTGAGAAAAGCAAGCATAAATGTTTATGTTGCTGGCAAATTACTAATACTGTTTGCAATATGAATCTCACGGGTTTGCAACAATTCAACTGGACGAGAAATCTCTGTTTAAGGGACAGTGCTAAGCTGAGCCGCTTTAATCAGTAGGGAAGAAATGGCCTCAACAAGGGAGGTGTTACCAGTATGTAATGATGAAAACTATGGGACTGACATATTGTTAGCTTATGGTCTAGCAGTCCTCTGCTTTTGTAGGCTAGGGTTGCCTCTTCCTCTCGGAAAGGAAGGTCTTGGTTCAACGATGGGGAAGAAGGGAATTGAGTAAGGGGGAAGATTATCTGGTACAGTGTAGGCACTATTAACATTGGATGAAGTAGAAGAAAGAGGCATAACTTTCTTGCTAAGTCGGACATATAAGATGTTATCAAAGTGAGTCACTAACATACTAAACTTCATTTCGAAATCTATTAGCTGGTGGCATATAGTGACTGAATAAAACAATCCACTTTCATAGTTGATGTTCATATTGCAGAAGTGCTGTTGGAGGATGATTCTTAACCCATCGTGTGGAAAATTTCTTTTCTTAATAGTAATCGTGTTTTCAACAGTCTATTTTATGCATCACACTTGAAGTTGTACTCCAGTTTGGTGATAAAAGCCTATTGTCTCATCACATCTGTTGGAACATGGGTGGAAAACATTGAATTTTCTTCTCTAACTTAATTTCTTTGGCATCATTAATTTCAGGTGAGACTCATGCACGAGGCTGGCTATGAACTTGGAAACTTAGATGCGACTTTGATTCTTCAAAGACCAAAAGTAAGCCCGCACAAGGAGGCAATCAAGGCAAACTTGTCTGCACTGCTTGGAGCCGACCCTTCTGTAGTAAACCTGAAAGCAAAAACTCATGAGAAAGTTGACAGCCTTGGAGAGAATCGGAGTATTGCAGCTCACACTGTGGTTCTCCTTATGAGGAAATGAAAAAGGTTCCCATAAATATTTCCTAAAGTGTAAAATGCAGTATGTTATTAGCATTGGTTTATACCGCTTACAGAGACTTGGATCCTTTGGTTGGTGTAGAAATATTTGTGCAGTTGGTCTTTCTTTCTCTTTCCTTTCTCTCCGTGGTGATGGCTGAAATGTAGTCAGATTTGAAGGTGTTCCTCTAAATGTCAGGATGTTGTTACTTATTCTATGAATCAAGAAAGCTTAATCTAAGTGTCTTTTTTTGACGATAATCCTAGTCCAAAAAGATGCATATAAATGCACATGGAGCTGACTCAGACCTTGAGCTTTTTGCACGTTTATGTTGATCATGGCTAACATATTGACCAACATTAGCCGTGAAGAGAGACAATTGCTTCTTTAGTCAGATTCACGTGAACTTGCCCAATTTGAATTCAAACATATTACCGCGGTATTTGTCTCTTCAAGCTTATCTCAGGATTAGCTGGTGGCAATTTCAAATGATGCACAGATTCTATTGAATACATGTTTTTAATGTGTGAATATGACTGCACATGACACTTATTTACTGTTTTAAGTATCCTGTATTTCCTGAAAGTTGAGTATGAGTATTTTGTATCACATTGAATTGCAGATAGTCTTCAGCATTATTTAGCATTTTAAACGTTTGAGGAGTTTTACTAAATTTCGGCTTTAGATCTTACTTTCTAATCCTTTTTTTTTCACTTTTAAAACATGACTTCATCATGTTCCATTCCAAGATTTTTGTTTGTGGTTCAGTTAACTTTTTGAATAATAATTTTTTTTTTCCATTCAAGTCTTTTTCTTCTTTTTTTTCTCCTTCAATCTCTGTTCTTCATCTCTCTTTCTGTCACTCACATGCCATGGAAAAAGCAGAAAATTTAAGAGAATATTTAACCAAAGCGTTGACTGGGCTAAGACAAAACTAGAACAAGACTAGGGCAAAGAGTTAAATATTTTTTCCTAAAATCTTTACCTTCAAGTCGCAGGAAAAATTTAAAGCAAATGGACACTTCATTTAGTATTCTTCCAAAGCAGAGAGATACCGTGCGAAAATGGTGAGAAAATATCAAACCTTGTAGCAGGGATTGATCTTATTCCAATCGTTCATGCAGTATTTCCAATCTTACTTTCGGTGTTGTTGATGGATTGGGTTAGCTAATTGCACAGGATAATCATTGTCTAAATAGTTTTAAAACAGGACCTGGTACGACCGTGGAAAGCTTTAGTTTGCTAAAAAGCCAAACCCAACTTGTTTTGTACCTCTTCAAAGCAGAGGGAATTAGAAATTTCAACTCCGTGGATTCGCCATGGTGGAACTCCACCAGATCGGGGCAGGCGGGTTGAAAACCTCGAGGGCTGACCAGGAAAATTCCCGTCTTATGACCAATATATTCTGTCTACTATTGATCCCAGCCACCCACATGTTAAAACATGGTTTCCTGATAGGCTGCAAGAGAGTCAAATCTGAAAAGGAATGAGTCTGACCGATTTTGCACCAGTTATTCAGTGAAATCAGAATGAAACTTCTAGTTGGGAATATGGACAAGAAAGATGCAAAAGCCTAAAACCTCCCTTAGCTCGTCTAGTGGTTTTGTATCTTCATTGGAGCATGACCCACTTCATCAAATACAATAAAATGTCCACTTGATCTGGCAGTAGAGTACCTAAACTACAACCAGAATCATATCATTTCTGGGAAATGATATGGTCGAGAAAATTGGTTGTAGTGGGTGTAGTTTTCAATGCAGCAAGAGCAGTTAGTGGCTCTTGTTTTGCCCCATATCTGACCAAACCACTGGTCTAAATTATGAAATTGGGAGCAGGAGCAGTTGAATATTCTGGATAGAGTAACAAGGAAACCTGGAATTCTTTAGCCTTGCAGAAGAAAATCAGGAGACATTGGAATAAAATATGCTTATTGCTTTTGTTTGAGTCCGTCTTCTAGCAGGTCCACAACCATAGCTGTCCTCTTGAAAACTCACATATGTGGTCCTTCGCTGGTTCCCAATTTGCATATAGAAGTTGTCGACAAACTGACTAGTTTATTATTTTGCATTACAGAGGCAAATCATGATAGACATAAGAACAAAATATGTGTATGTCTCTGTTGAGTCCGTCTTCGGGCAGGTCCGCTACCATAGCTGTACTCTTGAAAACTCTCAAAATGTGGGGCTTCCCTGCTTCCCAAGTTGCTAATTTTTTATTTAAAGTATTAAATAGTGGTTGTTTGACACTTTAGCCTGATATCTTACATTTATCCTGCATATCATTTTCTTTAAACAGTAGATGCTTAAAATAATTCAAAACAGTGGGTTTAACACTACTTGAAAACCGTGGGTATTTAAATTTTTATTCTAATATAATATTAAAGTTCAAGTTTAGTTACAACATTTTATATAGGTTTGGTCACCATAATCTCTTTTTTATTGCTATCTTGTTATTCTTAGATTAAGCTACACTTAAGATAAGAACATATTAAATGATGATTATTAGAGTAGATACAGTAGCGTTTCTACGAGTGCACAGTTTTTGACGAGTTTTGAAGTTTTTACAAAAGCATATATTCGTCGTATTCGTAGTCCTTTCCGTAATACGGCTACGGCATGCTTGCGTAGGACGTTTGCTGTGAGTCAGACGCCATTACTTTGACTGTGCTTTTTCTCACTGTCTGGAATTGATTCATTGGCCCACATTTCCCAGGTTAAACTTCCGTTTCTCAAGCACTGTAAGCACTCGCTTACGGCCAGACCAAGCTCACCGAATACTTTGACATATATGCCTTTGGCTCCTTTCGGGGAAGCTCCACTGGAATTGGAAATTATGGCAACTCTTCTCATACTCCCAACTTATAAATAGGTGCCGAAGATGTCTTTCTTAACATCAAAAAATACGTGTTTTAGCTTCTCCTCAGAAAGAGCTTTCATCTTGTTCGATTTCCTGCTTCATTCCTCATAGAATGGGTTACGCGAACGGTAATGAGCAACAGTTGCTGTCTAGAGTAGCAACTGGCAATGGCCATGGTGAAGATTCTCCCTACTTCGATGGTTGGAAGGCTTTTGATAGTAATCCATTCCACCATACCAAGAACCCTTCTGGGGTTATTCAGATGGGTCTTGCAGAAAATCAGGTAAAAATGCTAATAAGCTTCCCTATTCATTCATATGTGGTTAGTTGAAGAACGAGCTGAAAGTTAGTGGTATTCATGGTTGTCTCGTCTTGAATGTGCAGCTTTCTTTTGATTTGATTCAAGAGTGGATGTTGAATAACCCAAAAGCTTCCATCTGCACCCCGGAAGGAGTAGATGACTTCAGAGACATAGCTGTCTTTCAGGACTATCATGGCTTGCCAGAGTTCAGAAATGTATGGTTCACACAAATGCCATAGCTCTTCATGTTTGTTCTTAAACAGTTGAGATTCTTATGTATTTAACAAATATGATTGGAACTCACAGGCTGTTGCCAACTTCATGGCGAAAGTAAGAGGAAACAGAGTCAGATTCGACCCTGACCGCATCGTTATGAGCGGAGGAGCAACCGGAGCTCACGAGACGATCGCCTTCTGCTTGGCTGATCCCGGGGAGGCATTCCTTGTACCTACTCCTTATTATCCAGGGTACTATAAGACTTCCGCTTCCATTTTCTGCTTCTTTCACAATTCATTACCTTCTTTCTGATAAAGACTAAGAAAGAAATTATCCAAGAACGCAAGTTTAGGTTATAAGATGGCTTGAAAGCTTTGATTTGACTTGGTAAATCTATGTGTTTTCTGCGTATTCACCGAACCTTGACCTTCGCTGTCTTCCACAACCTACCCAATAATTTAATAAATGTACTTCGATCAATCTTGGTCTGCATTAATTTTAGATGGTCAATTATACCGATGTGAACATCCTCTAGCTCTTAAAGTCACCACCTAAGCACCAGGACCATCTTGAGTGCCGGGCTCAACACACCCAAACCCAAGTTGCAGTGGTCCTCAAATGATGTTTTGACCATAAATGGATGATGCTGGAGGAAATTGACTCGCATTTTCCCGGAAAGAAGAGTCAGTTTTTCTTAACCTTGAGTCAATGGGGGTATTGGTCCCTCCCCAGAAAAAATGGGGTTGACTGCGCTGTTTACAGTCAGAAGATAAAGAAATTTTTTTCAAACCATATTGGGTTTGACAAATGCGTGTTTAATTGTCAAAACATATGCGCAAGCGCTTACATAGTCATGGCTGGATGGATGACAATTTGCATCGGTACATAACACATAACATAGAAGATGAAAAAAACTTTAAGGTATTAGGTGGAGAATTCTCGACACTTATAAGACTACAACCCACCCTCTCACTTCTAATCTGAGACAACACTCACTTTCAACACTACTGCTTTACTTAATTTATACAGGATTTACTAAAACAATTTGGTTTTTTATTGCAGTTTTGATCGGGATTTGAGATGGAGAACAGGAGTGCAACTTCTTCCTGTAATATGTGAAAGCTCCAACGGTTTCAAGGTGACAAGAAAAGCTTTGGAAGCTGCGTATAAGAGAGCTCAAGAGGACAATATCAGAGTAAAGGGCTTGCTCATTACCAATCCATCGAACCCTCTCGGCACTGTCTTAGACAAAGAGACGCTAAGAGAACTTGTGAGGTTCATCAATGAGAAGAGCATCCACTTGATCGGCGATGAAATATATTCTGCCACTGTCTTCGGTCAATCTGGTTTCGTAAGCATATCTGAGGTTATTGAGGAGGATGTCTCCTGCAACCGTGATCTCATCCACATTGTTTACAGTCTTTCAAAAGACATGGGATTACCAGGCTTTAGGGTTGGCATAATCTATTCTTACAACGATAAAGTGGTGCAGTGCAGCCGCAAAATGTCCAGTTTCGGACTAGTGTCATCACAAACCCAACATCTGCTTGCAGCCATGCTATCAGATGATGCTTTTGTCGAGAGATTTATAACAGAGAGTGCCAAAAGGTTGGAAAGCAGGTATAATCACTTCAAGACCGGTCTTGCTGAAGTGGGCATTGATTGTTTGAACAGCAACGGCGGCCTCTTTCTGTGGATGAATTTAAGTCGACTCCTCAAGAAGCCAACATTCGAAGCAGAGATGGAACTGTGGCAGGTGATAATAAAGGACGTTAAGCTCAATGTTTCTCCTGGTTCTTCTTTTCATTGCTCAGAGCCAGGGTGGTTCAGAGTTTGCTGCGCTAATATGGATGATGAAACAGTGGAAGTAGCTTTGACGAGAATCAGAAAATTTGTTCATCAAAATAAGGAGGTCAGAGTTCCCAGGAAGAGAGCGTGTTGGGACAACAACCTAAGACTTAGCCTCTCAAGAAAGGATGAGATCATGATGGGACAGAGCCTGATGTCTCCTCACTCGCCCATACCTCAATCCCCTCTTGTTCGTGCCACAACTTAGCTTCTGACTTTAGACGTTCTTATGGAACATAGAGCCAACAAATTCTTTAAATTCTTGATGATTCTGCTCACAAAATCACTGAATAGTATTGTTTGATCCGTAAACCGGGAGGCGTTCTTTAAGCAGGAGAGTTGTTCCCTGGTAAAAGAGAAATGCTTCTGCGAAAATAAGGTTTGTTAAAACCCATTTGGTGCTGCTTTGCTTCTGGTGGAGATATGTTATTGATCAACGTTTCCCCTGCCTTTTCTTAGGTGAATTTTTTCTTTTTGCACATCCCAACTGGTGCTGTAAAAAGTTCTTATGTATTCTCCAGGAAATTTCTTTGGAAGCATTCATTTGATTTGTATTCTTATTTAAAATTCTTATTCTTTGGATATATAATCAAAGAGTATGTATTAGATAAGTGTATTATGTATATTTTGCCCAGATTTCAATAGAAGATGGTTTTGGAATCCATGATGTAGTTCTTATTCATCAATGTTTGGGAATAATGATTCCTTATGGGAAAAATTAAGGCTTTCCCACTGGTTATTCTCTCCCGTTTTGTCAAAGATGAAGAAGCCATCATTTATTGCAGTCGAGCTCCCATTTGTCGTGTATGTGCTCTACTTAACAACATTGGTAATCAAAGACAATCATTTGTTAACCATCACACAATAAATAAAAGAAATTTCTCTTGATTATGAATTTTTCTTTTAGAAGATAAATGATTTGTGTTAGAAAATATCTAATTTTGTTCCTTAAAATTGGTTATCAAGAGAAACAATACTTAAATATGTAAGAAAGACATTAAGATATTGTTCAAGTGAGATAATTACTAAACTATTTGCTTGCTTAGTGATAAGCTATTAGAAATTTCAAGTTCAACATCAAAATACGTGAGTTGAGTGCTTGTGTATTAAAAAATAAAAAACAAACAATAAGTGTGAATCAGTCCTTGAGCAAGGGGAAAATGTGTTAAAATAAAAATTATGAGAATCCGATTAGATGCTGAACAACTAAGACATGGGTAAGGAACAACGTTTTGGCTTAATCACAACAAAAATTAAGCCAAAACTAAACAAAAACGCATCAATTTGGAGTTGCGGTTCCAACGTTGCTCCGATGACAGATTCAACAAAGCAAGACAGCAACGCGAGGGACAATTTCAATCAATCAATCAATGGCTTTCTTCAATCAAAACAAAGCCCGAAGATCATCTCATACAAGGCTGAAATTATGCACCCCTGCACTCTAAGCTCAGCTTATAAGCAATTCTTGCCTTAGTTTTCTTTTTTTATACACAGATTACTGTTCAGGCGTGCCTTGGGAGTAGCGGCAAGAACATATACCTACGCTTCCTCTATCTCCTGCACAAGGCACACTGCTTGGCTGCTTTGGTTACTCCGATATTTACATCTGTGGATTTCAGCAGCTTCAATCCAAGTTCTTGAGTGTTCTGGGCTGGGTGAATGTTAGGATGGGCCAGTAGTTAGCTTTTTTCTGGTGCTCCTGTGCTGAATAAATGAAAGGAAACGAAGCAATATATGGAGAAACAGAAAAAGGTATCACATGCCCCCCAGCCCCAAAGCACCAGGCTTTTGGGGTTCGGAATTATAGGACGTTCAGTCATAATGGTGGCACGGTGCTATTAAAGGTACATTCATGTCATTATATATTGTTCATATTACTGCTACTAGTACCATCACCTTTCACATATTTTCTATGCTAGACTACCAAAGGATATGCTTTAATTGCATATAAGAAACTAAGATTAAACGAAAAAGATAACAGAAAAATTCAAAGCGAATTCAAAGAAAAATAAATAATAAAAATTGATATTTGGTTTCTTTTCCACATATATTTGCATTTTGTAAGTACAATCTTTTCCACTAATCTAATTAAATATAATTCCTTTTGTAGACTTAAAATAATTCAATGTGATTCCTTTTGACGACGTAATCTAATTGTATGGGTTTGCATACAAAATCAACTTCCATCAATCGCAAAGTAAGTTCCAAATAAAAATAAAAAAAGGTTATGTGACTTCATTTCTTAACACATGATCCACTTGATCGGTGGATATAACTCGGTTCAACCTCCATTCTTGCTGAGATCCTATCATGCTGCACATGCAACCACTTTTATGCCAAATTTCTCCACTTATTGCACAAAGTGCAAGAGCCGCCATCAGGGGGTTTGAGGTAACCCCGTAGTAATCCTAATCAATAGGTTGATGGTGAATAAGGAAGTCATTATCATGATTAACAATCGTCATCTTTTCATCAAAAGGTGAAAAAATGATTTAGGAAATCAGATGGGTATGCATAAAAAACTAAGTAGTAGTTGGGAATCGGTGGGAGAGAGCGCAAGAGATGACATCATACGGTCTTCTTGTTCCTACAATGGAAAAAGTTCGAAACAGATGAGCATGCATGCGCATAGGCTTAATCAAGACTATTAATTAAGTTTCTTGTCCGTCACGCCTCTTTGAATCAATCGATTAAAGTATGTGAATGGCTTAGGAAATACAACTCGATCTTGGCCTCCTATTACGGATTTGGGTGCCTGCTTTGAAGATGTTGACCCTCGAGGCAGAGTTGGGGGAGGTTTTGGTAGGTATTAGATTCTAACCCCGCCAGGCAACGAAGAGTGAAAGACAGAGAAGCTTCTTAGTTTGGTTAAAGGCTGCTTTGTTAAATCGGATTACGCCAGAAGAAAGAATTTGAGTTTTAAGAGGCCCTTTTAAAGCTTTGAAGAGTCATAAAAATGAAGTAGCAAATAGTTAAGATTGTTGACTTGAAATTGGTCATCAAAGAAAGAGATGGCGGCCGAAAGAGCTGGAAATGGCCCAATGGATCTTGCTTCTTTTTTCTTACCTAGCTCCATCGTCAATGCATTCAAGAGTCAAGTCCTTGGGGATTGGTTTGCTTGGACTATTTCTTTTTCTTCTTGAGACTTTCTGCCTCTTTTCAGGTTGCAATCTTCAAGGTCAATCAAGCTAATAAACACTAACACGAAAACGAAGTAAGAGGGAGAGAGAGGGAGAGAGAGAGAGAGAGAGAGAGATGGTAGATGGATATGCTCAAAGAGATCAAGATTTCTTTAAAAGGATCCTGAAAAGTCTAAACGTGATATACAGATTTTGGATTAATATTTGGTACAATGGGTTGTACCAACTCCCATTCCAAGACAGGTTTTTAATGTATCGGTCAAGGAAAATTAGTACTTTCTTCGGGGATCAAACACAGCTTGTTCATTATATAAATATGTATTGTTAATAAAAATAATCACACTAACCAACACCCTTAGTGGAAGAAAAGTTCTCTAAGGGAAATTTGGTCAGCTAAGAACAATGATTATAGCAGTTGAGTATTGCCGGTTTGGCCTCTACTTTATATTTTGGCTTCTACTCTGTATTTTGGCTTCTTGATATGGCTAGCTTAGTTTTTCTAAACCTAACCTTAGATATTATCGTTTTACGTTTTTAACAAGGAAATTCTCGGACGTTAATGCACGGCCGATTGTGTTTCTGTTTCCATCTCTGGATGCACTTACAGGATTAATGTTCATTATCCTTGGGTCCAGAATTGCCTGTGAGTAAGAAAGAAAATGAGGAAGTCTTAGTTTGTGTCTTTTTTGTTTCAATACTTATAAATAGGCTTCTAAGATATTTAATTTTAAATGACTCTTAAGTAAGCTTTAGATGATAGAGAACAATTTTTATATTAATTTTAATACATAAACTTATAACTAATAAAGACTACATGTTTTATTCTAAGGATAATACATCTATTTTATATACACGAAATGTAGTTTCTTAAATTTGAACTTTGAATTGTATTATACAATTTTTTTTTTTTTTTTTTACAAACCAACTTGTAAAAAAGAATATGTAGTCCCTTCTATAAATGATTATGAATTACACGTGTTTAACATGGTTTTTTTTTTCATAATCGTTACAACTTTTTCGGTATAGAAGACCGTGACACAATCATGTGCAACTTGCAAAGTATACTAGCTGATTACTTATTGCCATTTCTTTATGCCAGTGGCTAGTGGATTTGTTGATTCAGGAATTATACATTAATCGCAACTTTAAAGGTTATTATGATCACCAAGATTCTGCAAACATGTCCTTTATATTCCTTTCATATGATAGTCCACACACTTGACCAATGCCGCTTTAAGCAGCGTTATGCTGCCTTCGTGGAAATCCCAAAGGTGTGATCATAGAAACACTTTAAAATGGAAAAGAGAAAGATCAAACACTAACAACAAAGCACAAAAACTGCGAACTTCCTTTATTGATTCTCTCTGGAGTTCAGGCACCATCTCTCTGGTGTACTATATTGATCTTCAGTAATACTCCCATCACAAAGTTCACAAACTGTGAAGATGGTTTATAAGTGAAGCCGGAGCAACAAAACCATAATCAATTAATACATAAAAGTGCCCCCTACTCCCGTTATCTCCAGTGGATTTCGAGACCATATCAGTTTCATGACCATAGCATTCAGTTCCCAGTTTTTACCAGGAGTCTTAGACTCACAAAATGGCACAACTATTTGGATTGTCTTCATGAATTGGGATATAATAGTAGGTCGGAGGAGGACAGTATCCTTTCCACGGATCTTCCTTCTTCTTGTCCTTGTCATCCTTCTTGTCCTCCTTCTTGGTCTCTTCTTTCTTCTTCTCCTCTTTTGCAGGTCCAACAGTCAAAATTTCAGTGCACCAATATTTCTTCAGCTTTTTCACAACATCCACAGGGTCTACATCCCCCACCACTGTCAATTTTTTGTCCTTCATGTTCATTTCTATAGAATCAATGCCTGCAAAAGTTGTTGAACAGAACTGAAATAGATAAGAAGCTGGAAAGAACCCCTTCACCAGACAAGCCAAGACCAAGGACAACATAAAATTCAAAAGGCAAAACAAATAACTAAGTAATTATTGTCTCTGCAATCATGATTCTTCTAGAATTGATGGCTTCAATTGGTCAGAGACAGTTGCAGGGAAAAGAAAGGCAGTAAAGTTTAGAATCTGAGCCGCAGAAAAGTAATTCAAATAATAAAACAATGAACTATACGCTTTTTCAGAAGCTGGAAATTCTTGAAACAGAAGTGTTTTCTCGTCTCTGCCAACAAGAAAACAGAGGTAGTGGTAGACCGGTTTAAATCAGTACCTGTAAGGCAAGAAACTGCGCACATGGCCTTCTGTTTTTGTTTCTCATCGTGCAAGTCCACCTTCACCACAACTTTCTGCAACGAAAGTCACGAATTTAGATTCAAGAGATAGGAGATAACAAAAATAAAGATGACCAAACAAAGACGATCTCCCAGCAAAATCATGCTTGCAAATTTTAATGTCTCAGCTGAAACAGTAGTTTATAGGACTTCATGAGAAAAGCAGTGGAAGAAATGATCAAAGAAACCAATGAATTCTGAACAAACAGAATCAAAGCTCTAAAACAAATCCACAACATCACAAGTGGCATGCAAAGTTTATGTTATCCAGATTTGAAAACAACCAGGAAGAGAAAGAAAACTCCTTACGGCCAATAACAGTCATGGAAAGATTAAACAAGTGAAGCTTGAACAAGATTCAAACTTAATAAGAAAGTAACAAAGACTATATTTTGGCATGGAGGGTAAGCATCACCTTCATTTTGCTGCGTTCAAAGTCCTCACCGGATCTCGACTTGACTAAACAAGGATAATTAAATACAAAGATACGCAGAGAATAGAAGAAGATGAAGAACAAGAATAAGAAGATTCAGCGAAAGAGAAATCCGAAGGCTCTTTATCTCGTTGAACGAGTCTGGGGGTATGGAATGAGCATTAATAAACTGAGCAGGTCTAGACCAAAAAGGCCAAACCCACACAAGTCCCTTGTTAGACAAGGAACCAACCAGGCAGGGACGCCGAAGCTTCAGACCAAGTCGTTGTCGTAATTATCTCCAAAGCTTCTTAGGCTTTAAGTCTTCTTAGCCAGACTTAAGGGTTTAACACTCAAGGTGATCCCATCATAGGGAAACAAAACATGTCCCGTCATACAAGAATTGGTGTGAACAAAGAAATTGATATTCTAATTGCAGTTTCTGTTTTGGAAACTTATAAATTCGAGAGGCGGTGACATTTATGTCTTATTATATGATACCATTCCCATTATGTTTATCTATTGTCTAAACCTTAATACTTTATCCTCTTTTGTTTGGTCCATGCTATTCTAATCACAGGATGGTTAAGCTTTGCTTGCATATTATCCAAGCCTACGGCACCAGCTTATCTCCATAGCTTTCACCCACTTTAGTCTCAATCATTCAGCAACTTGCATGAGGCTCGTTAATTTAACCTGTAATCTGAGAAGTTACTGTTATTTGGAATCAAGTTACTGAAACAGTGATGCACTGGGAGACAATACATCTCAGTGAGGCTTGCCGAGGTTTCTTTTCTGTTTGTTTTCCCTGTTTCAGTCGTTGTTTTTCTGGGAGTGTCAATCAAGCCAAATTATTGATTCCGTTCTCCACAGAACTTCCACATTCTTTCAAGAGCAGCACGGTTTTCAAAACTTTCACATTGTTTCGTGGACATTACGCTTTTGGTCTCCAAGTCAATGAATACCTAAGGTTCAGTGAACAGCTTTGAAACACAAACTTAGAGCTCGTACTCCGGCAGTGCATCACAGTGCGTGATCAAATTGAATTAGTCTAGTTCTCTGATAGTTACATGCTGCACGCTTTAATCAGCATGTGATAGAAACTAGCAAATCCCAGAGTTGATGATTCTTCTGGATAGCTTTGAGATTTTCGTACCTCCAGATGTCTTCAAAATTATGTGGGGATGACACCGAAAGATTTACGCAATTAATAAGAATTTCTTGACCTTGAAATCGACGTGCTGTCCTCTTTCCTGGACATGATAAGGGCTTCTGATTGCAAAGAAATGTCCTACACATGTTGGCTGGATACAAACAGGAAACAATATCGGTGATGCTAAAAATCTAGCCTTCCTGTGTCTTTAAGTTTTTCAAATCCGGCTTCTGAAGTCCCAATCTTCCCAAGTCTTTATCATTGTTCTGCGCACGATCGAAAAGGAAAACAACGAGAAAGTGCCTGTGGGGTTTGGGTTGAAATATGTGAAAGAAGAACTTGCTCCGATGCCATGTTGAAAGATTCAGGAAATTGTTGCCCAATAAAAAGGGCAAACAGCAAATAGAAGATAAGTTTTTCGGGCATAGCACGGGCATAGCAGGGGCATAGCGTCGTGTGGAATTTGAAGTTTTGGGTTTGGACTACTTTCTTAAACACCGACCTCCCTCAGGAGTCACAAATGGAGGGCCACATGTTCAAAGAGCCTTAGCCTGCAAATTATTATCTCTGTCCCTATCTTATTACGTTAATTGTACATCACCAGCTAAGCACAGCCTGTCAAATGGTTTGGCTCTCTCAGGTACTGAGAAATAAGTGGCTTAGACTTCGCTCGGAAACTAACAAAACTGTGGGGCCAGTCGGCATTTGAGGAAAGGGACGGGTGGCTGAAACTGAGGCACCTTATGTATTGTATTTCCATCGGAAGATTATATCTACAAATTGGTTTGGGAAAGCACAAAGCATTTATGAAATTTTGTTAGAGGCATGTCTATAAAGGAAGCCACCGTTATCCATTGAGAAATGGTCCAACCATTAGCTATAAATTTCTAGGAAATTCATGGGAAGAACCTAAGAATATTATTTGGAACTTGATCTGTATTGCAAGGAAAGCGTTAGGGTATATTTTTATTTTACAGCCGAGACAAGAAATGAAAATTTTGAAGCAAAAAGGTGTTATTGGCGATAACAAATTAGCTTGAATGAACAATATTTATAAAAATTGAAAAAGTGGCAATGAACAATTCTCAGTGATTTTAGGTCCCTAGAATGGAAATAATAAAGTGGTATGCTACAAACTTATCTACTTCACTTAAAAATGAATTTCATAAACTAACTCATAAGCAACTTGTAGCTTTTAATTATATTTGATCTAAAACTAGTCTCACATATTATGAGTATTGTTGGGGCCCAAGTGGCTTTGATACCACTTGTTGGGACGAAAGCATTGCATCACACAGTAATTGGCATACAAGTCAAGCAATAAAGTCACACAAAACATACATTTAGAGTGGTTTAAAAAAATCTATCTTATCTTTATTGTGTAGATTTATCAATTCCTTCTTATTTTCTATTAAGAAAATTATTGAAAGTATAAATATTATCTTTCACTCTCTTTCTTTATCGGGCTCTTAGTTGCTTGTAGAATTCTAACAATAACTTTAGTGTTGGCTTTTTCTGTAATTCAAGGACTTTGCAAATCTTTAGCATCATCCCTTCATGCATCTAGCTTTTTCTATAATTCAAGGGTTCTATGAATTTCCAACACTATACCCTCACCCATCAAGCCACTAAGCCACACTAAGCCATAAAAAGCTTTGAGTTGTGAGGCTTATAAGCCTCCAAGCCAATTCCAAGTCGCCAAGTCATGCTAAGCCATAGAGAGCTTTAAGTTACAAGGCTTTTAAGCCTCCAAGCCAATTCCAAGTTGCCTCTCTTTATGGGGTACATAAACCCTAAAAATAAACCTAAAGAAAATATTAAAATCTTTTAATATGTACTCATAAAGCCATGTCTTAAAAATTAAGTACAAAAAGAGAAGTTCTACATATGTACTTGTTTGGGCGCTTAAAAATTCTATAATGCAATGCTATGTTGATTAACAAGCACATGTCCTATATGAAGTGTGAGAATTTTTGTAGTGAAACTTAAATGAAAAAGGTGTTCTTTTAATTCTATAGCTAGCTTTTGGGTGAGCACTTAGGCCTTAGAACATAGTATTAGAGCCAAAATTGAATCTACTCTATCTCATGCATCCTTAAGTCTCATGTCGCTTAGCATGTAAGACATGTATATAGGATGAAATTCTTATATTATGTATACAATATCTTGTGGTAAAGCTTAAATAAAATAAATATACTTCTAACTCTTAAGTTAGTTTTTGAATTGTACTTTAAATATTTTACTAATGTGGTTATAAATCTATTCAAGGTAAGCCAATGTGCTTTCAGATAAAGGAAGAACCAACTATATAATTTGGAAGAAAAAAATTCATCAAAAGAACATATCCATATTTAAGTAGCTTGCTTGAATTTGTCGTCAAAGTTTGCTTCTCAATGTCAATACTAGTCATTGGCTCTTCATAAAACATCTAAGCAAAGCAATGGTAACTACAAGTTGCTGACAAAAGAAAGAGATATCTTTTATTTTATTTTATTTTATTTTATTTTATTTTATTTTATTTTTATTGCAATTCACACACCAAATTCATTCACACATGGTGTTAAACCCTAAATTTTACAATCATAGTCCCTAATAACTTATCACTGAAATAATAGGTTAGGCAACTCAAAGAAAGATATGTTGGCAAGAAAGAGCTAGAAAAGGTAAAATGGAACTAGCTTTCTTACTTCGTTCCACAGTTAGTGCAAATTTCTACCCGCTCACTTATCCATTGAGTGGCCGTTTTAAGAGTTAGGATGCAATTTTCAAAGCCAAGCAACCTAATCAGAATTCTTTCCTTCAAAAAGATTTCGAGAACTCTATACATTGTATGCAAATTTTAGATAAAAACTTAGTAATGGATTGCACTAACTCACTCTCATTTCAAGAAAGGTTTTTAATACATCGGTCAAAGAAATTTAACGTATTGGTTGGGCACAAACTATACGTTGTACAACATTTAAATATATTATTAATAAGAGTAATTTTTTAAATCAAAAGGTCACAAAGATCATTATTTTTCATGGGAAGAAAACTTTTTGATGGGATATTTAAGAAGCTACAAACAACGATTTAGAAACTAGTTTGCAGGTTTGGCCTCTAGTTTGCATTTTGGCTTCATACGAATGACTAGCTTAGTTTCTCTAAACTTAATCTTAGGTATTATCGGTTTCTTACCCACTATCAAAGATATCAACAGACATATTTGACATTTGTATATACCTTATTGTGAAAATAATGTTTTTTTTATTATATAGGAATGATACTTTTTAAATTTGAATTCTAATATCATGTTAAAAAGATTATTTTTTCTTTACAAACCAACTTGTTTGGAAGAGTATGTACTTTGTTTTAAAAATAATTTTAATATGTCATTTAAACAATGTGAATCACTTCAAGATTAGTTAGGGATATGTGTAGAAGCTCTTGACATGGTGCGTTTGCAACTTGTAGAGTGGACTGGTTGATTAGTCATTGCCATTACTTTATGCCAATGATTTGATTTGTTGATTCAAAAATCCTATATTAATCACAACTTTGAAGGTCCTTGAAAATGATCGCCGAGATCCTGCAATCATTCCCTTTATATTCTTTTCATATGAAAGTCCACCCAGGACCTTTGCTGTTGTAAGCAACGTTATGATGCATTAATGGAAATCCCCAAAGTTTTGTCCATGAAAATCCCATAACAAAGTTCACAAGCTGTGAGGATGTTTACAGGGAAGAGCCTGAAAAGCACTAGCATGATCAACTAACACACGAGAAAGTCCCCTACACACTTCGATTAATCAGCGGTGGATTACCAGAACCTATCAAGTCCCATGGCCACCACTATCAATTTCGTGTGCTTCGAGCTCACTTTTATCGAATCAATGCCTTCAAAAGGTGTTGAACAGAAGAGAAATAGATAAGAAGCTGGAAAGAAGCCTCTTACCACAAGGGCCAAGACCACGGACAACATAAAGCTCAACAGGCAAAATAGAAAGCTAAGGAATTATTTTGCAGGAATCGATGGAGGAATACATGATTATAAATTTTTATGCCTGCAATCATGATGTCTTAAGGAATTGATGGCTTCAATTGTTATCAGACAACTGTATGAAAAAGAAAGGCAGTAAAATTTAGTGTCTGAACCGCGGTAAAGTAATTCAAATTACTGAAACAAAGAACTCAGCTCTTTTTCAGAAGCTGAAAATTCTTGAAACAAAGATGTTATCTCCTGTTTGCCAAAAAGTAAACAGAGGTAGCGGTAGACTGGTTTAAATCAGTACCTTTAAGGCAGGAAACTGCGCTTATGGCCTTCTGTTTCTGCTCGTCATCGCAATAGTCCACCTTTACAACAACTTTCCGCAACAAAAGTAACGAATTTAGATTTAAGTGATGGGAGATAAAGGGAATGAAGATGACTTAGCACCCAGTAAAATCATGCTTGCGAGATTAAACGATTTAACATTGACAAGATTCAAACTTAACAAGAAATTAACAGAGGCTATTTTGACATAAAGGGAAAGCATCACCTTTATTTTCCTGGGTTCAAGACGACAATAATTTCCGAACCAACTCTTTGCACCTGCTGACAGCATAGGAAATGACTATCCTATTGTGTCACAGAGTAAAAAGAGGAAGAAAAGGATAAAGAGTTTTGGGAATTTCTAAGTATTTCTCTCAGAGAAAACTGAATAATTCCTGTCCTATATATAATACTGGGACTACGATAAAAAAAAATATACAAAGAAATAAAATAAAAAAAATTTTCCTTATGGTATCTCATAATCAATAGTCCCATTGATTTTCAATATACACAAATAGATTTTCAAAAATAACTTGATTCTAATAATCAATAGTCACTCATATGGTATCTCATACCATATCAATGAAATATACATGTGTATCTCCAACGTATAGTCTTAAAAATAATTTGAAAAGAATAATAAACATAGAATAAATGTTGAAATTGAAAGCTGGATTAGATGTCTCCAAAGAAAACCACCCCAGTGCAAGTGGATTAATTTAATATGATATTTTACTTCTTTTTTTTTTCAAAGGCTTTTCACAAATACTAATGCCATACTATTTTGTTACTTCAAGACTTTTCTAAAAAAGTCTATGCTACACACTTTTGACACCTTATAAAACGATGAAGCAATTCTTATTACTGAATAAATGTTGAGATTCAGCAACAGTTTAAAAATGTACTCACCTCATTGTTTTCCTGAGTTAATCAATCGGACTACATTATTGATTCCATTCTCCAAAGAACTCCCACTTTGCTTCGTGAGTAGGACGGTTTTGTCCTACAAGTCAGTGAATACCTAGACAACTTTGAAACGCAAACTTAGAGCTCAAAATCCAGCACTGCGTCACTGCGCGTGATCAAATAGAATAAGTTTAGTTCTCCAATAGCTACAACGACAACCTGTGATTAGGTCTACAAGTGCTTAGATTAGTGGTGAGCATGCGATTGCAGACGCTATCTAAGACTAAGAGGTTTTAAATTTGACACTCCAAAAATATGTGAGTTATTGAGGGAAAAAAAAAAAGAGAGAGAGAGAGATGCTGATAATGCTCAGGATAGCTTTGAAACTTCAACTTCCAGAGATTTTAGTCGAATTGTGACTTTCAGACCCAAAGATGTGTTCAAAATTAGGTGGGAAAGTCATTGAAAGAGTTTCGCCACTCGTGCATGACAAAGTCTCCTGATTGCAAGAGAGTCCTACGCATGCTGCTTAGGCACAAACAGGACATGATTTGGGCAAAACTAAAAGTCTAGGCTTTCTACCAACTGGGTGTCCTTGATTCTTTCAAATTTGATTTCTGAAGTCGAAATCTCCCTAATCACGACAGCTCTTGCCACTCATCATTGTTCCGGACGCAGTGGAAAAGGAAGCGCCTAAAGGGAAAACAGCTGACGGAACACATGTTTCCATATGATAGGCCGTAACTGGACCATCAGCATCGTCTGGAATCTGAAGTCTTGAATTTCTGACTGCTAACAGTTCTTAAACACCGAACATCCTCAAGAGTCAGCAAATGAAAGGCCAAATATTCAAAGATGCTTGCCCTGCAAGTTGTTATCTCTGACCCTATCTAGTTATGTCAAGGTACATCCCCCGCTAAGCACAACCTGCCGAATGGTAAGGACTTTAGGCAGAAACTAACCAAACTGTGGGCCTCGTCTGCATCAGATGACTGTATCAGTCAGTCTGCATATGTATTTGTGAAGTCACAAAGCATTTCTAAAATTTTATTGGAGAAATGTCATATGAGCTGAGCCATCTTTGCCCATGATCAGCTCCATGCTATAAGCTCTGAAGAACTTCACTGAACAAAAATAAATAATAATAAATAAATAAATAACTAAACTAAAAATAGATCTCTATTCCAAAAAAGCTTTATGATTTCTTTATTTTCTATAAAAAGGATGCTGATGAGAGAAAAGAAAAATTTGAAGCTAAGATGTTATTAACAAAAAAAGATTAACTTGACTGGTCAAAGAATTAAAAAAAGGATAGTAAACCATTGATGAGTCATAAGCAACTTGTAGCTTTAATTCTAAAAATGATTACATATGTAAACCATAAAGTCCCATTTGTAAACCTCAATAGTTACATAAGGAATCTTCTTCACTTAAAATTGAATGTCCATAAACTAACTCATTAGAAACTTCTAGCTTTAATTCTAATTGATCTAAAACTACTCTCATATTTTGGGAGTATTTTTGGTACTGTGATTGTCAGTTCAAGGTGGTCACATGGATATCCCATAGAAATATTTAGAATGTCATCAGAAGCACTTCAAGATATTAAGAACAGATTAATTTGGAGAACTAAAGCTACAACACAGCCCAAAAGCAATTGAGTTTACCTAAAAACCAAAAGAAACAATTAATATATTCTGGTCAGGTTGAATCATATGATGCCATATCACATCAAATCTGCAAGCAGCATACTTCTTTGGTGCCCGGCCTGCTTCTATGAATTAATAGCATCTGGATTAAGGGGGCACGAGTAATTAATCGAGATACAACATCCTCATTGTAACCATTTCTCTTACTAGGTCCTACCTTCATCCTTTATTATAGAGCCGCAAGGTAAGAAATCTCTGTAATGCACAAATTTTTTGACACTATTCTATGGTGCATTGGACAGCAGCCTCAATTTGTAAAGCTGTCCGAGCAATGTCTATCGCCTTCTCAGCTGAAGATGCATTCTGAAGCTTGGCTTTATCAACAATGGGTTGGCTCCTCGCAGGTTTAGGAAGGATTTGAAATTCCTTGAAAAAAAGCATAATAAGATGTCAGTTTTTAGTTAACTAAGCCAAAGGCAAGAAGGATGGTACTAAAATCTTGTCTGTTTCAAAATTTTACGAAGTTCACACCTATAGTCGAGCAGTAAAATCACTTAGCTTTGGATCCCTTTCCTCTGTATAGTCTATAATCTCATAATGATAAACTAAAATGTACACTCAAAACAAGCCAAGCGATTTTGGGCCATCGCAAATGTCTGCTGATCAAGATGTAGACAGCATTTTTCATAAGACTACTAAGGACCCTTAGTGTTACAATTAACGCTTAATAGCAGCAACAATGTGAAGCTTGTCTAATTCTTTTGTGAATTGCCTATCCTATGCTTTGGGCATCAGAAACATATAGATGTACACTAGTAGATGCAATAGTCCGAGTCTTAAACAAGGCCTAATGACAAATGACCTCTCTTGGCAGGCCTATCTCTCCCTTCAGTAATAGAGATCTCTTCAAGGGTATGGAAGATAATCATGCCTGGAAATCATGAAATAACATTATTATCAGGATCTATGAAAGAATCACACACTTTACTTATTGGTCTTCGCTTGGAGCCATGTATTACAAGGGTTTCAACTGCTCAGAGTAGGTAATCTCAAATGTTCCCATTGCTCCAACAATTAGGTTCCCCTGTATTTCTCCAGAGCTGGGGTTCAAACCGCTACCCACATCAAACCCCAACCCCCCTACCTAATCTCTCTCTCTCACAGGGACTGACAGCAGTTTTTGCTGCAATACCAAATATTTGCTTGAACTAGAGTTCATATTTTGTCAACCACTACACTTAAGACAATGCACCTGATTTTAATATGTTCTTATGAAACAAATTAAAAGGAAGCTGCCAACAGAAGCATGAAAAAGAAACTACCAACAACGAGACTGGTGAATCAGCATCTGAAATATCCTGAATATAGTGAACACCAGAAGGTTTCCTGCTATTTTCTCTTCTGAAAACTCTATAATTGAGTACTGATACAAAACTTCAAGGTATCTTAAAAGCTGTGCATCCTGTAGCTATTATGAGCGACTCATATTTAAGCTGCTTGATTGAATTTTCGTCAGAAATTGCTTCTCAATATCAGTACTTTGTCACTAGTTCTTCATAAAACATCTAAGCAGATCAGTGGAAATTACAAGTTGCTGATAAAAAATGGATTTTCAACTCAACGTAAATGGGATTGATAAGGATATAATTGCCGAGTGGCATTTGTGGCTCTCCCTCACCTTAACTTTTCAATGGTAGCTAGGATCAACTAAAGAAAGAATTTTAAAGTTTCTTCTCCATCACGCCTGTCTTTGTACAAGCGACTAAACTATTTGAATAGCTTAAGAAATACCACTCGGTTTTGGCCCCCATGTAATTGGGTGCCTGCTTTTTAAGACGATGACCCTTTTGGACGTAGTTGGGTATCTAGAGAGGCCTAAAGGCTAAAGCTAAAGCTAACTTAAACATTAAAGGGTATTTTTTTATTATTTAAATTTCACCTTAAAAATCTCATTTCTTAATATGAAAATTTCATTTCATACATATTTCTTAATACTTGTAAGTGTCATTAGCCTCAAGATCATTCTTAGTAAAATAGTATTAACATAGATTTTGATACTACATTAGAAAGCTTAAAAGTTCTAATTTAAGGATTTTAAAAATTTTATTTAAGTTTTACTTTAAGAATTTTATTTTTTAATGTAGAATTCTCATCATATACAATTGGGTAAGGTTTTTGTAGATATTTGATTCTAACCCTACCAAGCAACACACATTAAAATATGGAAAAGTTTCTTAGACTTTGGTTTGAAGACTGCTTTGTCTAATGAGAATAGATTAGAAGAGAGAATTTATCCCATAGATGTACATTTTAGAAGGAGAATATATTTGAGAAACCCGTTTGAAGATTTGAACTCATAAAAATGGAGTAGCAAATAGTGCCCAGTTATTGGTCATCAAAGAAAGAGATGTCGGCAAGAAAGCGCTGGAAAAGGTGAAACGGATCTTGCTTTCTCACTTCCTTCCATCTTGATGCAAAATCCGACCGCTTAATGGTAGATGGTAGATGGTAGATGGTAGATGCATATGCTCAAAAAGATTAAGATTCTTTCCTTTAAAAAGACTCCGAAAACTCTAAACGTTGCATGCAAATTTTAGATTAACACTTAGTACAATGGGTTGTACTAACTCCCCTTTCAATGAAGGTTTTTAATAAATCCATCAAGAAAAATTAATATATTTGTTGTGGACAAACTATTAGCTTGTTCATTATTTAAATATATTATTAATAAGTCTAATTTTTTAAATAAAAATTTCACAATGATCAACATTTTTTTATTGAAAGAAAACTTTTTGATGGGATATTTAAGAAGCAACAAACCACGGGTTCGAAAAGAAGTATTGGAAGTTTGTCCTCTAGTTTGCATTTTGGCTCCATACGAATGGCTAGCTTAGTTTCTTTAAACTTAGTCTTAGACATTATCAGTTTGTCACCTAGAATCAAACACATCAGTCGACATATTTGACGTTTCTACTAGGAATTCCTTGGTGGTTGATGCATTGATACAAACTTAACACAGGTGTGGAAGTAAAATAGAGTAAGGAAAGAGGAAGACACATACACGAACGAACTAGTGGGAGCAAAGTGGTTCAGTGTTCATTCATTCACTGCAACAACAAGAGCAGAATTTGTTTTACAGAACCAAAGAGGGCTAACCCGACACTTGTCTTCGTTGAGGCTTGGGCTCCCATATCTAATTCAAACTGACACATCTCAAAACATCAAATCAAAAGACATAAAGAAGTTGGACAGTAACTACATCACCTAGCTACATCACACGTGAAGCATCACCATGTTCTATACGACTAGGCACTGTGCTGACTGCAATTTATCCAACTGCTCCAGAATGGAGCTAGTTTGTGTTAGACTGCAGATTCACTTCAGTGAGCCCTGGTCTCACTTCAGCTTCATTTACGGCAACCCTGTCAGTCTAACATGCATGGCCGATTGCATTTCTGTTTCCATCTCCGGTGCACTCGTAGGACCCGTTCAAGATCCTTGGCTTTAAAATTGCATGTGAGTTAGAACCAAAAAGAAAGAAAATGAGAGAATGTTGAGTTTGTTTCTTGTTCAACAACGTGATCAAAAGAACGCTTTTGAATAGAAAAGATAAGGATCCAACACTAACAACAAAGCAATTCAACTGCAAATTTCCTCTGGACTAAGTTACTGATGTTCAGGATGCTATCCTAATTGATGACAGATAGTCCTGACCTCATTAATGATGAACATATTTTACATATTATTTATGGATTTTAAGATGAGCCTCCTTATTTTGACAATTGGTATTAAGTAACACTCCCAACATAACAGTTCACAAGGTGAGAGGATATTTCCAGTTGCTCCCGCTACACTCGTTTAATCCGCGGTGGATTACCAGAACCCTTCAGTTTAATGGCCATGGCTTCCAATTCCCACTTGTTCCCTCGAGTCCCAGGAACATCATTTAACGCAACTGCTTGGAATATCTTCGTGAAGCCAGAAATAGTAGTAGACTGGGGGACGATAGGACGCTTTCCATGGTTCTTCTGCTCCTTCGTGGGTTCTACTTTCTTCTTCCCCTTCCTTCCGTGTTCTTCGTTCCTCGCAGTTACGACAGTCAAAAGTTTAGGGTTACCATATTTCTTCAGCTTGTTCACAACATCCAACGGGTCTACACCACCAACCACTGTCAATTTTTTGTCCTTCATGTTCATTGCTACCGAATGAACGCCTGGAAAAGTTGTTGAACAGAACAGAAATAGATAAGAAGCTGGAAAGAACCCTTTTACCACAAAAGCCAAGACCAAGGAAAACATAAAATTCAATAGGCAAAACAAATAACTAGGTAATTATTGTCTCTGCAATCATGATATCTTCGGGAATTGATGGCTTCAGTTGATCAGAGACAGTTGCAGGAAAAAGAAAGGCAATAAAATTTAGAATCTGAGCTCAGTTAAGTAATTCAAATAACTGAAACAATGAACTCTACGCTTTTTCAGAAGCCGAAAATTCTTGAAACAGAAGCGTTTTCTTGTCTTTGCTAACAGGAAAACAGAGGTAGTGGTTGACCGGTTTAAATCAGTACCTGTAAGGCCAGAAACTGCGCTCATGGCCTTCTGTTTTTGTTTCTCATCGTGCAAGTCCAACTCCACAACAATTTTCTGCAACAAAAGTCACGAATTTAGATTCAGGAAACAGGAGATAACAGAAATGAAGATGACCAAACAAACAAGATCATCCAGCAAAATCATGGTTGCTAATTTTAATGTCTCAGCTGAAACAGTAGTGTAGATGACTTCATGACTGACAAGAGCAGTGGAAGAAATGATCAAAGAAACCAATGGGTTTTGAACAAACAACATCAAAGCTCTAAAGAAATCTACGGCATCAAAAGTGGAATGCAAAGTTTATGTTTCCAAATTTGAAAACAACCCAGAAGAGAAAAAGAAAATCCATCAGTAACCTCCTAGCTCAGTCATAACAGGTGTTGTCGGATCTGTTGATCCTAGGATTAACACTCCAAGGGTGTATGAGTGTATAAAAAAATAAAAATAAAAATAACTCCATACGACCAATAAGAGGCATGGAAAGACTAAACAAATCAAGCTTGACAAGATTCAAACTTCATAAGAAATTACAAAGACTACGTTTTGATATGGAGGGTAAGCATCACCTTCATTTTGCTGCGTTCAAAGTTCTCACCCGGTCTCGACTTAACTAAAACAAGGACAATTAAATACAAAGATACGCAGAGAATAGAAGAAGATGAAGAACAACATAAGAAGATTCAGGTAAAGATACTTCGGATAAACATTAATAAACTAAGCAGGTCTTGACCAAAACAGGTCAAGCCCACACCCGTCCCTTGATAAACAAGGAACCAACCAAGCAAGGACACCGAGACTTCGGACCAAGTCGTAGTGGTAATTACCTCCAAAGCTCCTTAAGTTTTCTTGTGAGTCAGCATATGAAAGGCCAGATATTCAAAGATGCCAAATGGTGTGGACTTTACGCGGAAACTAACCAAACTGTGGGCCTCGTCTGCAGCAGGTGACTGTATCAGTCTGCATATGTATTTGTGAAAGCACATACCATTTCTAAAATTTTGTTTGAGAAATGTCATATAAAGGGAGTCATCTTTACCCATGATCAGGTCCATTGAGATATGGTCCAATCATTGACTATAAATTCTAGGGAATTTCACATAACAAAGAAAAATTAAAAATATTATTTAGAACTGAATCTCTATTTCAAAAAATTTCTATAATACTTTATTTTCTACAAAAAAAAATAACGATGAGAGAATTGAAAATTTTGAAGCTAAAAGATGTTATTTACAAAAAAAGATTAACTTGATTAGAGAATAGTTAGAGGAATGTGGAAAGAAGGTAATAAACCATTAACTAAGCGTAAGGAACTTGTACCTTTAATTCTACAAACGATTACATGTGTAAACCACTAACTCTCATTTGTAGACCTCAATAGTTACACGTGGGATCCTCTTCACTTAACATTGGGTGTTCATAACCTAACTCCTTAGCAACTTGTAGCTTTAATTGTAATTGATTTAAAATTGGTCTCATATTTTGGGAGCATTTTTGTTATTGTTATTGTGAGTTAAGGAGCATCCCACATATATATTAAGAATGTTACATATAGTTAGCATCAGAAGCCCTTCAAGACATTAAGAACAGACTAACTTGTACAGCCAAAGGTAAAACACACAACCCATAGGCAATTAAGTTTACCCAAAAACCAAAATAAACAATTAATATGTTCTTGCAAAGGTTGTATCATATGATGTCATATCACATCAAATTTGCAGCATCATACTTATTTGTTGACCAGCCTGATTCTATGAATTATCAGCATAAACAAACGCTAAACAGCAAACAACATTGGCATATTCTCTATAAGCATTTATTGTAAATATTCAAACCTTGTATTTAGTTTAGGTCTTAAGCCTATAAATATAAGCCCTCTATTGTATAGTTTGGTACAATTAATTACATAGAAATTCCCACACACTTTGGCTTTCTCAAAATCTTACACCAGCCATTTCACCTTATCTCAAAGACCTAACCTATCTCAAGAGTTTGGCTTTAATACCACTTATAATGCATTTAGTATAAATATGTTTACCACTCAACTAATGGCTTAAAATTGAGTCAACTTTTAAGCAAAATCAAAGTGAAAGGAGGTTTGTGGAGACAAAAAGTGAGAGTTTTAAATAGAATAGGAAAACAGTGTAAAAAATGTGTAAATAGAATGATCCCACCCTTTATATAGGTGTTGACGCCCTTAGCCTATTAAATAAGTAATTGATTTAAATATAACTAATTAGTCTTAGTTATAAATGTGTAACAATTACAAAGACAACAATAAATATAAGATTGTAATGATGGTCTTATTTAATAGGATCATCAGTACATTCAAAATCTAACTAAGGAAACAGATCATAATATTCACATTAAATTATAAAAGGAAACAAAAGGAAAACGGTGCACACACCTACATAAGAAAAACTAGATGCAATAAACTTGTATTTGAATAGCATATCTAGCAGCCCATCCTACTAAGCCAAAACGTAAGAGCATGACTCGTACTTAACTAGGCGATTTATGGCCAGACTTATATTCAAATATCCAATATCAGCCCGTACTATTAATCCAAAACATAAGAGCCTGACTCAAACTTGACCAGCCAATCTATGGCCTGTCGTTCCATGCCTTCTTACACAGCCGAGAATGTGTGTCTCCAGCTCCCCTGCACTGAGGTACCCGAGCGGCGCTCTCCTTTGCGCGTGGTCCCGCTACAAGTTTCTTGGCGGCGGAGTACCAGAAAACTTCAGTTTCACGATCTCCACTTCCAGTTCGCATTTGTTCCTTTGAGACTCAGAAACAGCATGTAACACAACTGCTTGGATCCTCTTCGTCAAGTCGGAAACTTTAGTCGACCCGGGGACGATCGCATCCATTCGAAGGCTCTTCTCCTCCTTCCTGTGTCCTTCGTTCCTCCTCCTCTCTATCTCCCTCCTTTCTTCTTCGTTCCTCCTTCTCTCCTTTTCCCTCTTTTGTTCTTCGCTCCTCCTCCTCCTCTCCAACTCCCTCCTGTGTTCTTCGTTCCTCCTCTTCTCCACCTCCCTACTGTGTTCTTCGTTCCTCCTCCTCTCCATCTGCCTTCTGTGTTCTTCGTTCCTCCTCCTCTCCATCTCCCTCTTTTGTTCTTCGTTCCTCCTCCTCTCCACCTCCCTCCTGTGTTCTTTGTTCCTCCTCCTCTCCATCTCCCTCTTTTGTTCTTCATTCCTCCTCCTCTCCATTTCCTTCCTGTGTTCTTCGTTCCTCCTCCTCTCCATCTCCTTTCTGTGTTCTTCGTTCATCACAGGTCCAAAAGTCAAAAGTTCAACAGCGCCGCAATATTTCCTCAAATTTTTGACAACAGTCAGGGGGTCTACATCGCCAACAACTATCAGTTGTTTGTCCGCTCTCACATCTACTGAACAAATGCCTGGAAAAGATGTCGAACAGAACAGAAATAGATGAGAAGCTCGAAAAAAGCTTTTTACCACAAGAGCCAAGACCAAGGACAACATAAAGTTCAACAGGCAAAACAAAAATCTAAGAAATCATTTGGCAGGAATTGATGGAGAAATACATGATCCTAAATTTTTATGCCTGCAATCATGATGCCTTCTGGAATTGATGGCTTCAATTGGTCAGAGAAAGTTGCAGGAAAAAGAATGGCAGTAAAATTTAGAATCTGAGCCGCAGTAAGGTAAAGTAATTTCAGAAGCTGAAAATTCTTGAAGCAGAGGTAGTGGTAGATCGGTTAAAATCGGTACCTGCAAGACAAGAAACTGCGCCCATGGCCTTCCGTTTTTGTTTCCGATCGTGCAAATCCATCTCCACCACAACTTTCTGCAACAAAAGTAATGAATTTAGATTCAAGAGATAGGAGATAACGGAAATGAGGATGACTATCACCCTGTAAACGAAGAAATTAGCAGAGACTATTTTGACATGGAGGGAAAGCATCACCTTCATTTTCCGGGGTTCAAAGTCCACAAATCTTGAAGGCTACAATGTCGAGGGGAAAACTATATGGCTACTGAGGTTCGATCATTTATATATATAGAAAGAAGATGAAGAATCGTGAATGCTGAAAAACTGTTCACTCACTTTTCAATTCTTCCAGTGGAAGCGGGTAGGGGGTTTTGGCAATTTTTATTGTTTGGGCCGCCATCATTGACTCTCTTTACTTTGCTTTTCTTCATAAATCTTTGCGCATTTAATAATTAATTAAAGAAATATTGTACGAAGAAAAAAGGTGACACAGCGACCACTTATTCGTGAGCTTTACAAAGAAAAATGGGGTCGCTGAGTAGTGTCACCATTTTGCATCCATGAGCCTTATCTCTTTGAAGAAGCCCTAATAATTGACTAAAAAGAATTTATGTACAAAGAAAGATGGACTTCTTCTGGAAACCAACTAAACTGTGGGCAGGGAACGGGAGGGTAACGCCTTACCTCTGTTCTTTATTTGCATCCAATGATGACTGTATCAGTCTGTATATGTATTTTTGAAAGCAAATAGCAAAATCATGCTTGTGAATTCAATGTCTCAGCTGAAACAATAGTTTGGAAGACTTCATGACAAGAGCAGCGGAAGAAATGATCAAAGAAACCAATGAATTCTGAACAAACAGCATCAAAGCTCTAAAAAAATCTACAGCTACACTAAATGGCATGCAAAGTTTATGTTACCAAGTTTTGAAAATAACTCAAAAAAAAAAAAATCTAACAATAAAGTTTGAGATTCAACATCTTATGTGTGTGAGTCACATTCAATAACACAGCATCAAAAGATTAAACAAGTCAAGCTTGACAAGATTCAAATTTAATAAGAAATTAACAAAAGAGATATTTTGACGTGGAGGGTAAGCATCACCTTCATTTTACTGCATTCGAAGTCCTCACCAGACCTCAACTTATCTAAACAAGGATAATTAAATACAAAGATACGCAGAGAATAGAAGAAAGCAGGTCAAACCCACACATGTCCCTTAATAGATAAGGAACTAAGAGGCGACGACGCTGAAGCTTCGGACCAAGTCGTGGTAACTGCTTTCAAAGCTTCTTAAGTTTTCTTGAGAGTCAGCAAATGAAAGGCAAATATTCCAAGATGCTTGCCCTGCAAGTTTAAACCATGTCCCTATCTAGTTACGTCAATGGGACACCACCGGCTGAGCACAACGTGCCAAATGGTGTGACTTCACGCGGAAACTAACCAAATTGTGGGCCTCGTCATTAGCTATAAATTCTGGGGAGCTTCCCGGGAAAAAAAAATCTAAAAATATTATTTGGAGGTGAATCTCTATTCCAGGTATCTCTATCATATGATGACATATCACATCAAATCTGAAAGCATCATACTTCTTTGGTGCCCGGCCTGATTCTATGATTATCAGCATATGCTTTGAGGGGGCATAAGAGATTAACCAAGATACAACATCATTATTGGAATTATTGCTTTTACCAAGTCCTACTTTCATCCTTTATTACAGAGCCGCAAAACAAGAAATCTCTACTAATGATTGGAACTTCACAAATACATTGGCATTATTCTATGGTGTATTAGACAGCAGCCTCATTTTGTAAAGATGACCGAGCAATGTCTAGCGCCTCCTCAACTGAAGATGCATTCTGAAGCTTGGCTTTATCAACAATAGCTTGGCTCCTCGCAAGTTTAGGAAGAAGTTGAAATTCCTTCAAAAAAAACAATGATGATAATAAGGTGTCAGTTCTAAAATCGAAGCTTTTTTAAAATTTACAAAGTTCACGCCTATAGTCAAGCAGTAAAAACACTAAGCTTTGGACTCCTTTCCTCTCTATAGTTTCATAGTCTCAGATTGTTAATTAGACATGTACATTCACAACAAGCCACCTGATTTTGGGCCATTGCAAATTTTAACCGATCAAAATGTAGACAGCATTTTTCCTGACACTATTGAGGATTCTCATTGTTATTCTTAGAGTTTTTAAGCATAGATTACATTTTTCCTGACAATAAAGTTGTCTAATTCTTTTGTGAATTGCCTATACTATACTTTTGGCATCAGAAACCTGTAGATGTACACTACTAGATACATTAGTCCGAGTCTGAAATAAGACCTAACAATAACTGACTTTTCTCGAGAGGTCTATCTATCTTTTTCATAGTAGAGATCTCTTTAAGCGATTGGGGGTAGGGGATGACTATCCTCACTCTATAACTTATGTTTCTCATTTGATATGCTAGAAAATTTACAATAAAGCACAAAAGAAAAAAAAAAAAAAAAAGAAATAGAAGAAAACAAACATATGAAACCTATACACGAAACTTGTTGATTACAAAACCTCTTGTAATGAAAAGAGTATTATAATTGTATTGGTAACTTAGTATTTCTAAAATTCCAAAGTTTCAAGAAAATTTTCGACACTCATAAAAATGCTAGAGTTTTCATTCTCGATATGACTATATTTTGTTGTATTGACTGCCATCATCAAATGTATCTAAAATTTGGTGAAATAAGAGATTACCTCTGCACTTCCACTTTCAAGGAGAACACCTTTCAGTTTACCTGCAGGCAAGATTAAACTAATTACCGTTTGTCAACATAAAGCTCTAAACCTCTTGAGGAGGGAGGGGGAGGGGGGCGCGGCAGGGTTAAAGCGAATTTCAAACAATTTACACTACCTGATTCTATCCAGAAAGTGGCTATCTTAGGATCAAAATTGCCAATTTCAATCGTCTCTCCAACTGTAAAAAAAAAAAATCATAAATGATCCAAGCATAGGAACAAAAACCAATATGTAATGCCACAATGAACGATTCATTGTTACCGTTATCCCCAAAAAATTGCCACCATACTTTTCTTCGGCTACCTTCATACTCAAATACCCTTGAGTAAAAGTATGGAAGATAATCATACCTAGAAATCATGAAATAATGTCAATTAACGAATAGAATGATTCAGAAGCAGGAAAGGCCACACATAATAAGTTCGTGACTTAGAAATTTAATACAGGAAGAGAAGTTTTGACATACGTGCTTGTTTGGGCACTTAATAATGCTTTAATGCAATGCTGTGCTGATCGACGAGCATGATCCACATGTTCAACTCGCGATATGCGGTCATAAATCTATTCAGGGAAAACCACGTGTACTTTCAGATCAAGCAACAACGATGCTGTATAATGTGGAAGATAAAAAATTAATCAGAAAAACATACCTTTAATGGGAAAGCTGCAACATCTCCAATGGCAAAAATTCCAGGAATACTTGTCCGGAACTGACCATCAACCTGGGATTTGATATTATGATGTTATGTAAATATAAAGTCTTGGTAAACTTTAAATTGTGTTTTCCACCCCACTTTTCCTAGGTTGGACTTATTTTCACAGCTGGAGTTACCGTTCAAAACAGACTAAGTCATTGGCTGAAGAAAACACACACTTTAGTCAATGGCTTTAGCTTGGAACTATATATTACAAGTGTTCCAATTGCCCAGAGTAGGTCCTGTCAAATGTTCACCGACCCAACAATTATGCTCACCTGTATTCCACCAACGCTGGCGTTCAAACCAACGCTTTCAAAGGGACCGACCGCAGGTTTTGCTCCAATACCAATAATTACCTGCAGAAAGAGAACATCATTTTCCATTTCATCAACTTCTCCATCTTGCTTTCTAATTTTCAAACAAACAAGACCAAACTTCTTCTTCATGACATTATAAACCATTCAGTACAAGATGATAAAGGTTGTTCCAGTACATAAAAAGATCTGTTAAATGAAATCCACAAACATGAGCAAAAAGATACCGTATCTGCTTCTATGGTGGATCCATCCCCGAGTTTGACAGAAGCCACACGTCCATCAGAACCAGCTTCTAAGGTTTTTATGGAGGCACCCTGGTGAGCAATTAACAAAGTTCGGAAATTCCATTGTTATGAGGACATTCATACGTAGCTGTTCTGTGGCTAAACTAAAAAGATAATTTTCAACAAAAGATATGCGGGTGCATGAGTGTGTGTGTCTCAGAGAGAGAGAGAGAGAGAGAGAGAGAGAGAGAGAGAGCACCTTTATGAATTTGACACCATTCTCTTGGTACAGTTCCTCATATCTCCGGGACAGAGAAGGAGTAAATAGTCGTGGCAATAGATGATTCTCTGGAAATATGATCTTTATGTTTTAAGAGAAAATGTCAATCATCACCATGGCAATAGAGTAAATGGTCTTTGCTTTTCTTAAGAACAATGAGTTCAAATAAGATCAGCTATAGAATCAAAAGAGAAATATCCAAATGTAGGTTATTCCAATATGTGATGTCATTAAGTTCTCCCATCATATTAAACAAAAAATTTACAAGTTCCCAATCCTGTAGAAAGAGCCTAGGAATGGGTACTGAACAATCCTAACAATATTGGCGCCATGATGGCTTTAATCAAGGTATTCTGGTCTGCAGAACAAGAAAATAGGCTAGAGCTTTCAGGCTTATTTGGCAGCGGTTCACATACACCAAACAAGAAAATAGGTCCAGAGTCTAATAGATATGATAAGAAGTGGTGAAACTACCAATATTATTTGCTTAAATTCAGCCCATCCAGTCTATGTTGGAAGCAACAGATTGGACAACAATACATACCGTTGTATCAAGGTTCCAGCCAACAGCTGCAGCAGCAACCTCCATTCCAATGTAGCCTCCACCAACAACGACCACTTTCTGTGCCCTCTCCTAGAAAATATATGCAAAGTTAATTTAAAGGGAAATTCTTTGCACCAAGGAATGGGCAACCTCAAACTATCAAGCAATCCTTGATGAATATACAGATGAAAAATAGTTTCTTTAAGTCAACTTCAACAAAAATTTTGCTTGTCCCAGCTCAACGCCCACAAATATGCTTGAACTAGAGTTTACATTTTGTCAACCAAGCCTCCCTAAACCTAAGAACAAAAACACCTAACTTTTACATATTTTTACAAAACAAATTAAAAGGAAGCTGCCAACAGAAGCATGAAAAAGAAATTACCAACGATGAGACTAGTGAATCAGCATCTGCAACATCACGAATATAGTGAACACCAGGTAGGTTTCCTCCAATTTTCTCTGGAAATCTGAAAAGAAACAGACAAAAAAAAAGGAAGAAGAACAAGAAAGAGGTTAAGAAAGCAACATTGCTCGACTCATTTATATGAGTGGTCTAAAAACTCTGAAATTGAGAACTGATACAAAATGCCAAGGGTACCTTGAAGCTGTGCATCCTGTAGCTATTATCAGCGATCCATACTTTAGCAGCTTGCCCGAATTTGTCATCAGTATTTGCTTCTCTTTATCAATACTTGTTACCGGATCTTCATAAATCATCTAAGCAGAATAGTCAAAATTACAAATTGCTACAAAACATGGATGTTCACCTTAAGGAAAATGAGCAAAGAATCTAAGTCCAAATAAGATGTATCATCCAAACTTTCATAACACAAAAGTGTTTTGTATAACACTTCCCGATTGAAATTCTAAGGTTATGCAATATGAACCTATACATATGATGTTCAGTGCAACAATTCTAATTTTAAGTTTAGTTTCATCAACATGGGGCAACCAAACAAACCACTATTTTTGATTTATTCCAACCAAAGCTCAAACATCATTTACCGAATGAGAACCGAAAGAAAGGAAAAAAAAATTACACAAGTGATTAAAATTAGGAATTCCAAAAGAAGTGAGGTGCAAGATAAAGAGTACCTCTATCCCTTTCTCTTTATACCAATCAGCAGTTTGCCTTTCTCCACCGGATCCAACACAGGTATGAAATCCCTACATCAGATTTAAAATGCAAACAGTATCTGAGTATTTGCCACACTAGAAAGACCTACAAAACTCATGCTAATGATATATATCTTACTTGACACTCAGTTAAACAAAATCAAACTTTTTAGAGGAAAAGAAAAACCAAACCAGTTATCAACTAACGACTGAATTATGAAGCATATGTGTCGTTATTGGCAAAATGCACGAATTGAGCTTCTCAAGTCCAGAAATGCTATGACAAACACATGAATATGTTTTCTAGAATCAAACTTTCTGAGCATTAGTCCATCAACTAATGCAATATCATGGAAATAACTATTGAACCTGGGGTTCCATCTCAAAACACTAGTGCAGAGAGAGGAGTAGACCAGGCCTATATAAGGCGCAAAGTTGCGTGCCACGGTACCGATGTGGGACTGGCTTCCCAACACTCCCCCGCAGTCACACATCACGTGGGCTTAGGCCATGGCAGTGAGAGGTGGGGTCTATTCACATCACCACACGGACACGTGGGTTGGCTCTGATACCATATTGAACCTGGGGTTCCATCTCAAAACACTAGTGCAGAGAGAGGAGTAGACCAGGCCTATATAAGGCGCAAAGTTGCGTGCCACGGTACCGATGTGGGACTGGCTTCCCAACAATAACTATCGTTACATACAAATTACGCAAGGATTAAGCTCCTCAAGTCCAATAAAGCATGAACACACTTAATAAGGTTACAAAGAAAAAAGAAGCAAAAGCTCTGAATACTAACATCTTAATTTCAATCCGTTAACAAATGCATTACAAAGTAAACAACTGTCCTTACAGGTAATCGTGCTGGCTTCTTATCTAAAGGAAACAAGTAAGCTTTCGTCAAAGCCGGCCGCTCATACGGTGGATACGCCTGCAAAATAATCAGTTTTTTGATAAACAGTTCTTGTCGAAAATTCAAACTATGACTTGCATTCGTTGGTTAAGCTAACAAACAATTATGACACTAAAAATGGAGTCGGACTCACCTCCTTAGACACAATACAAAGGCGTCCGTCAGCCATGCCATGCTCGACGAAAGTCCGACCTGCGTAGCCAGCCGCATTGCCACCTCCAACGATCACATACCTTTATTTAAAAATAAAAAATAAGAATACAACCAAAAAGATCAATCACATCTCAATCAACTCCTAACCTCAAACTCAAATCGCAATTAAAAACTCACTCTCGATTCTCGTTCGCAAACGCCGACGAGGCCGCCACGTAGCTTCGTCTCGAAACACCTCCCAGTCTGATCGATGCCTGCCGGTGAGACCGACGCAAAGAACCAGACTGAGGGCACCAGAGCGAGAGCCCCTGCTTTATCTGCAACGAGTTCGACACCATCGCCATCAATCTACGCCCTGTAGCTCGTAAAAACCAGAGAGGAAATCAGAGATTAGGTTCTGATCACGAAGAATCGTTATCGACGAAGTTGAGCTTGCACTGAACCTGAAGGCATGGCAGAGAGACGTTCGCTTCTGAAATTATATTCGTTGGAGGTGCTCGAGATTAAACTATTGACGGTGGCTCTAGAGGAGCTCCAAGGGACAGGGGTCAGGTCAGTTGGAGTTGGAGGGAGTAACGAAACGGCGGCGGTTTGGGCTGTCAGGCTGCGGCTGGTCAGTGAGGTCACTGACTGCAAGCGTATAACATTTTGTTTATTGGAGGTCGTTGCTGGACCGTAGGAGCTAACCCGAGACCAACAGGTGTTGAGCTAAGTTCTTCTGGAGTTTTTGAGATATTTATCATGTAAATATCAAACATGATATTATATTTTATTTCGAGATTTGTCAAATACTTAGCTTACAAATTGTTTATCTTCTGATTTAAGAAATATTTAGAAAATTACTTATGATGTACTTAAAAAGTTTAAAGAATCACTTTGAAAATATATAATCGTTACTAATAAAAATTAATGTTGTTAGAGCTTATATCATCCTTCATGTTTTGGAAGTAATAAGATAGAAACACATTAATGTTATAGAGATCATCTTGACCTTTCTTCTTTTTTTCCTGTTAGGTAATAAGAGGTTGGGGTTCTAAAGTTTAAAATTTAAAATTTAGGTTTTTAAAAAACTTATTATTTAATGTAAAAGTCAATTTAAGAGGTGAAAGAACTCGTTATTTTATAAGTATAATTCTTAATATATTTCTTAACAATGACTATTATACTTAAATTATTAGACCATAATGGCATTACATTACATGAGTAATACATAAGCTCAAATCAATAAGAGCTAATAAAGTGTTTAAGGAATTTTAATATCACTTTAATAAGTTTATTGTCTAATTCAAAAATTGAATCAAGATATTATAAAACTCATTATCTTATAAATATAATTCTTAATAATGTGAAATTTATTACCAATATGTTAACATAGACTTTAAATGGCTAATACCTAAGTGACTTCTTAACCAGACGATCTTGACTTATCTAATTAACAAAAAAAAAAAATCATAGTTTTGGGTATTTAGCTAAAGTTTTTCCACTCTAATGTTGTGCTAGCTTTTAAAACTAAGATGGGTAAAAAGGTGAAATAACATGTGGCTTCTCCATATAATTTTACTTTATTGAATAGCATAAACAGCTCTTTAGTGAAGTTTAATCAAATTATTTTAATACTATTTGAGACTGTCAATTTGCCAAGAAATGTGGTGGTGTGGAGTATCACAAATAGTTCACTTTTATTTTCTTGGATTTTTCCTTTTCTTTTTCTGAGTTAGGTGGTTGGATGAACATGCAGTGGAGAGAATGTGAAGTAATCAGAAGGTGAAAAAGGTAGGTAATCTAGGGTCTTCGGCCACCATGAAAGTTGTAGCACCATGATTACAATCATGAACCGGCATAACCATTCACGCGCTTTAAGCTTTAAATGCGGCATGAACAGAGAAATTGTCATGAACATTTTCTGGCCTTTCAGTGGATGGAAAAGGAAAACGACGAATTCATGGAATCATTTGGTGTTTAAAAGTCTTGTTAATGAATATAAGGCAATACCAGATATGTTGCCTCCATTAATTGTAACATTGTGTATAATATTTCCATGTAATATTTTTGTATTCAATACATTTATATGTATGCCTTATATGGAATAGGTCTTATCCGATAAGAGAAGATATAGTAAATTCTCACACTCGCTGGTACTTAGTTTGTTACAAGTCCCAAATTAGACAGACCTCTAAAGTTGCAGTCTCATGGTCTATTCAATTGTTTGGTTTGTAGGAAAATTTGATGGAAATAAGGCAGGAATTCTCAACAAAGAAACTGAAAGCCTATAATTCTGCAGTTATGATACAAATTAGGCTAGATTGGTTCTGTACATCGTCGACCAAAGAACCTTCTGTACCCAAAAACAAATTAGCAATTGACCGAGAAACTAAACAGAGTACATTACACATGGAGGGATGGATGCTTCACCACAACCTTGAAGTGGCTGAAGTGGCTGAAGCCATACTCTTTCATGAAAGACCCTTCTACAGGACAGGATCAATTCCTCTGAACAAACTGAACCAGGGATCAACAAGATTACCTTAGGGGGTTCCAAAATTTAGATTATGGGAGTAGACACTTTCGCACCTTGGTCCATCATGTTGAGAACGTCTGCCCTACTCCTTACGATCCTATGAAATACCTCTCTGATCTGTTGCTGCAAAGGCACCAGGCCTTCCTCCATCTTCTTGCAATTCTCAGCTAATTCAAGCACCTGTGCCGCCATCTCCTCCAAGCGTTCGGGCTCCCCGGGGAACTGAAACGAGTCGGCAAACTCAATCAGAGACAGCCCCAGCTTCTCCAGCCTCTGCGTCTCCTCGAGTAACCCAGCCCACTTGTTCTTCTCCTTCTTCTTCTTCCACTCCTCACCAATTCTTTCCTGCAAAACGATCATGGACTGAGCCCAGCTCTGTTGTCTCGGAATCTGGAAATGGGTCGGCAATCCGCTCCTTTCCTGGCATGGAATCGCCGCGACCAAAGCCCACATCACAAAGACCACGACCGTACTCATTATGTACAACGGTAAAGCCAAGCCGGACGATTCCCCGCCACGAGGTGCCACGAGATTGGCGGACATGGCCTGGATTTGCTTTGCTGCTGACCAACCCCTTGCCATGGACCACGACAAGGACCGGAATTGCCCCACAACGGCTCGGTCTCTATTCGACGGCGCACCCCGCCGGCCGAACGACCAGGTTCGCTCGGCGGACTTGTGGGTGCTACCCTCCTGGTCCCCGAGCGTCAACATCAGCGAATTCAACGCCTTCTTGGATCGCCGAACCTGGCCATCCCCGATCGGCCTCTGTTCCAACGCCGAGACCGCGATCTCCGCCAGCTTCTGATAGTGTCTGACCGACTCGACGCCGTTCACGATCGCATTGCAGACGTCCAGCGCCTTCACGACACGGTCATGGAACTCAGGGATGAGACGGTCCATGGGGGGTTTTCCAATCTGGGACTGGTCGCGACCCATTAGCATCATGGCCTTGAACTCCGCCTCGCAGCAGAGAAACACGTCGAGGAGCTTCCGGAGCCAGGAGATGGAAAGCAGGGGTTCTTCTTCAGAGGTGGAAGACAGGAGGTTAGAGAACCGATCAGCGACGTGCTTCTGGAAAAACTCAAGGTCCTCGAGCTCCTGCTCGTGGTTTCCATCCATGGACACCACCTGGTTTCGGCGGATACTAATCCGGTTCAGGAACGAACTCTGGTTATCCGTCGGCCGCATTGTAACGTCTGAGCAAAAGAATTCTGCTTTGGTTTTCTCGAACAGAGAGAGATAACAAAAGCAGAAGATTGGGAAATCGGAATAGATACGACAGGGAAAAAAGGGCAAGAAGAAATCAGAAAAAGAACAGGTCCGAGGATAACTGGCCGGGACTAGAATGTCAATATATACCGACCGAAATTTAAGGCCATGACTTCTCGGGGATGAGACCGTTTCCTCTTTTCTTTTTGTGGACGCTGACTTGGCTCACCCTTTGCCATGTTCTTCATTTTTATTCATCTCCCACACTCCCAACTAACCAAGGTACATTTCCGTAAGATACTTAATAATAGTGTTGAAATGGTTTTCCAATTTCTTTCTTTCTCCATTTCCCTGCTTTGTTATCTAAAAATAATTCACGTTTACTTTCTTCTCTTCATCTATTTTTTAAGTTTCTAGACAAAATCTTATCCATTGTTAAGCCGTGTGTAGAAGTAAAATCTTTACAATTTTAATTGTTTTGAACTTTTCTCACGTCTATATATATAGATATATATCCTTGGGCACCAATTAATTTAACAAATTTTTCTCGCATAACATAAAAAAGGAAAAGGCTTGTATTACTAAAGACATTTATAATAAAATCTTGAAATACTAAACCGGTAAATTATTGCTAAAATTATTGATGTCACATTTAGTTTAAATGTCCCAAATTGTTATACACTTCAATCATTTTATAAAAAACAATCAAGCTTAAAAACTACTCTCAATATTTTTATTTTGAATATTGTTCCCAACATAGTCTTTTGTAAGCCCAAGCTTGCTAGAGGCTTTTTTTATATATAAAAAAAAATAAGAGTGATATTGAGATAAATTTTATTAATATCAATCAAATTGGACATAATAATCATATCTCGAATAAACATAAATAAAAATCAGTCATTATAACATAATCAGATGCTTAACCATAAAGGGTTTCATAAACATGTAATAAACCACCACATGTGATCTAATACCAATTGTTATGTATGATCCCTATCTAGAGAATAGCATTTAGCTAAATAAATGGATGAAAATAAGGGAATTTAGGGAAATGATGGAGCCCAGTCAGCAAGCCACAAAAGCTGGTGGATGGCGGGGGACGCGTCGTCGGATCAGACAGTCCAACTAGTCCGGTCCATTTGTCAGAGTTGCGAACGTGAGAGAGAGAGAGAGAGAGAGAGAGAGAGAGAGAAGAGAAAGGGTGAAGCAATGGAGTATTGACCAGGTCCAGGGACCACGCGATTCCCTTCGACGCTTCCGCACGACCTGGTTAAGCCTGCCCCTTGCTCGCCTTTACGGCCCTTCCAAGCCTCTGCACTGGCTTCTTGTCCAGCCTTGCACCTTTTCTTCTCTTTTTTTTTTTTTTTATGTCCATATTTATTAGTTAACAAATTTTACATTTTCTTATTCAATTTTAAATTATAGATTTTAATAATGCGGGTATGAACGTGTTTTTGACTTCGATTGCTAAACACGTTACGTGACACAAGTTTTGATCGTTGATTAAATTAATCGTTGGGACTTATAGTTTGGGACATCGGTCTTTTTTCTAACTGTGCTAAATATCTTTTGTAAATTCAAATGTGATCTTTGGATTAAGTTAATCATATTTCTTCGTGAACTAAGCAAAGTCAAGTTTATTTTCTTTATCTATCCAATTCAACCAATAGACTGTGTCAATCTTTTAAACTTTTGTTTTATTTGATCGCATCTATGGGTGGAATCTCATCTACTCAAAACTATACTGGGTAACTGCTATTAGTGTTTATAATCTCAAATTTGATGAGCAAAAACAATTTCGTTGTTGTTTAGATAACTTCTTCGTTCAGGTCGCCCAACTCTAATGGAGCCAATGGTTACCTGTATGCAATTGAGAGTAAACAGTGAGGAAGATTTAAGGCCAAGAGGACAAGAAAATTGTTAAGAACATGGGCGATGAATTATAGAATTTATTATACAATGGTCGGTCTCAACATCCACATCAAATGTTGAATTTCCTGATACAAACCTCTGACATTAGTAGGCCGGCTGGAAAGAAAAGAAAAGGCAAAAGGGGGGAGATTCGCATCCACCAGGGTGACCCACAGAGGCTGCAGTTTCTGCGGTTAGTCTTTGATTGATTTTTTATCTTTGCCTGGAAGAATCAAGGACATCAAGTTGCTCAAGCCGTGGGGTTTATGCTTAGTATGAAAGCCCAAATAGCAAGATAACTTTTTTAATTCGAAGTTTATATATATGTAAAGATTTTCTAAACTATAGATCAAATTTTAGCTTAAACTTTTAAAAATTCTCACTCGGTATGAGAGGCTTTAAATATAGTATATTTTGTGCTACCTTAAGCTTAATAATGTTTAGTGTGTGAGACAAAAATGTAATGTTTAAATGAAGATTAATTTTTAGATTGAACCTTTAAACTTTATTATAAACTAAACAAAAAAGATAAATCAAAATAACAACATGACTCAAGATGTTATTTCTCAACCAGAGGACAGGTTTCTCAACAAATACAATGGTCAATAACTTCAGAACTGTAATCTTTCCAGCGATGGAAGGATCTGTGAAAGTTTCTAGCAGTTAAAGCGAAAGACGCCCATGATTGGAAGATTTAGATTTTCAGCTGACTTTTAAAGAACGACCTGAAAATTTCTCATGGAGTTCTAGTCAATCTTCCAAAGCACCCAAAGCATATTGAATCTGATGGAACAACAGCGAAGTCAAGATTTGTAACAGATGACATCGGGCTGAAGGACTAAATCAAGATTATTTTTTTGTTTTATTCCAAAATTCCAAGAGATTTAGCTGGGTAGTTTGGCACAGGTAGCGAAAAATCTGCAATAGTGTCTTATCTGCATCATTAGCTACCATTGGGGGCTTAAAAGCTGCTAATACATGCCAAAGGGAACAAACAAAAGGTGGTTGAGATGTTAAGAGTTCGTATTATCTATATTAAATATGGTTGTTGTATATTATTAATATCTTTAAATATTCTATTGTCACAAGACTAGTTTTGAGAATACAAATTAAATATTTAAGCATTAGATTAAAGATTTGGTTTATGTTATTTTGGTGTAGACCAGCATATACTTAAGATGAGAAGATATGCAAAATCATAGTTGTTCCACATCATTTTTATACACCCAAATAACCCAAGTTAAATATTTAAGTATGCATTAGATTAAAGATTTGGTTTATGTTATTTTCGTCTATACTAGCATATATTTAAGATGATAAGATATGTGAAATAATAATTTTTCTACATTGTTTTTATATACCCAAATAATACACTTGAGTGTCAAACTTGAAACCATCATTTAGTTTATGTAATCTTCATTTCATCATTGCATCCCATTATTTGTAGGCTAACATATACTTAAGATGAGAAGATGAACAAAATAGTAGTCCCACATCATCTTTATACACCCAAACTAATACACTTAGGTGTCAAACCTAAAACCATCATTTACTTTGTGTAATCTTCATCTCATTGTTTCATCCCATCATTTGTAGACTAGCGTACACTTGAAATGTACTAAATAGTAGTCATCCCATATCACATCCCATCGTTTGAAGACTAGCATGTTTATGTAATCTTTTGTCCTATAATTAGTAGACTATTATGTACTTAAGATGAGGAGACGTGCTTCTCCTACGATCTGGCTTTAAAGTCAAAAAATATTGGCTCCCTGTAACAACCAACATAAGTATTCTTGCATGAAAATGAATGTACCGACAAAGGGTTAGATCCAATTTTCTCTCCTAGGGGTTATCCAACCTTTACAGGGCGAGTCCAACAAGAACACGAGCTTCGATGGTGATGGGCATGGTTTTTTAAAGTTCAAGTAAACTCTTCTGCCATGTTTAATTAAGAAAGAAGCTCAGCAACCCAATTCTAGTTTCCTCGAGTCTGTCCTCACTTCGGACAAACTAATGGCTATCATGCCAACTTTTCCACGACTTTCGCCATTGAATATTCCGGGATAACATGGGTTTAGTAACATTTCTTTTTCTAGGCTTTCGCTTTCTGATATTTGAATACATTCTTTGTGTCCTTCTGTTCCTCTTATGTTTCAGTGCATTCCTTCTATCCCGGAATATTACTTGCTGATGTAATTATTTGCTTGAATAGATCCAGATGCTTGCTTTCTCAACTATGGCTTTAGAACATAGACCAATGCAGTGGAAGCATTGTTAAAAAAAATAAAAAAATTAATTTGCAAATATCAATGATACCGTTATATGTAGAGGATATTACAAATAATATAACACTTTCTAACCCTCCATCCTTCGTAGCTACCTTAACTAACAATAATGTATCATACACCTAACAATAGACCACAATGTTGTTGAATCATATACCTCAATATCATATTAGGAATTTATTATTTTTTTATAATCATTTTCTAAGAATGAAAATTTTAAATAATGTAAAACATTGTAACACGTACAACAATTGTTATCCCAATCAGAGCTATTATAACAAAGTCTCAATAAAACAAGGGTAAGTAAAAAGAGTTTTTGAGAGGGAGAACTAGGGAGGGTGGATTTGATCTTCATTTCCTGTTTTATTTATAGCCACACACGAAGGATTTGCATTGTTGGAAATCTTGATTTAATGGTACCTGAGCAAGAAGTCTAGTCATGGAAAAATGCCAAAGTATTTGTCGTTAGCAATTATGGTCGGAAAGTGACACTTAACATGTTGAAGATACATCCAAAGCTGCTCAAATGCTACGAGTCAACCTTCTAACCTGGATAAAGATTCGATCCCCATTTGGACTGGGTTACTTCCTTTGAGTGCTTCCCATGTCTTATAAACGTGTTTTTCTAGATTTTCTTGGATTAAGTAGGAGATTCATATCCTCTTCATCCAACCTAACAAGCAAGTTGTACGACTCTCACAACTATTTAGGCTCTTGGGCTTGGCTTTCTTGGATTGCTGTAACTTGGGCCTCAAGGGAGCAAGATACGCAGCCTGGTTGTGACTTGTGGGGTGGGTTGGCCTTGGCCTCCATCCAATTGCCCGAACCTTATGGTTTGCCAGAATATTGGTTAGGTTCTGCAAGAAGTCGATCTTTGTATCATAATTTGAAGATAAAATCTTTAGAGGATTCTTAAACCAAGATTTATATCATGCCAACTAAGAAACTGCTTCCACTGAAGGAAAGAAAGGCCGTCTGGGGCTCAATATAGGGTGGGAGTGATAGCCGAAGAAGGAAAGAATCGGGGTCCATACGAAGATTCAAGGTAGGGTAGGAGAGGGAGGTTGGAGGATGCGGAATAAGCAGAGGGATTTGGGGACGTACTGATTTTGAGAGCTTGTGGTAGGGACATTTCATCCATGACTTAATAACTTAACCAACCATGCTTTCAAAGAGAAAGTCCCATTATTGTTTTAGCTCACTAATCAATACTTAAAATCCTAATGGTAGGCCCGAAGCCACTCCATTGCTCCTCCTTAAAGCTAAGTATAATCATTTATCCTTTTCACTTCATCCTAGAGGTCTTTTTTAAAAATGATTTCTTTATTAGTTTCAAAGCTTTAGCTTGCGATCCATCCAAGCAAAAATCACTTCCAATCTTCACATCAATGTGGTAAATGATTCCCATCAATCAACAGCCACCGTTGCTTTCACTTGATCGCTACATCTCTTTCCATTTCTCCATTTCTTTCCTCTATACCAACGTGTTAAATGCTATCTTCATCTATACGAAGAAATAATACGTCGGCACTACTCTTTCTAATTAACTAATCCTTGATTAACTTTAACCAGGATGGAGACCCGGCTTTGTATGCCAAAGAACCTTTGGCTTGGTGACAGAAATCAAGCAAACCAGTATCATGATTGACAATTTCATGTGTCGGCAGCTCCCAAAAAAAAGAAAAAAGAAAAAACCAACATTCATTGTTGAAACAAAGTGGGTTTCTCAATTCCCATCTCGACTTGCTAATTCTGCAACACCGATCCAGATTCTTGACTGCTGTGATTCATTCCAGGTATAGAATTTTGCCAAAGGATGATCAAAGACTATTAATTTCTAAGTTATACATGGGTCTAATCGAGGGATCCTTGTAGATCAATCATCGAATTCGTTGGATGATATCAACCATGCTACGTATAGACGCTAACCCTACACAATAGGGCATTATTCCTTGTAAATTAAGCGAAGATACAATTAAGTCAAACTTATTTATTGGGCTTCTATTGCAACTCTCGAAACACAAGGCAGCAAGCTACCTTTTGTCCCTCTCACGTCCCAAGGATTCTCATAGAAGCCATGAGAAACTGACATGACATGATGTAATCGTCACCATTATGGCTACCAAATGGTAATGAATAGAATGAAGACATTATAAGTAAGTATCAAGAAAAATCATAATTAAGCAATTTCATTTTCATGTCTCCAAATGTTCCCTAACTAATTCAGCTTGTGGTTCCAATCACTCCCTTGTATAAAGCTTCCAACATGGAGCTCTATGGGGCATTCCAGGAGCTATCCCCGCTCGATTTCTCTACCAAATTACGCATACAGAGAACACTCTGAAGTTTCACTGGATGTCTCTAAGAGTTTTCTGGGACCTTTACAGTGTCATGAAGAAGAACAAACACCTACTTACTGTTATTAATTACACGGTTACAGAAACATAAAATCTCTGGTTTGCTTGATCAAATTGGCGATGACGGCTGCTTTTTAATTTTCTTATTTTTACACACGTATTTAACTCACATACTCAAGTGTCGAACCTCAACCTTGCAAACTTACCACTGACCTAATAAGTCAGTTGCTTCTCTTTCGTTATTGGGATTTTGAGTATGTAAATACAATAATAATTTCCTTAAAAAATCATTAAACGACAAGACCACCCATTTTCCCAATTAAAAATTCATGATCCATGGGTTGTCGGCACTTGACAACGTACAGTTGGGCAGCATCGGATAGTTATTGCTGTTTGAAAAGCTTTTGTTTGGCAGCCAGTTCGTGGATTCACTGTTGGAATTGAGTAATCGAGTAATTGTTTAAAAAAAAAAATTGCAGAAGTCACCGGCGGTTGTATACTATTAATTGGTTGCAGAAAGAGAGACAGAAGAAGAGGTATAGGCAACGATGAGAAGGAGAGAGGAGGGTCCGTGGAACCACCGGCAGGGTTCCGGGTACGTGCGTTGGTTACGTAATATTACAATTGTACGTAGAAAACAGTGACGTGGGAATAAAGTTGATGGAATGTCGTTTTAGGGTTAGATGGAGCTCGGGTCCCTCCGATGGACCCCATCCGGTTGTAAATGTCGGCTGAGTTGTACTTCCTCTTCCTTTTTAAGGGGGAGAGAAACAGGCCAAACTCTTGCACAGCCATTCCAATTCCAATCCTTTACACAAACAAACAAGTCCTTGCAGGGATACGAAATGGGTCACCACTCTTGCTGTAACCAGCAGAAGGTGAAGAGAGGCCTTTGGTCGCCAGAGGAAGATGAAAAGCTCATAAGATACATAACCACACACGGCTATGGCTGTTGGAGTGAAGTCCCTGAGAAAGCTGGTCATCTCTCTTTCTCTCTTTCTCCCTGTGTTTCTGTATCTCTCTTTCTCTGTCTTAACATGCAAGAATCTGAAACAAACTGCTTCTGGGTCACATTTTCAGGGCTTCAAAGGTGTGGAAAGAGCTGCCGGTTGAGATGGATTAATTATTTGAGGCCAGATATCAGAAGGGGGAGGTTTACTCCGGAGGAGGAGAAGTTAATCATCAGCCTCCATGGCGTAGTAGGAAACAGGTTTAAATGACTCCATATTTTCTGCTCTGAAAATCAAATAACAGTGATTATTTTAGTCTATCATTCAAGCTTTTGATTTTGCCTCTTTCTGGTTTTGCCGCAATGAAACTGTTCCTTCGTGGTGTCTTGTCAAGCCAAAGTAAGTATAAATTTTTAGACGATGCTGCATCAAAGCCTGTGAGTGCGTGAGACGCTAATGTTTCAATCGTGGGATGCAATTCTTTAGTGCTGTGGGAGCTGTTCCGGGGACAACTTGTCAGAAAAAGGACTGCTGTCTTTTTAATATTTTAATCAAACTTTAACGCGAAGTCTTTGAATAAGTATTCAGCTTGTCTTGAACAACAGCCAGAAGCAATCTCACTGTTTAATTGGTTCCCCTAGTAGTGTCACCTACATATTTCGAGTCGTTAAGACGGCAATTTCAGTGGTTGAAATTAATGTTGTCAGCCGAAATACATGTTCATGCACTGTATTCTGACAAATCTTCTTCTAAACGCTTGTTATTGTTTGATATAGACATGCAAATTGTGTTTAAACACAGAAGCATGGTATTGTAGATTTCTGAAAATGAAGTCTAATCTTGCACTTTTGTTCTTTCATTTAACTCTATGTCGATTCCTCATACGTATGATGGTGTTGTAGGTGGGCTCACATAGCGAGTCACTTGCCGGGAAGAACAGATAATGAGATAAAGAACTACTGGAATTCATGGATAAAGAAGAAGATAAGAAAGCCTTCTTCTTCATCTCCAAGCACCAGCGGCAGCACCAGCGGCGCGGAGCATTCCCAAATGGGTTACAATTCGAGCCAACTAGATTTTGTGAATCAAGATTTGACGCCAAAGCAGCCACTTCATGAAAGCCTATTCTCTTCTTCGTGCCCTTTATTTATGTTCGACACTTCTTCACTAGATGGGACTCCAGAAAATAATATGCGATCCGAGTATTATCAGGATGCTGTGAGTTTCAACAATGAAGCCTGGAGTATGAACCAACATCAAGTCCAAGCTCTTCCCCCTCCGACTGTTTTCACGGCGGCCATGGATACGAGTTACTTGCCTCCTTTGATAGATAACATGGAAAACATGGTGCCCATTGAAGTACAATCCTGCAGCATAGATGAAGAAGGCGATATAGGATTGGAATGCTTGCAGAGGCAGGAGTTGAATGAATGGGTTGAAACCCAACAACACTGCTCAAACTTTCTTTTCTGGGAGAACGTTGAAGGACCACTAGGTGGGGAAGAAATTGGACCAGCCTCATCGAAGGTGGAGGCTAATTCACTAACTGCTTTTCCTTCGTCCGTATGAGATAATCATGATGATGGTGAGCGGAGATCCCCACCATTTTCCCTCCTCCCGTTTTATCTCTCTCTTTAGGAAGACTTTCCATGATCCAGGCTTTTGAAAAAGTTGGTTTTTGCTTCTTTTGGTGAGATTGTGAGTTGTGAGTAAAGGCGACATAAGAATGCATGCCATAAACGTTTGACAGTGTTTGGAAACGGAAGAGGAAACGAATAACGCAACGCGACAAGATGCAAAGTTTGACGACAACGATCAGAGTCCTTGCCTCGCTCGTAGTGTTGAATGATTGATATGGTTTTGCCCTTTCAATAACAATCCAGATTGACTTTCTCGCATGTTTTCATGCTAGAATGTGTGCTTGTGTGTTTGATTAGTCCATGTTAGGTGGTAATCAAAAGTTTATTGTTATTTATTCCCTTAAGATTTTGGTTTCCAATGGTAATTCCAATATATTTGTTCCATCAAACACTCATTAGGAGCTCCCTAATATCCCGTACGTGCTTCTCAAAACTCCTGACAATATATTTGTCCGTGGAATCAAGGAAAATTTTGGTGCTTTTCATTATGCAACTTCGTGACTAATTTAGTGCATAACATACGTCATAGAGCTTCCTAAATTTCCTACTAGAAAAAAAAAATGTCATTCAAATTTTTAAAATAACTTTTAAATTAGACTTTAAATCTTTTAATATGTTATTTGAATTCAAATTAATCTCCTTTGATTTATGTTTAAAGCTGTTAAATATATTTGGAATACATAAAAATGTTAAAGATGATAGTCCTACATTAGAAAGATACAATCTTTGAATAGTATTCAAATAGAAAAAATGTCATCTCTACTCATAAAACTATCTATTGGGTTTTGTATACAAAACGAAAATTTTATATTAGAAATATGATCTCTTATGGAAAAGTTTAAATAAAGAAAATATCTCTCTAACTTTTAAGTTGAATGTTTGGGTCTTTAAAACTTTTGATATGGTATTGGAGTATATGTTAAATCTATTTTATTTCATCTAACCTTGAACCCAATGTCACTTAGTATGTAAAGACTTGTGCATAAAGTCAAAGTCTTACACCAAATGTGTAATTTCTTGTGGTGATGCTTAAATAAAAAAAATACTTCTCCAACTCTTAATTTAGTTTTTGAGCTGAAGTTTTTTAATAAGTTTAAATATAAACTTATCTTTAATACTTTCTTTTTAGAATCGGCCAAGGAGAGTGTCATTTCATCGATCATTACTCCGATCTTTGTTACACTACAGCGGCGACAGTCCATATAATCCCTGGACGTGTGATGATTGTAGGGCGAGAAAGAAAATTTGTCAAAGCAGCCATGTTCATCACTTTGTAAAACCGGTGATGATGGTGTCCGGCACGATGGATCGGTATCTTTGAAACTAATCGTATGGTCATCAACTCCTGAAGGAAAAGTACCACCTTATCTTCCGCCGGACAGTGCCCCACGACTGCTTGGCAGCTCGTCGTTTGTTGCATGTACTTTCTCCGGCCATTCACCTATTGAAGACCGTGGTTCGGTGGGGAGTTGCTGCATGAGATAATAATAAAGAGGACAATAATAGCAGCAATAACAAGTGGGGCATTCTGGAAAAAGTTTCATAAATATAAGCCATTTGCACATACAAAGTCCCAATGATCACATCCTCATGACTGCAGACGTTCCCATCAAAGAAGGATGTGATGCTTTAATCAATCTTTCTTGAAGGCTTTCGTGTCAATCAATCTGCATTTTTAATAAGTGCTCTCTAATTTGAGTTAGTTTCCGTAATCTGAGAAAAGTTTTTCTTAGAAAGAGAGGAAAAGTGTCTCCAGTGCATTACTGTATTTTGAAATGATATGAAAATTCAAGCCAGAAAAAACTGCACCTTCGTACCTAAGGGGCCCGTTAAGAATTATGTAAGAGTATCTCATACTAGTTAAAATTATGTTTGAAAAATATTTCTAAAATGTAATACATACCGTTTTCTCAAGAGTTAATTTTAAAAAACGATATTCTATAACTCTAAAATGTAATTGGCAAACAGAAGCATCTACATGCTCGTGGAGTCAGGCGTAATTCAGTGGAACTGTTTTAGCATGCAGGTTTTTGTTTGTCACCCGAGAAAATGAACTTTGGAGATTGCTTCCTTGTGGTCCTTGACTAAAGCTTATACAAGAAAAACGTCTTTCTATAAAAAAAAAAAAAAAAAAAAAAGAGGCAAAAGAGTAGTCATACTTTCCTTCTTTAGGCCCATCTTTGTGTCCTTCATAGCTACGCCTTGTGAAAACTTTTTCCCGACTAGGTACAATGGCCAAATCATGTATGAGTGGGAGGTCCTCTGCAATGATTCGTACCATCAAAGTCCCACGTCCGATGGATACACTTGAGAGTGACAAGGATGACACTAACCCGTTTTCCCAATTCAGGGAAAAAAAAAAAAAAAAAGACGCTGTTCTTTTTATAGTCTTATGACAAAATACAAATGGTACAACCAATAATCAATACTGTAGTAAAGTTTGTGATGAACAGTAACTTCCATTATCCTTTGGCACAACTAGTCATGCTTGGATGTGGCTAATATATGATCCATTGGGTAATGTCACCTATATCATGGGTTCTAATTTATATAAAGACAAGGTAGAAGCCTTTAATTATACACATTGAGAGTGAAATTTGTTGATAATACTATCTTATCAGGTAGAAACTCACTAATCTATGTATGCTAAGGTTTGTAGCTCCAAACTTAACCCTTAAACAAGTTTAGTTAACTAAAATTGTATAAATAAATAAGTTACATGTCAAAAAATCTCCATTCATCTAGGATTTTCTCAAACCATTTGACCCGCCAACTAACTTCTAAAACTCTTTATGGTTATGTTCATGATTTATCATTGAGGACAGGTCAAATCTCAACAAGATTACTCTATTTTATCTTTTTCAAAATAAGCACTCAAAATTATTAGCCACAATTAAGTAATTATTTGCAGTTGTTGAAGAGGATCAACAATCCTAGTTGCTGAAGATTGTCATCTTCAAATCACTTTCCTATGATCCAATCAAAATCACGATGACAATAGGTTTAAAGAAAAAAAATTAATGGAAGGAAAATCTTTGAAGGCTTGGACAAAGAAAAACGCTTCAAATTGGAAAGTTTATTTACTTTATCATCGAATAAATTAAACCTTTGTGTCAAAATGATTACAACCTAATAATATAAAGCAAAATTTCATCAAATATTTTAATTATTTAATGATTTTTTCCATGCACTACATAGAAACTATAATACCTTTTTCTTTTTTCACTTATTTAAAACTTTGTTAGTCAAATGGAGGTTCGTTGAATCCATTGACACTATGAAACCCATGGTAAACCTCTTTGGGCCTTAATCAATTCACTCCTTTCTTTTTATCTTCTGAGTCCATTAAATGCCCATGTCCACTTGGGACTTCGGTCTGTCGAAGCACCCAGAGTTCAAAGGGGTGAACCTGCAAGTGAGAAAGTTGTTGGAGAGCTCTAGGTCCAAGGAGTATGTGTGCGAGGCCATTTCCTGGATTTTCCACTACTGTTGCCTTTATCATGATGCCCCTAAATTCCTAACATTACCTTAACCTTTCTTCTAAACGCTTAGTTAATTAGTAATAGGAACTCTAATTGTAAAATTTGGGATTCAATATTTTATTTGAATGAGTTTAGTGCATGTTTTGTAATATTAAAAAAAATTAATAAATTAAATTTAAATAAAAAAATAAAAACCTTCGATATTTTAGTTTCCCCACCATCCAGAAGTAGCAGGTCCAGCTTGCTGTTCACCCTTGTATTGACCCACCCAATGTAAATTCATATTCTTTGTGGTGATTAGTTGTTAATATTTCTTATCTTGTTTGGCGTGACACGGATTTGTTTCTAAATTTGTGTTCATGAGATGTCTTCTAATTAGTTCAAATTTGATGTTATGAATCAGCGATCCTCCTGGTTTTGAGGGAGAAAGGAATGTAAATTCTTATTCTTTGTGGTGACTGGTTGTTGATATTGCTTATCTTGTTTGGCGTGACCCGGATTTGTTTCTAAATTTGTGTTCATGGGATGTCTTCTAATTTGTTCAAATTTGTTGTTATCAAGCAGCGATCCTCCTGGTTTTGAGGGAGAAAGGAGATTCGGTGACCGAGATGGTACTGCAGATGTCCACGCAGGTCTGTCAGTTACTCCGGTGATAGGGGTGGAGCACCGGCTGAGTACAGGCTTAGTGTTGTTCTTTTGATTTGTAACATGGTTGTATGCTTTATTGCTATAAGTATGGAGTTATGTCTACTTGTGATTTTTATTTCTTTTAAACAGAGGAAGTTGTTTTTTGTTTTTTTTTCATTTTTTTTGTTTTTTCAACTTTAAGAAATAAAAATGGTATCTTAAAAAATTTTATTAATATCAATAAGGTTAAGTATAATAACTATACTTCATATAAATAAAAATAAAAATTATAAACCTAATTCTTATAAAAAGACAAGACACTTATATATCAAGTTGCCACACAACACATAAAAAGATAAACAAAAAAATACACTAGACAATGCATACAAAGATACCCTTTATGAGTTAGAAAACCTGGAAAAATTTAAACCTTGAGAACTTGTCTTTAATAAATCTACAAACTTTGGACTTGTCGGAGAATGATTTGTGTCAATGGCTTGTGTTCTTCCTCCATTGTCCCATGTTCCAGGGTTTCCTTTTGTCCTCTTGTCTATTTTTTCTTGCGGCATTTTTGCGTTGCTTATCTAGTTTGAAAAATTTCTTGTTAATACGGGTATTGATACTTGGTGCTCATCTGTTCCTCATATAAACCTTATCGTCTTTCCCCGTTCTTTCTTTTTTTGGTGGGGAAGAGATGGACGGCGGGAAGGTGTTGGGGTTCAATCATACCATTATTGGTCGCCTTTGATGCATTACACTTATGTCCGTTAGTAGTATAGTTGTTTGGAAAAGAATTGGAGATTACTTGTTTGGTCAGGCAACCCGTTCGTTTTTCATGGGACACTATAGTTCAATAGTTTTTTCTATGTTGATTAGTATTGAAAGTAGGTGTTGTCCCACATTAAAAGTGAGAGAATGGACATATAGTCTTATAAGTAATAAGAATTCCTCCATAATGTTAAGGTTTTGATATGAGCCCATACACTCTAATATAATATCGGAGTCAAAGATGAGCCTCCATTTTATAAACCCTCACATCCCAAAATTGGGCTTCAATTTACTTGCAATGCTTATGTTAGCATGTAAGTGAGGGAGGTGTTGAAAGTAAGTGTTCTCCCACATTAAAAATGAGAGAATGAACATATAATCTTATAAGTAATGAAAATTTTTTACCTAATGCTTAAAGTTTTAAGATAGGCCTCACACTCTAATAATTAGTTTATTGTACCAAGCTCAAATCCTTCCTAACAATGGTTTGGTTAGAAGAACTTTATAATAATAAAAATCAATGATTATTCTTCTTTTTATTACTCATGTTTTGATAATGTTAGATGTTGACTTTAAAGTAATTACATATAACACCTTTTTTTGTATATAGTATTTTTTTCTACTTTCTTTTCTTATGATGAATAGTAGAGATTTTATGTATAATTTAGTTTTATGCCATCTGTGATGTAAGGAAGAGAATTTTTGAGACTTTTACAATCACCTTTATCATCAATTCCACCACCTTCTTTAGGCTGCAAGGAAGGTTAAATAATCATTTTACAATGATTGTAAATTGGGCTTGTTTTGGGCCTTTCAGTGATGCAATCCAAAGAAGATCGCCTTGGACTTTAGTCCATGGACTTGATACATACACAGCAATATTTATGAAATTTATCAATGAATAACTCCACAATTGGAATAGTTAATTTTTTTTTAAACACGTGTGCTCAAACCTATACATGTGTTGAATTTATAACTTCTTCACTCCAATAGCGCTTAAAAACAAGACAAATTAGAAAATATATTGATTAAAGATTTTGCATGTGATAATATTAATGAAATTTATACTTAGATGTGATCAATTCTTTAAAAAATCCATCGTAAACCTCCAAAACGCACATCATAGAATTCATGAGATTTGAAAGAACATTCCACAACTCCCATGATTGTCCGAAAGAACAGAGAATTCTAGAGCATCCACGCTAGGCAAAACGGAACATTGTCGCGGGCAAAACAGGCAATAAAACACATCGGAAGAAATACGCGAGAAGGGTCTAGACCCTCGCAGGTTCTCTTGCATTATCCTTTTCGTTGGCAAAAGAAGACACGAGAAGCCTCTTCAAGTGAGCCACGTTCATGTTATAAATACCCTGCCACTGATCCGTCCCTGCGAGAGAGAAGCAAAGAGAGAATCTTGCATTACAGAGAACTGGTTTCTGGGCGATTGAAATTCTGCTGCCTTTTCAGCTGGGTTTTGTGTTCGGTGAATTTGAGTTTATAGCAACGTGTGACAATGGCGGACGTGGCAATGAGGGACACCGAGACCTTTGCCTTCCAGGCAGAGATCAACCAGCTTCTGAGCCTTATCATCAACACCTTCTACAGCAACAAGGAGATCTTTCTTCGTGAGCTCATAAGCAACTCCTCTGATGTATGTTTATGTCCTGAGCTTCGTTGTTTATGGGTGTTTATAGGTTTGGTTGGGTCGGGACTGAGTTTATTTTGGTTTTGTTTGTTCTGTTTCTTGTAGGCGTTGGATAAGATCAGATTTGAGAGCTTGACGGACAAGAGCAAGCTTGATGCTCAACCCGAACTCTTCATCAGGTTAGTTCCTGACAAGACCAACAAGACTCTCTCGATTATCGACAGCGGTATCGGCATGACCAAAGCAGGTACGTAAACATTCCCTCACAGCCTCTGTTAGCGTTTCTTTTACGCACAACGAAATAACAAAATCAATGAACCATTCGCGTAATTTGTGCTTTCATGAACTTGGAAATGGGTTCTGATTGATTGAGCTGTTATGGTTTATAATGAGTTAGACTTGGTGAATAACTTGGGGACGATTGCCAAGTCGGGGACTAAGGAGTTCATGGAGGCATTACAGGCCGGGGCCGATGTGAGCATGATTGGGCAATTCGGCGTTGGGTTCTACTCATCTTATCTGGTTGCCGAGAAGGTCATCGTGACAACCAAACACAACGACGATGAACAGTACGTCTGGGAGTCTCAGGCTGGTGGGTCCTTTACTGTCACCAGGGATGTCAATGGTGAGCCCTTGGGTAGAGGAACCAAAGTCACTCTCTTCCTCAAGGAAGACCAGGTAAGAATAGAGTCTCCACATCATTGATTCTGTTTCTTGATCTTTTCTAGTTATTCTAAGAATAGTCTCCGCATCATTGATTCTGTTTCTTGATCTTTTCTAGTTATTCTGAGTAAATTTTGAATTGTGTTGGGAATTTTCTAGTTCTTTTGGGTAATTGGATTGAACAAGCTATGAAAGTGAGATTATTTTATTTAGTCTATGAACTTTAATCTCCAATTTGGATTTGGTATTCAATTAAAAATAATCTTAATTGACATTGCAGTTGGAGTACTTAGAGGAGCGGAGATTGAAGGACCTTGTGAAGAAGCACTCTGAGTTCATTAGCTACCCGATCTATCTTTGGACTGAGAAGACCACAGAGAAAGAGGTGAGTGATGATGAAGATGAGGAAGCCAAGAAGGAAGAGGAGGGTGATATCGAAGAAGTTGATGACGACAAAGAAAAGAAATCGAAGAAAAAGAAGGTGAAGGAGGTGACTCACGAGTGGCAACTCATCAACAAGCAGAAACCTATTTGGCTTCGAAAACCAGAGGAGGTGACGAAGGAGGAATATGCTGCTTTCTACAAAAGCCTGACCAACGACTGGGAGGATCACCTTGCTGTGAAACACTTCTCTGTGGAAGGGCAGCTGGAGTTCAAGGCCATCCTTTTTGTTCCCAAAAGAGCCCCGTTTGACCTGTTCGACACCAGGAAGAAGTTGAATAACATCAAGCTGTATGTGAGGAGGGTGTTTATCATGGATAATTGTGAAGAACTCATTCCAGAGTATCTCGGTTTTGTGAAGGGAGTGGTGGACTCTGATGATCTCCCACTCAACATTTCTCGTGAAATGCTACAACAGAACAAGATTCTCAAGGTTATTAGGAAAAACCTGGTGAAGAAGTGCATTGAGATGTTCAATGAGATTGCTGAGAACAAGGAGGACTACCAGAAGTTCTATGATGCATTCTCTAAGAACATAAAGTTGGGTATCCACGAAGACAGCCAGAACAGAGCTAAGCTGGCCGATCTGCTGAGGTACTATTCAACCAAGAGTGGTGATGAGATGACGAGCTTGAAGGACTATGTGACAAGGATGAAGGAGGGTCAGAAAGAGATATATTACATCACTGGTGAGAGTAAGAAGGCTGTTGAGAACTCGCCCTTCCTTGAGAGGTTGAAAAAGAAGGGCTATGAGGTTCTCTTCATGGTTGATGCCATTGATGAATATGCTGTCGGGCAATTGAAGGAGTATGACGGGAAGAAGCTGGTGTCTGCAACAAAAGAGGGGCTGAAACTGGAGGACTCAGAGGAGGAGAAAAGGAAAAAGGAGGTAAAGAAGAAGTCGTTTGAGAACCTGTGCAAGACGATGAAAGACATCCTGGGGGACAGGGTAGAGAAAGTGGTGGTGTCTGAAAGAATTGTGGACTCACCTTGCTGCTTGGTCACTGGAGAATATGGATGGACGGCGAACATGGAGAGGATCATGAAAGCACAGGCTCTGAGAGACAGCAGTATGAGTGCTTACATGTCGAGCAAGAAGACAATGGAGATTAACCCAGATAACGGCATTATGGAGGAGTTGAGGAAGAGGGCTGAGGTAGACAAGAACGATAAATCCGTGAAGGACTTGGTGCTGCTGCTCTACGAGACTGCCCTTTTGACATCAGGCTTCAGTCTAGACGACCCTAACACATTTGCTGCGAGAATTCACAGGATGTTGAAGCTGGGGCTTAACATCGATGAGGAGGAGACAGGTGTGGAGGATACAGATATGCCACCTTTGGAGGAGGGAGGCAACGAAGAGAGCAAGATGGAGGAAGTTGACTGATGAGAGATAGACATCCTTTCAAGTTCTGCTTTTTCATAGCTCCTGTGCCATTGATGTTTGTGAGCAGTGTGAATCTTCTTTAGGCTTTCAGGTTTTTTGTACTTTCTACTTAAGTCTCTTACTACGTAGTTTCTTACTTTTTGATGTATGTGACGCTTTATATAAATACAATATGACTCTATTTCTTAGTAAATTTGATTTGGGAAGCCTAATTATTCATTTGGAGGGTCTTGCTGAGTAAATTATCATTAAAATTATCAATAAGTTAAAAAGAAGACATAGAAATATAACATACCAAAATATGTAAATTAAAACTATGCAGTTTTAAAACACATGAAGGATAGAATGTAACTTAAGAAAGTATGTGCAACATCATGATTGAGTTAAAAACCACAAATTTCATTGATGGATCAAATTAAAAATTTCGAAGTTTGAAGTAGACTCCACAAGGCTCTCAATTCTTCCAGCCCCATTAGCTTGCAGAGAGGTGTTAACATAGTTAACTTCTAGATCAACACTGAAGTCCACATCATCTTCTCCAATACGTCACACTTGTCTGGCAACAAAGCCATTATGTACCTAATTTTTAGATTGTAATGTAAAGTGCCCATCGGTATAGATTGATTGGTTAAAACTCAAGATTTGTCTGTAATTGTGAACATGAGAAATAATAGAATAGGAGGCACTTCTAACCTTTTTTCTTGTCTGTTAATTTCTTCGTCTTCCAGCCATGATAGCAATTTTCAGTTGACATCCTTTCCAGCAGGTTTCAGATTATCCACCTGAATGGATTTCTAGAAGAGACAAACTGTGTGATGAAGAAGGCCAACAAGAGGTGACGAATTGAGGCCAAAAAGGGAGAAATGTGACAAAAAGAGAGAGAAATGGAGGATTGGAGAAAGGTGGCTGGCAAATAAAGAGGAATGGCTTTGACGACTATGTACAGAATAATCTACGAACTCTTTCCTTCCAAGTAGGTGGTAAGAGTGGGAGAAGAAAAGGATAAGCAAACGACAAAAACCATAGCAACATACCCCAAAGAGCACTAGATAAGAAACTAATGGGGATAAGGCTTCAACCATAGGAAATGAGATGGGTACTAGTTATAAAACACGAAGTGATGCTCCAAAGGGGTGTTTTTGGGCAACATGTTGAGCAATCTTATTTCGACTTGTCAGATCTAAAATAGATGCTAGATTGACGTCTGAAAAGGCATTCAAAAGCACAAGATCTCTCATTTGAACTACACAATGCGAAAGAGTCAAACCACCCTTACCTTTAACTTGAACAGGACCTTTATCAAACTCAACTAAATGGGGAGCCATATTGCGTAGTCTTTCTGGCAAAACAAGTGATAGCTTCAAAATTATGAGTTTCGAGTCAAATGACGCTTGACCAACAAATGCAGCAGTATGTATTTGCGAATGAAGTACTTTCGAACACCTCCAAAATAACTGGACGGTTGTCTATCAATCCGTAGTCCAGTTGGGATCCCCCCTTACCAGCGCAAATGACATAAAGCCAATGTTAGGTGTAGACTTTGAGAGAGTTACCTTTCAATTTTCTTGGTTTGTTAGAGTCGTCATGTAACACTTTCCTTTGTCTATAACAATTTTTTTTTTTTTAACTTTCTTTTTGGTATGATGAATGGTAGAGGAGTTGTAAAACATCGACCACACATTCCTTCTAACATCGTTAATCGCAAGAGTTATGAAACACCGAATTCCAGTCTCTTTTCTGACTGTTGTGTGTGAAAAGCTTATATTCTGAGTCTTTTCGATGATCGTAGATTAGCAAAGAACGGAATGTCCCATCTGCAAATTGATCAACAGCCATTGACCTTCAACTATGGCTATTAAACCAACGCGTCAGGAGTCATTATGACAAAGAGATTGCCAGCTAGCAATCAAACTACCTTTGATTGGCAGGAAGCCAAATATTGCACAACTGAACAATGGGAAACCCAACACAAGCTATTCTTGATGAATCAGGTGAACAGGTTACACCCACATGCACAGAGAGAATAGTTCTCTCATTTGTGCGTTAACATATGCACAATCGAATTGTCAGCATTGAGAACGAGAAAGGAAAGATGGCTAGTGACAACAGCGAAACCAAACACGGAAATTACACTACGATCCTAAACTGCTACAACTTTTACAGAGCCGAAGCTACCAATTGCCTTTTTCCAGTATACTAATATATATGGATGCAGGCAATAATCTAAAGTGTGAGAGCACATTAGAAGTAAAAATACAAACTACATTTGGTTCCTACTAAAGATACAAGGCTAATGAAGGTGTCAACATTCTTGTGTCAAACAAACCGCCTTCATATTCACTGCCACCGTCTGAGGGACTTCGATGCAGAGGAGCTGGCAATAGAAGCTTTCCTAGCACCTGACATGCATTGCCACAGAATCGGAAAAATGCAGAGAAAAAGTAGCGCGATGAAAGGAGTATGGTTCAGAGGTCATTAAACTGACTAGGGACAGCAGTAGAAGCACCTGAATGGCTACCAGTCTATTTGAGAAAGAGAGGGGTAAAGAAAACATAAATTTACTTACTGGATGAAACCTTTGAGGAGCTTCTGGGCAATGATGACTGAAAAGATTTCGCTTGCACCATCTTCTGGGGTGGCTTTGGAAGTTTAGATGGTAAACTTGGTCTGCGTTCAAGCGAAGGTAGCCTGTGCTCAATCAAACATGTAAAGAATTCTTGCATCAGGCTTCCTATCACTTAAATATAGTGCTCCCATAACCCGTGATGCCAAGTGAAATTGGCTGGAATTCGGGCAATATAATTAAACCATATGTGAGACAAAAGAGTTAAATAATTCCATAACAAGTGATGTTATGCAGAAAAATCCATATCAGGAGTGTCAAGCACAGGCACAGAACATCCATCAGTGCCCAAATCCAGGCTTAAATGTAAGAGATGTCTCTGAGTACAAGTAAAGAAATTCATCAAAATACCTAAGGCAGCAAAGCAGGAGTAAAAGAAATGGAGAGAGAAAGAGGAAACTCAAAAGAGAGTGGCTGACATGACAACTTAAGTTTGAGACCGGTTACCAAACAGGGGGCCCCATCACCTTTCCAAAGAAAAGGGGGGTGAAAGTAAAATAAACCCAAAGCAGGTCCCGACAGCTGACAGTTTCAACTATTGAAAACGTATCAGGTTGCAATGATCATACGAACTTCCGTAAGCCCGGTTGCAGAAGTGGACTAGGGGCACAAGTTGATATTTATAAAATATTTCCTGCCCTGGGGGCATCAGAGGACGAATATAGATGAGAACTACAAGTGACATATCATGCACATGCAAGGTTCTTTGTGAGCTGTCTAGACGCAAAGAAAGTCATCAGACTAGTACTAGCCAGTTCTCCCGCAACTAGAATAATTCACGTACACGAAAATTACTTACTTCTCTGTGTTCTGAATTGGTGTCTTCTCAGCTGGTGCGCTCTCAGAAAGCATATTTCCAGCTGGTTTTGCAACTTCAGGGAAAAGAGTGTACTCCACAACACTGGACATTGAACCATCAGTTTCTGTTCCCATCGAAAGACCACCATCAGAGATATCGCTTAATCTTTCCTCAGAATCTGCATCCCCAAACCCCAAGAGCTCATCATCTTCAGTACCATGCTGACCGATATTTCCCGCAGATAGCTGCAACTGCGGAGACAATTCCTTCTGATGTCTAAATTCATCCATTGACTGCTGAGAACCAGCTTCAGAATGCTTATCACTATACTCAGAACAGTTGTCCATATCAGAAGCTGCCTTCTCAACAAATCCAGAGCCTTTACCTCCTGACAGTCTTCGGCCACGTAGAGAAGTCGTGGGCTGTTTTCTTGGAGAAGAAGATCCATACCTGACTGAGGTCATACTACGTGGTGTGCCATTAACATTGACCTTAGGAAGCTGCAAGTGCTCAATCTCTTCATCTTTCTTTGCAACTATTTCCTTGAGAGATGCCACCTGCAAGAGGAAAGGGAAAAACAAAATAAAATTTGAAAAGGAATAAAAATTCTTCTTTGTTAAGCATTAACATGAAGTAATCAGCTGAAACCAGAGGCGTTCCCTCCAATTCCTCAGTTTCACTAATTTGACAACAATAATAGACCAGTGTAAGTGTGGAGAAACAACTGGCCAACATGGCAGCCCATAATATTGGTATAAATGAAATAATCTTCATAATGGGTTCCAGGGAAAAGTCTCTTTCAACTGCCAAATGGTTTTTACCGAACAGATAGCAAGAAGTAAATTAGAAATACCTTAAACAGCTAAGACTATCTAGAGCTTAACAAGTGGGGAGATTCTGAATCAGATCCTCTCAAACTGACAATACAGAATTCTGTAAAGTAGAATGCTACAAATGGTTTTGCAGATGAACCTGAGACATGCATGATAAAGGTGGCTATACTAGGACCAAATTTGTAGGTTGCTTCCTAGTAAACGAGAAAAGGTTCATTATTAGCAAGCAGGTCTGTTCCACTACCAGCGGTGGCCTTGCAAAATGTGGTACCAATCGTTTTCATTCTCATGCCGATGGGATGGAAGCATGACCTGCTCAGCAACATTAATGAGCACAGATTGGGAAAAGAAATTGTAAAGGGTACTTGTTTGTGCATAGAATCACTAACCATAAATTATTACTTTTGACCCATCAGTGATTAAATTTCCCCCTGACCCCTGATTCAGTGTTCCCTACCTAAGAACTTGGCATTACAAAACCCCAAAACAGAACCCCCTTATATTCAAAATTTAAGTGCCGAAGAACTCATCCCCACTTATCATTTGAATTAAATAAGGAGGAAACCTAGTGTCAGAAATGGCAGCGGTCAAACATTTTTACTGAATTCTCCATAAATTGAGAACAAGTTTTCCAACTCAGAACATAAAAAATAACAGAGTGGAATATGCATGCGAAATCCCAACACAATGGCCAAGACCACTAGCTATTGCATGAGTGATACAAATTTCACCACCATGACAGAAGTTACTCAAAGATCTTTAGAAGCCACTTGGCAATTTTCTTCAACTTCTCTAGGGCGACTCATCCTTAAGTTTAAGTGCACTGTCATTTCTAATTGACAATCCATTGATTGCATAGGACCACTGGGAATTCTACAAAATGAATATCTGTTTCTGTAATATAAAAACATTATGGATAACACTGTCATATATTCAAATGATAGTTCGAGTGGCACATCAAAAGAACTCCAAATGCTATATATTAAGAGGAATAAGATAGCAAGATTCCAAAAATGCATATTAAAAAAATAAAATAAAATATTGGACCTGTTCCATGAGTTCTCTAACATCTTTTCCCTCTTTGTTGCTCTGGGCGGCACCTAGCTCTACACCAGAAACCCTCTCAGCAAACTTCAAGGTACTTACAGTTTCGGAGTAAGAATCTATATCTGGATTAAGCTGAACAAACATAAGGGTTTTGGCTTGACCACCTACAAATGGGAGAGGAATAACAGCTAAAGATAAGACAAGGCACAAATGAGTGAAACTCAGAACTACAGTATCAAACTCATGTCTCACCACCATAGTCAACGACCAAAAATGAGACAAGTACCTAAAGAACTCTGAAGTACTTGGGTTAATTTGCTATTTCTGTATGGAACATGTGGACTCTTCTGTGATAGTGCAAAAATTACATCTCCAAGAGCTGATAGTGACTTGTTTATATGTTGCGCCTCCTTAAGTCTATCCCCAGTTGCTTCAGACCGACCCACTCTCTCGCTTCCAGCAAGATCCACCAAATGTAGGCTGCCACGCAAGATGGCATCATTCTCCAAGTCCACGCCTCGGACATGAACAGTGAGAACACTGCACAATATGATTCAATAATAATCAATAAATTCAAAAATCCACAATGGGAAGTGGTGACAGAAGAACTTAGTACTAGGAATACAACCTGTGGGATCTGCTACTTCTTTCATTCAGGGCAGTGGCACCTACTGCCCTATTCATCAAACCAATATTCATTAACTCCAATACATCTGAGGTCGATTGAACCGGGTGCATACTTGCATCAGGAACAGCTAATCCATTCGGTTGGGTAGTGCTCCAAATCCCAAGTGTGTGCAAGTCAAAGGAAACAAAAATTTTCCGCCAAGAGACAAAGGTGCTACTCAGAATCAGACTCCCAGCGGGAACTTAACTTACAATCAAGACTGCATTCGAAAAGTTAAAGAAAAATAATAAAAGATAAAAAGGATATCTTTTTTGAGGACCATCACTTGAGAGTAGATCCCGAACTTGTTCATTATATATCTCAACCATCTGAACAGCAACTTCATATGCAATGGAGCTTTTCCTGCTTTGAGAAATTTCAAAAAGATCATTTAATGCACGGTAGTTGACTCCCCAGTCCTCCATTGATGATAAACAAGGCCCACTCTGGAAAGGGCACAATAAATATGTAAGAGTAACTTTAAATCGTGTAAAAATCAAAAGCAGTACAAAATGAAAGATATTCATACCATTGTATAGGTCTTTCCCGAGCCAGTTTGACCATAAGCAAATATGCAGACATTGTATCCATCAAGTACAGTGCGGATTAATGGTTGGGTATCCCGAAATACCTCCTCTATCAGCATTTGATTTGAACAAATAACACACGGAATGTCAGAATCTTTTCGCAAATAAAGGAATGTAGTAGTCGGAAGAAAGATGTCCCAAAAGATAACATGATTCATTTGGAAATTAATACCCTGGGTAGATGTTGGACCAAAAACTTTGTTAAACTTGAACAGCCTTCGTCTGTCTTTTCCTTGCTTAGAGGGATTCACAATGATTAATTCACCGTTCTCACCAATGTATTCAATGATGGTCTGCTTCTTACTCTGTCCTGGAAGGAATGGTCTTATACGACAATACACCCTTATATTTCCTGCATAAGGGAGGCAAGAAAAGGATTTAAGTGTAACAAAGAAACGACAAACTCAACAATCCAAGCAAGACGTGTACCTTTCAAATCCTGAACCTCATTATACAACCGACGATTTTCTGCTAGAACTGCATGGTAATTTTCAGCGGCATCTGCCAGTCCTTTAAGCTTCAGACCTGTTTGAGTGACCATTTTCATAAGAAACGGCTCAGACAAAAATATATGCACGACACTAAGTAGGACACAAACTAACTTTAAATAATAATCCTACCCAAGCAATTGAATTCCTCTAAATAACTTCCTTCTGTCTTCAAGACTTCATGTTTTATGGACTCTAATGCCACCCGCAATTCCTGAACATTCAAACCATATTATGGGTCGATATCCAAGAAATATGAGACCAAGATAGTGAGAATTTAAAGCAGACCTGCAAAGCTCCAAACTGATAATCTATGTATCTCTTGTAGATTCTCTCTTTCCTTTTCCATCTCCGTGATTTAGATTCAGAAAATGCCTGAAGTTCTTCCATCTTCTTCCTGGAATTTGTTAGAAGGCACTCAAGTTCCGCTAACTTCTTCTCCGATTCAATTTTAGCTTCCTTCGCATTCATTTCAAATTGCAAGCAATGATCTTCATGTGTCCTTTTGGTCACTTCTAGTTCTTGTTTTAACGCTAAAATCTCCATATCACTACGATCCTTCTCTTCCCTCAATTTGACCACATCTTGCTCCTCAAGTTTCTTTTTATCTTCTATGTTGTTCTTTTCAATCTGCCACTCCACAGAAAAGTTTCTTTCTTAATTCTCTGAGCCACATAGAAGTGTACGAGGAGCTGCATAAACTCGTTAACAAAATAACTAACGAGAATCTTACTGCAGTGATGGCTCTGTTTTACAGACAGAAAAAATGCACTACGTCTTATTGGTGTTTTTCTTTATTATCTTGTTCGCTATAATATATTTATTAGCATTTATAGTTTAAAGTCATACTAATTAAGAAATATAAATTCATACCAGAACCAGCTTCTTTAGCTGAGCAGGTTCCAACAAAGATTTCAATTCAGTCATGCTTTATCAAACATGTATTATACACTTAGACAATGGATAAAATGTGCAAGACATAATTGTAATGAGACAAAATTGTAATGTTAGCTAGAAAACAAACATATTTACTACTTAATAACCACTGGTAATATGTTTACTTCCTTCATAAATGTGAAAATATTGGACTGCAATATTTTCAAGGATACTAAAATATCAGCATGGGTGATCATCAGTTTGTACAGATAAGTATAATAAGTCAAATTTGTCTTAAAACTCTCACATGAGAGGCACAACTAGATAGTGGTCATTAAAAAGGAACATGTGGATTACTTAAAATGCAAAAAAATATTACATATGTCCTAGAGAATATAAGATAAAAGGCAGATTGGCAAGTCATATCAATCCAAATTTAATATTTTCGACCAATAACAGAAACATGTTTCATTATATCTGAATATAGATATAGATATAGATCAAAGAGCAGTACAGCACCTTAATCTGCCGAAGTTGTTTCAGAAGAACCTAGAGGAAAAAAGAACAGTTAAAAAGCAGTAAGGGAAAACCAAAACTTAGGGTATACAGCTAAAACAACAAGTACCTCAACTTCTTCAGAACTCCCAGTCGCAAGGGTTTCAAGTACTTTTATTTTGGATTGATACTTTTCCTCACGAATCTTATAAAGATTATTTTGCTGCAAGTACAAAATGTACAAACACTTATTGCTGATGAGCACTATAAAACATCCTCTGAATTTTGGAGGAAAGAAAATGTCTAAAGCATTTTACAATTTTTAAGTTTTCTGCATGGTTTGAAATTCTCTCTTCAATAACTTGCAAGGTTTTCCTAAGCAGCCATGCCACACGCTGCAACAGGGAAGAAAAGAACAGTAAGTGTTACAAAATGGCAAGCAATAAAGAGAAAGAATTAAACAGTTTATTCATTCAGAGCTTTGAGCATGCTTTAGTCATAAAGCATCAACTCATCCTCTTCCTCTCATACATTAGGAACATCACCGCTGTTTCTTTGCAGGCTATCATCCAAAATCTTATTCATTATGTTGAAAAGTAATCGAGTCGACGCTTTCTGTGGCAAGAATTTCAATAAAACATGAGAAAAGCATCAATTTGACTATTGAAATAGCAGAAAGGTCCGGGGGGGGGGGGGGGTAAGCAAATTTCAACCATTTGCGGGAAGGAAAATAATGAGCTTACATCCAAGCTGTTTGATTTAATCATGTCTAAAATCTTAGCATCAGAAGAATCGGCAAAATATCCCTGCTGTGATTCCAAGACCTCGTCGAATTTATTGCCAAGATGATGTATTAAAGAATCTGATGGCTCTATAAAAGAGTGAACATAAATGAATAAAAGATTGAATAAGTGAACCAAAGCAGTAACACTAAAAAGAGCATGAAAAATGTAGCAAGCAGAATGATGTGCCCGCCCCATCCCCTCTCCAGTTGTTGCCTCTCATGTCCAAGATAATAATTAATTGCAGGATCTATTGCTCCACATACAAAGTGAAAGCAAGTGAACCAATCTTCCGCCATCCCCCACCAGCATACATGAAACACTGTGTATTTGAATTTACAAATACATTCACCACAAGGCAGGTGTCACACACATTCATAGCTTCCATTCCCTGTCATTTACATAGGATAAGCATACCTGAGGAACCATGCAAAGCATGTTGATAGTTGGCATTGGCTGAATCTCTTTGCCACTTTCCTCCATTTTCAGATGAGTATTGTCCACTTGATGACACATCCCCTTCAGAAAGATCATTTCCCTCTAAAGAGCCTGCCTCTGACAGATCCCATTTTTTTCTCAGATGATTTCGAAATTCTTCTCCCACGGCCTTGGAATTAAAATGCAGTCTAAGATTATTAAGGCACTGCAGAACTGGCATCATAGATCCCTGAAAAATAATCTCAGACAGTCAATCAAAATGAGTATGAGAAAAATCAAAATTAGAACAGATAATGAAGCACCAATTTTTAGCATTTTTCACAACCAAAAAACAGTTGCAACTCAATTCAAGTTGGGAAAATTCAGCAAAAAACAGCTGAGATTTGGTTTCACGGACCAATGCACATTAGTTTTTTATTTAGGCCTACTGAACAATGAAACACAATATTACCAAAAAATTATCTCAAGGTTGGGTCAATACCGGAGTAGATATGAGGCAATCTAATGCCATCTCCGAGTGCAACAAAACTAAGGGAACGTTGCCCTTGTAATTATCAATTTCAAAAAACCAATTTTACAATTGAACAATGCAACAAAAGCAGGCTGATATATATGAAAGATTAAAGACAGGTACCTGCTCTAGGTCTGATAGAGCAAATCCATGCAATCCTATTCCTTTGATACCCGTCAAGAACCTTCTGACATTTGAGAGACCAGATTCATGATCACTTCCCTATAGAGGAAAATGCATATTCAAATGGAGAAATACAATATGGGGAAAAGAAAAGGACAAACATAACAAGAAAAGGTTATAAAGAACAAAATAACATGAAATCCAAATGAGGTTATAAAAGAAAAAGACAAAAGGTAATCGAACCACATCTATGGAACCAGGACAGAGCCTCTTCAGGATGCAACAAAGACTTGTGCCATCAATCAAGCACTCTCTCAGTTCCTCCTCTGAAGCATCCAATGGCAAACATAAAGGAGGAAGCATATGATTTAACCACTCCACCAGAGAAGATCGCTGGTAATCTGAAAAATAGGAGTTCAAATGTCAAAAAGAAAATATAGCAAGAAAAAGAAGATCAAATGGAGCCAAGTTGTGTGCAAGCAAGTATAACTTCAGTTACCTCCACCCACAGCCCCCATACTATCTGGCAGTTGATCATCTTCGCCAGTATCCCCATTTGAATAGCTGTATCCACCATTTTCACCTGTGTATGGCTCTAACCAGGTGCTCATGATAAAATCTTCCCAAAAATCTTTCTGCCCTGATCAATTGTGGACACAGTGCTACAAAAAGCAATTCCATGGACACAAATTAGCAAAAGCAGTTCAAATGGTGACAAGATGTAGTTAGTGGGCCAGCATATCAAGAATGCAAGGGTGAATACCTCGCTTGAGATAGCTCAAGGCCACACCAACTATAGAAAGAAAAGAAATTGTTCTGATCAATGGTTCGAACCTATACATATTTTATAAAGGCTATCCTTAATAGTATGCTGAGCAAGCAAGTAATCCTAACAACGAGAGCGCATTTATCTAACTCTCCATGCAATTGCGTAAAAAATAAATATCCATGGGCGCGTATACAAGAAACCTATAAGATCACGAAGGCTGGTATGTAAAAAACCAAATTACTCGTCTAAACAAAGAAACACCGCCAAACTCGAGGAACAAGCAATCTATTGGTCATATAAGACCTCCCCAAAATTTTCAAAAGTGCAGTCAGAAAACCCATCGTAATCCTGAATTTTAAGGCCTGCTGTCTCGTGGAATAAAGCGATTTAAAATGCAGAATTAGAAGAGATAGCAGTTTAGTTCTCTAGCAGTAGTGTGACCCGAGATTTAAGAGCTTACTTTTTCTCGCCATTTTCCTCTGACCACGATTATTAGGCCGACATCAAAAGGAAAAATAGCTAAACACTTGGCACTCATAACTTCTTCTCTTCCCAACACTTTCTACAATTCCTTTCCTCGGCCGAGTTTAATTTCTTTCTTTAGTTAAAAAGAAAAACCAGAAGACAATATCGTTACGCGAAATTGAGCTTTCTTGTCAGAAACCAAACAGATGACAATCCAACACCAAAAAATATATAAATAAAAGCCATATTTGTCTCGCATTGCAACTCTCACAGATCAGATCCGCACGAAACGCCAAATGTAGCTGACGCTAGGGCGGAATGTAGCTGAAAAGTACGAACCTGAGAGTTCAGAAAGCTGCAAAACGCGTATGAGATCTCCAGAAACCAGAAATTGCCGCGCTCCGAGATCGGCGACACATACACTCGCATAGGGCGCCTATACGATGCGCATATGATCCGTCGCCGAAACGGAGCCGAAATCGCCGAAATTCAGGCCCGAGATTCCAGAGAGCGACAGCGAGAAGAAAGGAGACAGTACAGAGGATTTTTGATTTTTGCTTTTTTTAGTTTTTTTTTTTCCTGCTTGTTGGATACGTTGGGAAATGTGGGAGTGAAATGGAAAAAGATTTTATCGCTTTTTCTTTTTCGTTATATTTTGAAATAAGGGGTTCCAACTTTTGCTTAATTGCAGTTTCGGGCCTCCCCTCGTTTTGGAGTGTGCGTTCCCGCCTTGTACTTTTTGTCTTCTTCTAGAACTTCCTAGCGTTTGAAATTAGCGACAAACCAAACGAATACGCCCAGCTCGTTGAGGTATTCCCACGCGCCGAGAGGCCACATTCCGGATAAAAAAAATTAAATTGGTAATTTTATTATACGTACCCAATTATAATCAAGGTAACATTTCATTCTCTAGGCGATAAGTCCAGTGAAAGATTAAAATAAAATAAGAAAAATAAAAAACAATATATTATCTTTAATAATTATCAAATTACATCTGTGGTTAATAAGCACCCATCTTCTAATATAAATGCATCAATCATTTTAAACAAAATTTTATATTTTTAAAAGATTGTGACTCCTCGATTGATAAAAGTATAAAACTTATAAATTATACTGTATATTTTCTGTCCTGACTTTCCTTATCCCAAAGTAATCCATAATTATAGGATCACCGCCAATTACAACACATCTAGTCGTGATATCCCTGCCTTATTTCCCAAATAAGCAAGGTAAGATTGATTTATTCCATAGTGTGGCAATGGATTCGTAATCAATGGATATTGATTTATTCCATAGTGTGGCAATGGATTCGTAATCAATGGAATGAAAAGAATTTAAATAACAAAGCAAATGCTAAAATCATTCACATCTATGCTTGTGTTTTTTGGTCTTCTATAAAGAATCAAAAAATTCAAACCACTCGAAACATATACCACCTAACTTTGAAGAAGGTGATTTTACCTTTTAGCAAAAAGGTACTTTAATCACAGGTCTCTATATATTATACAAGTTTTCATCATAGGATAACGACTGAAGAAGCCACGACTTCTTCAAACTTTCGAAGGGTGGGGGAGGGAATAGGTGGGGAGAGAGCATCCAATCCACACTTGTAACCTTTTGAATAGTGTGTTTATTAAAAGTGGCATTCAAGGGACAGCAAAAGCCAATCTCCTTAGTTAACAAAGGATGCCTTCCTAGAGGTTCCATTATCTTTCCTAAAACTTACTTTTAACGAACATGTACAACTTCAAATATAAAGCATACAATAGATCTACATTTTGGTAATACAAGACATAAACCAATTTCAACATGCCCGATAGTTTTGCATAAAAGGATACATTGAGTTATTGATGATAAATTGCTGTTAAAGATTGCCGTGTTCAAGGGATAGTTACGTGCAGTCACATCGAACAAAATAGTTGACTCGATAGGAGATTTAGACATGTTTAGTTGTGTCACGGGTACAAGAACCTTGAAGATCATATTGAATTGGTGCCCAAATTAGACAAAAGTCGTTAATCTATGCGAAGTTTTAAAGGATCATTAGTTATTAGATAAATAGTTTTTAATTCAACCTTTTTTTTTTCTTGCTTCAATGACCTTGCATTGTGTTAAAATTGTGTAAATGACAAAAGTTTCACACTACAATTGTAATTTCTCATAGTTATGAAGCTTAAATAAATAAAATATTACTTTAACTCATAAATTAACTTTTATTTTGACATTTGGACCTTTTAATTTTATATCAAAACTTGCGTTAAATTTACTCCATCCTTTATGACATGGTCAATATCACTTGGTATGTAAGACATATATACAAGATGAAAGTTTTATATTAGAATCATAATCTCTTGTGGTAAAACTTAAGTAATGAAAATGTCAATGAAACTCTTAATCTACTTTTTGAGTTGGCTTGTGAACCTTTTGACTAAAATGATTATAGTATATAGAAAATATTTCTATTGGTCAAGTGAAAATTAGTGCTGATATTTTCATGAATTTTAAAAAAGTTGTTTGAAAAACTTAATAAATATATTATAATCTTGTGTCGATATGAAAAACTATTCAATAATTATTTTGAGGGCCATAAATGTCAAAAAAACTGCAACAATAAAACATTGTACTTTTAAAAAATCCGGACAACAAAATGGTGTTGTCATTAATGTTCAAGTCAAAACGCGTATGCGGTAAAATACATTTAATCCAAAACCATGTGCTGTAAAATATATTAAATCTTTGATTCATGCTGTTTCGGGTTTCAAATAATGTGATTTATTTGATTATCTATGGGAAAGACAAAACCAGCCTCCAAACGTTGCCGTTTATGGTTCCCATAGATAATCAACAGAGTCATTAAAACAGGCAAGTATTTCCGACGGATTTCAAAGAGAAAAGTAGGCAGATTTTGCAATAATATACTAATACCTTCTATGTAGATAGCTATTAAGTTTTGCAATAATATACTAATACCTTTTATGTAGATAGTTTATTAAGATTTTGCAATAATATACTAATACCTTTTGTAATTTTGAAATGGGTTTAAAGGAATTCCGATCTGTCCGTCTATCCGTCGATCGTAAAGGAGCCGGGAGGAAAGCCAAAGCACAAAAGCCCTAGGGTCTCAGTCATATTCCCGAACAGCCACCGTTGCTTGCTCAGAAGCCGCCATGGCGACCGGAGCACAGGACCAAAACGAAACGCCGCTTGAGGCCGCCATTCCGTCGCTCTCTGTTTCCGAATCCCAATCTCACGAACAACCCCCGGGCTCATCGAATCCAAGCAACCAGTTAGAATCCAAGCAAAATTTGCTTGATTGAATTTCTGGATGGCTATGGATACACGCAGAATCTGATTTTTTTTTTCTTTTCTTTTCTTTTTGGTGAACTTGTTGATGCAGGATGAGTTTAGAGGAGAGGTACCAGATCGTGAGGAGCGTGGGAGAGGAGTGTATTCTAGAGGAGGAACTGCGGAATCTGCTGGCGAAGAAGCCCGAACCTGTTTGCTATGACGGTTTTGAGCCCTCTGGCCGAATGCATATTGCCCAGGTACAACTGCTTCTCTGTATGTGAAACGTTTCTCGAGTTATAATAGTTTCTATTCATGTGCTGTAATTCCTCTGTGCAGGCAACGGCATTGTTACGTAGACTTTAGTAGTTTCCTGAATAATTTGGGGCTTATGGTATCTAATTAGCTCGAGTTCAGGTGTTCCATAGTTAGACTGATAGATGGACATATCTTGTGTTTTGTTTCCCCCATGTTGTTTTTGTGGAGGAATGTGGTGTGTTAAGAATATGAAGTACAGGTAATGACTTACCATTAGATTTTGACTCTTCCATTATAATGAAAGAATCAAAACAGTACAGATTGTATCATGTAATTAATTTTTTTTTCAATTTTTTTGTTTGTTAAATGAATTGTCATGGGGAAGTTTGTTTGGAACTCCTGGAATCTTAGGCGTGGAGTATTTTCGGTTGTGCATGTCTTATTTTCTAATATTCGGTATGTGTGCTTTCCTAACTTGCTTGGCAGGGAGTTTCGAAAACAATTAGTGTGAACAAGCTGACCTCTGCGGGATGCAGAGTGAAGATCTGGATTGCTGATTGGTTTGCCCAGCTAAACAACAAGATGGGAGGTGATTTGAAAAAAATTGAGACTGTGGGGCGCTACCTGATTGAGATTTGGAAAGCTGTTGGGATGGATCTGGAAGGAGGAAAAGTTGAATTTTTGTGGTCATCAAAGGAGATTAATTCAAGAGCACATGAGTACTGGCCTCTTGTTATGGATATAGCTCGTAGGAATAAGCTCCCTAGGATAATTAGGTAAAGGAATCGAATGATTTTCTTTTCAATGTACTGACTAGATATTGTTTTCAACATAGATTTTGTTGTCTGTTGTCACAGGTGTTGTCAAATTATGGGTCGAACTGAGCAAGAGGAGTTGACTGCAGCCCAAATACTCTACCCATGCATGCAATGTGCTGATATATTTTTCCTGAAGGTGCTTGCCTTTGGCTTTTATTTTGTAGATAGACTGTTTTGTGGCCTTGCTTGACTTGGGTTGAGATTGTACCTTCATTTCCACATCTGGATACTGCAATGAAGTTCATAAAGATTTTTTCCTTCTATGTCATAAGGGACACAGTATGTAGATGATTCACCCCTATCATGTTGTGATGTCCTTTTAAGTTTGCATATGACGGTGTTTAAGTAGTGACGATCTTAAGGGTGGCCATAGAAATGCGGAGCTTTGTACTGACTTCTATTTATGATAACTAATATCATGTAATAATTTTAAGGATTCTAGGCAGAGACAGTTCTGTACTTTTTGCATATCAAAAGACAATGATTGCTGTTTGTAATGTGTAGCAGCATGATAGCAATTATGTTTCAATCTTAATTGGGAACTCTCTCACTTCAGTTAGTATAGGAAAGAGCAAATTCATCCGAGTATTAGATTTTCTGAAATTTATTCAGATGGTGAACACCATATTTGTGTAGAGGGGGTGGAATCATCTCTAGTATGAATTTGATTCAGCCATTAGACCTTGTTGTGCACCTATTTTACCCTATCTCATCTTCTCATTTGTGACTCAATTCATCCTTACTCTCACCCCTTTGGGGTTCTGGAATGTAAATTGTAATATCCGTGTAATGGTTATGTGATCTAACTATAAAGTGATCAGTTAAATTGAATTTTTTGAATTTGTTTTTTATGCATGTACTAGGAACTTAACTATTTCTAGCTGATTTACTAATTGTCTTGTGTGTGTCTACTTATAAAGTGATCAGTTAAATTGAATTTTTTGAATTTGTTTTTGATGCATGTACTAGGAACTTAACTATTTCTAGCTGATTTGTTTGTTTGTTCTTGGGGCCAGGGGGTTGGGATTGAAAGAAAATCTGTGTTGATTTTGAAGAATTGTGTCATCATTGAGTATATGAATTGTGTTATAAGTATTTATCTATATAGTGCATACTTGGGCATTCAGTGTTTGTTTGTTCTTGGGGCCAGGGGGTTGGGGTTGAAAGAAAATCTGTGTTGATTTTGAAGAATTGTGTCATCATTGAGTATATGAAATATTCTTTTTTTTCAAAATAGGCCGACATTTGCCAACTGGGAATGGATCAGAGGAAAGTGAATGTACTTGCAAGAGAATACTGTGATGATATCAAGAGGAAGAACAAGCCCATCATTTTGTCACACCGTATCCTCTTAATTTCTTAAACTAGTTGTACCTTTTTTAAATGCTGTAATGTTTTATGTGTATAATGATGTGGTGTTTATAAGTTTTGCTTAATGGTCATTTATAGACATGTTACCTGGTTTACAACAAGGACAGGAGAAGATGTCAAAAAGTGATCCATCTTCCTCCATTTATATGGAAGATGATGAGGTAAGGGTAGTAGAAACAGTATCAACTTGCCATCATGTTGTTGCATTGCATCTGGTAGTCATAAAGAATATGGGTTTCTTTAAGTACCAAACCGGGGCTTTAACCTTTTCTGAATGCTGTAGGCTGAAGTGAATTTGAAGATCAAGAAAGCTTACTGTCCTCCACAGATTGTGGAAAAGAATCCTTGCTTGGAGTATGTAAAATATCTTGTTTTACCTTGGTTTAAGGAGTTCACAGTGGAACGCAGTGCAGAGAATGGTGGTCACAAGTAAGTTTTAGAGATCTTTCGATCACAGCTTTCTTTGTTTCATTTACTTGATATTGGGATTTATGCTATTTTAAGGAACATAACCCTCACATCCTATCAAATGTTTCTTCCTTAATGTAGTTCATGTTCAGCAATTTTCCAGAGCCAACTTTTCTTGATAACATGATTCCTTAAAGTTTTCTTTGATGCATTATATCCTTTGTCCACAGGACCTTCACAACCTTTGAAGAATTGGCTGCTGACTATGAAAGTGGGGGGCTACACCCAGCTGACCTTAAACCAGCTTTATCAAAGGCATTGAATAAGATATTGGAGGTAACATCTTTCTATCTATATTTAAATAGTTCTTCCCCAAGAAACTAATGCAACTACTTGATTAGAACAGTATGTAAAAAAGGATATTGCATTCTTTCAACCAATACCTGTCTTTTAGTAATGCTTAAGCGTTGATAACCGTAGTTTGATTAGGTCAATTCATCAATGACATTTTTTGAGTGACGGCGAGTGCAAGAACTTTATACTGTGTCATTTGTTAAATTTCCCATTGTAAACTATACAGTAGCTGTGCCACATGTTTATGGAGTGTTGGGAATGTTAGTTGTGGGATATTTTCTTTAGGGAACGACAAACTGATCTATCGGTACCATTGCAATGTCTGCTCAAGGGAGGCCCGTTTTGGAGCAACAGTAATTCTGATATTTCTGAGAGCTAACTTCTTCTTCATTCGTTTCCTCCCTATTTGCAGCCGGTAAGAGAACACTTTAAGAAGGACAGCAATGCAAAAGATCTATTGAAAAGGGTTAAGGTATGTAAATTCAACTCTAAACTTTCCTAGACAAATTATTTTGTTTGTTACTTTTTATTGCAATTATCTGATTTGGCTTTAAATGATGGACTTCTGGTGTCTGGTTTTGTAGGCTTACAGAGTGACAAGGTGATGCGGAGTGGAGCCCTGAATTTTTGCTCCTTTTCAAATTGGTAGATGAAATCTCTGATATGTGGCAACAGGGTTAGTGATAACGACATAATACGATTTTAGTCCAACTGTATTCTTTTGAGTTGTAAACATCAACATGTTTTAGATATTTGTATTAAATTATGATCCAAATGTAGTGAATAGGGGCCATGCAAATCGTGGAATTCAGGGCCGTGTGAACAATTTTGTTTCAGATGCTGATCTGAAACACCTATTTCAATTGATTGAGTTTCAAAACCTCTTCGGAAACATGAGGGATTTTTTAACAAATGTTAAGTTTTCCCTTTGAGAAACAGTTCATTAATGGTTCGCTCTCCCTAATTCTGATCAGCCCTCTGGGCATTATCAGCGTCCTCATCATCATTTTTCACAATGATTTGTTGAATATTGGGTTTTACTTAGAACCTACGCAGAGCTCTTTTTTGAAGTCTTCTCCGAAAATTCATTTGTGAAAAGGGGATCACTTATTTTACTTTAATTTCATTACAAGACTCTTTTTTAGCAATGTGAGATTGTTTTACATTGATTTTAACATGTTTTTCTGCTACAATGATTCAATCCAAATCATCACTATGTAGTCATTAGTTTTCCAATAGAAACAATCTGGTAAACATAATACTAGATTTTTGAGATTTCATGCATACGTTTTTTGTTAAAATAAGTTAAAAGTTTAATTTAAAAGCTTATTTAAGAAATTGGACTAATTATTATATTTGAATTTCATTATAAGATTCTTTCTTAACAATGTGAGACTATTTTACATAAATTTTAACACACTTCTTTATTGCAATAATTTGATTTGGATTATCTTGTAATGTCACTTTATTTTTAAAGTCTGGACTGGTATAGCAATGATTTGATTTGGATTATCTTGCAATGTCACTTTATTTTTAAAGTCTGGACTGGTATATGTGAAGTATTAAATTCTAATACTATGTTATAATGCCTAATTCTTCTACAAGAATTAACGTGCAAAATTCCAAGTACAAGAACTGGGCCCATTCTTCGTGGCCCAGGGAAGGGAGCAACAATCCTTGTTATTGAACCAGTTGCACCGAATAGAGAACGTAGTCAGTAGCACCAGATCATTTCCGCGGGGAAATGGAGGGAGGGGAGGAACAGCGACCTCAGGTGGGCAGTTACTCGGCCAACTCTGAAACCGTCGTCTCAGAGCCGGAACCAGCCGATCAACCGTCCACGTGCCCTGGATCCGGTTCCGTTTCGTCTCATGATGATCACACCGAGTCGAGACCTGCTCTGAACCAGACCGAGATCTTCCGAGCCCTCGAGGTCTTGGAGAGAGACTCCGTGGCAATTGGCGAGAGTTTTGCTTCTCTTTTCTCTTCACTTCGCTTAGCCCTCTGTGAGGTGTGGCTCGGATTTTTGCTTAATATCTTTCATTTTTCTTTGGTTTTAATTTCCGCTGAGGAACGGAGAAAATTGGGTGATGCTGAGGAAATTTGGGAAACAGAGGAAAACAAAAGAAAGTTTGGCCGAAGAGTCAAAATGTATGAGGTTGTTTTTGCGTTTTGAATGATAGGTTACCTCTTGTTTGGGAGTTCTTTTATTTCATCTTCAATTTGGTTGCCGATAAGGTGAAGAACAATAATGGAAAATTGAATTAGCAGAGATACGTATTTCTGTGTAATTTATATTTAACTTTTAGGTTGCGAGAAAAGTGAAGATAAGAAAGAGAATTGAATTTTGGAACCTATGCGTTACTATGTTTTTCACCAACTAATGGTCTCAACGGCTAAATGAATATACTAGGCTCAGCTGAGTGATGCCTTTTCTTTCTGGTATGCAATAAATTATGAAATGATTTCATGTGTAGGTACAATTTGCCTTCTTTAATTAAAGTTCCTCCGCAACCCGGCAGGGCATAATTTATTTTCAATCTTTCCTTACTATGCATTGTACACAGCGATGTGTGAATGAGTACTTTTTGCAGTTGAAAATGGCCATAGTTCTCTTAACCCTGTATCTGATGGAATAATTTCAATGTTGTAGGTTACTAGTACTTCAGTTGATCATATGCATTGTTTCAATGATGCTGCCGGCCGTCTTCAAGAATCTGGTAAAGTTATACAATACTCTCGATCTTAGCTAAAAAAACCTAACCCCATAATTATCAGTTTTAAAATTATAACCATGAGTGCTGATTGCACCAATGGAACTTGTCTTCTGACTTCTTTTACCACTCTTGGTTGATGATTGGCGAATGGCAGCAAATATTAGATGTGAAAAGAAAGAAGAGAACCACAGATGTAGTTATTTCTGGATGAACTATATTTCCTAATGAGTTTGACTATCAACTTATTGGCACAATTTCTAATAGATCAAGATAGATTACTCGGAATGGATTCTCCCACTTGCATGGGACTCTTTAGGTCGCTTAAAGAGTTTCTTTTTACATGCTTTATCTAAGACTCTATTGTCAGTGGAATTTTATTACATTGCCGTTTACTCAAATATTAATTAACTAATTGTTTGTTTATCTGATTGCCTTCCGGAAATAAGCCAGATATTCATATCTCTAACCCTTTACCATGCAGTTCTTGATGCGGCAACCAAAGGGAACCGTTACATCAATTCATGTCTAAGGTACTTTAAATGCCCATCATTTTCCACCTTTAGTTATGGATGCATTAGATATAAACATACATAAAGGCTCAAGTATGCCATCTGAGGATGTCTCTGAAGGTTTATGCCCATTTTTGAACCCTGATGTTAACATGTCTCTTCTGATATTCTTCATTTTCCGCATGTTATGATTAAACGTTTTCTTAGTTATTGTAGTGCTGAGCTATGAAAGTTCCTAATATGAGCAGTGGAACTTAACTGTTCCTATTACGTTATAGTTGCAGCTTTCAATTTGAGAAGAGATTGAAACAGTTAGGTATTTTGATGCTATCATCTATATCAATTTACTCTAAAGAATTGTTGATCTTCATGGCTATAGCTGGTCATAGGGAGACTATTGAAGGATACATGTGTCTCATATTGAGCTTTGAACTTGAAGTTAGACATACAAGGGGCTACCATTTGAGAGAGATGTTTATATCTGTTCTAATTCTTTATAATGCCCAAGTTTTCACCTGGTCGTATGTTCTTACTGTGCTCAGTACTCTCCTCATTAGTGAATCTTAGCCACCAAATTAGCGATCTGTTGCTCTCAGTATCTTGCCCTCCACAAAATTTTGAAAGCTGTCCTTTTTTTGATATCTAGAATGAATACGGTATGTGATCTACTGTAAGTTGTGAAGCGTTGGTTTGCAATAATGGTGTGTCAGCACCCTTGTTTTAAGTGGCCCATCACAACCTTCTTAAAGAAGTTAGCCCCTTTTGGAGCGATGAACTGATGTGCAGACCAATAATATGATTGCCGGTTCTGCTGTTCAAGCATCTAGTTCTTTGGCAACCCAATTTTTAGGTCGTTGCTTTTGCTTTTGCCTGTTATATTTGGCCTTTCTAACCTGATCTGGACCTTTTAACAGATTAAATGAGGAGATGAAGGGCGTAGATAACTTAGCTGCACAGCTGTATCCTTTTTGTTTATTTCTTTACCGTGTATTACATGTTAATTAGACTTATGCGCGTATTCTGCCCCTTGAAGTTGCTTATTCAAGGACCCAGCGACTCTCCCGCGTTTTTCTACTATGATGGGAGGGACAAATAGTGGTATATATGACAGCAACCTTTTCAGTTAGACACCAAATGCTTTGATTATTCTTTTTTCTCTTTTTCGTTGCTTTTGTTGTTTCTTTACTCTTCTTTTTATTCCTTGTTTTCTCTTTGACTCTATTATGCTCGTGAAGAAAAAGCTTGAGGAGAAATGTAGATGCTTTAGACTCAGCCGTAAACAAGCTCCTCGTCTTCCATGAGGCTTGAGCTACTTAACTCTGTAATTACATCAATCGCTTTCTCTTTTCCCTTTCTTCTTCTGTACTCACATATTATTGTTTTGGATTGGATACGGGAATTCAAGTATTGATTAGTAATATGCAGTGCGCTTTAAAATATTTTTCTTATTTGATTCTTGGATTTGTTAAAGAAGGTGCCTCATTCAGTTCAAATTAACAAGAGCTGCCAGCTAGAATTGCACTTGCTTTTGCCTTTCGGCTAATAGATGCAGGAAGAAAATTAAGCATTTCTTCATCCTACATGAATATTGAATTCCAAATAAATTTCATTGGGATTATCCATTATTAGGCTCATGGTGCGGGTTCTTTCTAATGTTGTTAAATTTTTTAAATATTTATGCAGAAAATTGGAATGATAATAGTAAAAGAGAAAGGTATAAATAAATATTAAAAAATCATATTTTTCAAAGACGTATCAAGTTCATTTATGTATGTGTACAGATATATATGTATATTTGTATATCAACTTTATGTATATTGTACATAAATGGAATTATAATTGTTTTATATTCATTTCGTATACAATTTTTTTTATTACATAAATTCAAATGACTTTATTCTACGGTTAATTTAAGCTCTTTGATTCAACTATTACTTCCAAAATGGGTTAAACTCTTACTATAAAGAGTTTATGGCTTAGAATCTCGACAATCATTACTTTTAGATCGTGTCAAGACTCCTAGCACTGCATTTGTTTGTATCAATTTAATATATAAACTGAGATGTAGGATTTTAGACCCAAAAAAGTAAGATTCGAATATCAAGATTGTGCATGAGGTATTTTGTTCATGAAATTTTTCAACAAAAATTGCTTTGTTGAAAATATGATATTTAGAATTCTGAGATGTCTATCCTCGCTCTACTTAAAAGCCATTATTAACGTGCAACCTATAATTATTTTTTGGTTTGTACAAATAACTTGATTTTCTCCCATGACCTATTTGTGCTAATAGATGAATTATTTTTTATGACTTAGAATCTCACCAACTATTACTTTCAGAACGTGTAAACTCTTAGCATTGTATTTGTTTATATAAACCAAATATATAAGTTGAGATCCAAATTTTAGACAAAAAAAAGTAGAATTTGAATGTCAAGACCATGCATGACGTATTCTATTCACGATCATGAAGAGTTGAAAGGTAAAAAATAAGTAAATAAATTTATTTGATAGCATTTTCAACACAAATTGCTTTGTTGAAGATATGGTGTCTCTAATTTGCTATTTAAGGGGCTGACTTGACTTTAAGATTTTATCCACTTGATATTTAGAATTTAAAGATGTTGGCCCTTGCTTTGTTTAAAAGGCATTAGTAATGTGCAACCTAGGATTATTTTTTTATTTAAGCAAATAACGTGATTTTCTCCCAGGAGTTGTTTGTCTTAAAAAATTAATGATTTTTTATTACTTAGAATCTCACCACCTATTACCTTCAAAATGTGTTAAAATTTTAGCACTACATTTGTTTATATAAATGTAATATATAAGTTGAGACTTAAAGTTTTAGACCGAAAAAAGTAAGATTCAAATGTCAAGGGGTTGACTTGAATTGCTGGTGTCCCTAATGTGCTATTTTAAGGGGTTGACTTGAATTTAAGTTTTTACCCACTCACTCAATATTTAGAATCCGGAGATGTTTATCCTTGCCTTATTTAAAAGCCATTATTAATGTGCAACCTAGGATTATTTGTTGATTTGAGTAAATAACTTGATTTTCTCTCATGAGCTGTTGTCCTAACAAATGAATGATTTTTTGTGGCTTAGAATCTCACCAATTATTACTTTCAAAATGTGTTAAACTTTTAGCATTGCATTTTTTTTTTATATAGACGTAATATATAAGCCGAGACCTAAAATTTTAGACAAAAGTAAGATTCGAACGTCAAGACCATGAATGATGCATGCCGTTCTCCACCATGGAGAGTGAAAACTGAAAAATAAGTAAAGAAGTTTATTAGATAACATTTTTCAACCCAAATTGCTTTGCTAAAGATATGGTGTCCCCAACATGCTATTTAAGGGGTTAAACTGAATTTAAGTTTTTACCCACTCACTTGATATTTAGAATCCAAAGATGTTTATCCTTACTCTATTTAAAAGCCATTATTAATGTGCAACCTAGGATTATTTTTTGATTTGAGCAAATAACTTGATTTTCTCCCATGAGTTGTTTGTCCTAACAAATGATTTTTTATATTTATATTTTTATTTTTTATGACTTAGAATCTCACTAATTATTAGTTTGAAAATGTGTTGAACTTTTACCACTGCATTTGTTTATAGAAATGTAATATATAAGTCGAGACCCAAATTTTGGACCAAACAAAAGTAAGATTTGAATGTTAAGACCATGCATGACATATTTTATTCACCACCATGGAGAGTTGAAAAGTGGAAAATAAGTAAAGAAGTTTAATGGATAACATTTTTCAATCTAAATTGCTTTGTTGAAGATATGGTGTCCCCAACATGCTATTTAAAGGGTTAACCTAGATTTATTTTTTATCCACTCACTTGGTATTTAGAATCTAGAGATGTTAGTCCTTACTCTATTTAAGAGCCATTATTAATGTGCAATCTTGGATTGTTTTTTGATTTGAGCAAATAACTTGATTTTCTCCCATGATTTGTTTGTACTAACAAATGAATTGTTTTTTATGACTTAGAATCTAAAGTTATTTATGATTTTGTATGAAGTTATTTATGATTTTGTATGAAGTTATTTATGATTTTTTATGACTTAGTATTTGTTAAGATGGGGTAACAAGTATCATATTGCTAAACAATATATTAAGATTCATGTTTATAAGTGAATGTTTCCATATACTCTAAATCAACTTTTAAATTATATGATGGACCTCTTAATAGTATCACATCTCTAGTTTTTCCTATTATTCATTTGAGTTTTAGTGTGTGTATTATAAAAATTGTTTTTTTTTGGCTTCAAGAATCTATTTGTAGAAGCTAACACAATTAGGATGATTGTTGGTTAACTATTTGTTAAGTTACAATTTTATTTCCAAGTCAATGGAGGCGATGAATGGTACATTTTAAACATTCAAAGTTCTCATGGATTTATGTTGCAAAGAATTTTTTAAACTCACTTAAATATTGGTTTTTGTAGATGCCATTTCAAAGTTGATAGAGGCTTTGCTTATCAATCCCGCGAAGCATAATGCTTTCTAAGGGCTAGGGGAGGCTTGCATCCTTCAAGGTCTTGTCATGCTTGACCTTAATGAGGCAAAAGGTTATTTTGATAAGTCATATAATTGTTTCCAAAAGGCAATAAATGAGGTAAATTTTCAATTTGTGTGATTTTAATCTGTATTATGTTTTTGAAGTCCTAGAATCTTATAGAGGCTTGATGGTTGAGTTTTCTTTTGTAGGATCCAAGTAATGAGCTCTATTGCAAGGCCTTAGAAGATACATCCAAGGTGTAATTTGAGTTTTGACAATGATTCATCTATACTTATTGCTTATGATGGTGCATTCAAGTATGGTTATGTGTGTCATATGTGTTGTGGAAGTGACCCATCACATGAACACATAAACACATAGACATATAAATAAAACATAAGTATACATGAGACAAAATATTTAAAAGGTTTAGACCAACACAATATCTTATGTTACCTATCATCAGCACAACTACCGGTCCCTTCTCCTTTTATTAGGTTTTTTCATGAGAATGCAAAGGTATTGATTATAAGATTCACACACAGTTCTCACACAACTGTTCTTAACACTCACAATAAAATACTTGATTCTTTCTTGGACATTGGCTACTACACAAAACAATACTCTTTGGTTAGCACTTTCATGAGGCATGGGTTGCCACCCTCATGAGTCATAATCCTCTCTTTTTTTTCACCCTTAAGCTTTTCTTGTGGTATTTTATTTCTATACTAGCACCAAAGGAATTCTTAGTTGGATATTGCTAGGGATTTTAATTGAATACCACTAAGAATCTTAATCAATATAGAAAAAAATAACTCATAGAATATTCTTATAACATACATGAAATATTTCTTGGCCTACTAGTTTTTATTCAAATCATAACAATATGGACATTGGCTAGAACAAAATGGATGTGTTGTTTTGTTTGCTTGTGTGTAAAAGCCTTACTTATTTATTTTGATTGTAGTGCTAATTGGGCTAGTGCTTCAAAGTTTGAAGCTTAGAAAACATTTTTGTAAGTTTAAACAATTTTAATTTTAGCTTTCTATCATTTGTTTCTAGGGTAGGGGTTTAGTATGTAAAAATACCGATGAGGTTAGGATTGCAATGAGATCTTTGTAAAAAGTGGCTTTGAGGTAGTAAAGGTCTGTGGTACATATTCCTCTTTTATGTAATGCTAGTGATACTAGCTATGATGCATGCATGAGAACTTAAATGTAGGCAATCTCTTTTACTGGTGACTTAACTAGGTGAATAGAGGAAGGAATTGGTATCTTAGAAAGTAGTTCCAAGCAAGCTCAATTGAATTGAGTAGAGAATGCATTATGGGATTGATTTGCTTGGCATTGGTGTATAAGTTGGATTACTTTCTAACATTTTTAGACTCTAGGTGCTGTTATTAGTATGTTACTTTAGGTTTATCCTTAATGGTGAGACTTCTCTTGAGAATACATATAAATATGCTTTTTTGTTTCCAATGATAATCCTTGCTACCTAAAATCTAGTCTTTACATTGTTGCACTAATTCAACCAATAGATTTTTGTTGATTTTGTCTTTATTTACTGTTAATTTATTGCCCATGAAAAGGCATATGAAGATCCATAAGCTAAGGCTTGTTCAACATATTAATGAAAAGGTTAGATAATCAAACTTCTTACTTTATTTTTATTTTTTTAGGTAATAATAATCTTAAGGTATATTAGAGGCTTTTATAACTTGAAATGGGTGATTTTTTTGGAATTCATTTAGTTTCTACTATAGTTGAAGTTAGCTATGCTTTGTTTAGGTTAACTAATTCTTCTTGGAGTAAAGAAGTATGAAATTAGTAAATTTCTTTGAATTTTTTAAAGATCATAATTGGATTTTTTAGTTAGTTATAGTAGGGTATCCTTTGTCATAATTGGTTTGTTTAGCATACAAATTCTTCTTCTTTCATTTCCTATTGTTTTAGTCCTAACTTCCTTTTTGCTTGCACTTCTTTTTTACTCCTTTATGAGTGAACAATCTTAACATATTTTTGTTCACCTAGGCAACATATGCATTTTTAATTTATAAATATATTTTGCTTCTATAGAAGTAAAAAGCCATGGATTGAGCTGATGTGCATGTGAATTTCATTGGGTTTTCTTAGTAGGCAAATTTCAGAATACAAAATCTTTTTTAAATCCATTATCTTGTATGACATTTGGGTTTTAACTAAATTTAGTTAATGTCTCGTCACGTTTGCTTTGTTTTGTTTTGTCTAGTTACTTATGATTTATGATTATATGTCGATTTCTATGTTAGTGTTGTATGGAGTTCCCTTATGATTAAAGCACCATCCATATCCCTTCTTTGTTCTAGTTTGAAACTATTTAGCTATTATTTATAGGTCATTGATGTGTGCCATATTGAAACATTCACTAGCTATTAGGTAATGTCTAAGTGCATGGATACTAATTATGTAGGTAGTTATGGATTTGTTGTCTTCTATACAACCACTTGTGCAAATACACCTACATTTTAGCTTATGGGAAAAAACTATAAAGGTCATGTATGTATAATCTATCATAGCTTTCCCTTAAGTAGTCAAACACATATGTAATACCTAATGTCTAGTTAGATCTTGTATACATAGGCATGCACATATATTTCATCTTGTTTTTGTTTGGAAAAATTATTGAAATAAAACTATAAACATGATTTGTATGCAATTTACTAGATTTAGGATATTAACAATGGCATTCTTATTGGTTGATTTAAGGAAACTGGAAGTGTGATATTCCATAAAGCTTTTTCCATGAGGGGACTTGGATGTTGCTATTCCAACTTCCTTTGTTTTACTAGTTAGTGGTGATAAATGTTCTTTTGAGTATTAAATTTTTTAAGTTTTTTAAGTTCTTTATAAGTTAAGATGTGATTCATTCATTTCTCTTAGACATTTGTTACAAGAGGAAAAGTAGTGATCTCAAGTCTAGCATATTTGGATAGAGTAATATCATAGTAGTTGAAATTGTTGCATTTGTGGGTATGGTAAAATCCCACATCTATATGCCTCATCTAAGATAAATCTTTTGTTTTCCTTGAATTCAAGGCAACCTATAAAGGTTCAACTTTGGGTTAGGCTAATGGATTCCCTTTATATGGTAAATTTAGCATTACAAATGAAAGTTTTGGCAATGATTTGGATAGATTGAATATGCTAAATTGAGGTAAATGTGAAATAATAATCGAGAAAGGTTGATTTAGTATTGGTTCTTCCACTATAAAAACATATAACACATATTAGCATAAACCTCATGTATTTTTTTTTATATATAAACTTCATGTATATTGTACATAAATAGAATTATAATATTATATATTCATTTCATAATTGATTATGTATTTTCATATTATACATTCAAATGTCTTTATTTTATGATTAATTTAACCATTATGATCCCATTAATGCTATGTCAGAATCTTAATGCTGCATTTTTTTAATCAACCCAATATATTAATAGAGACCTAAAATTTTAGAAAAAAGAAATAAGATTCAAATGTCAATACCATGCATGATGAATTCTATTCACCACCAAGAAGAGTTGAAAGGTAAAAAATAAGTAGAGAGATATCTTAGGTAATCTTTTTCAACAAAAATTGTTTTGTTGAAGATATAGTGTCCCTAAGTGCTACTTAAGGATTGTTTTGACTTTAATAAAGTTTTTATCTACTCACTTAATATTTAAATCCTTAGCATTAGAAATCTATGTAGGAGATTTTATAGACTAAGGTCTAGAGTTCGGAGATGGTTGTCCTTGCTTTGTTTAAAATTCCTCACTACTATGCAACCTGGGATTAATTTTTGATTTAAGCAAAAAACTTGATTTTCTCCCATAAGCTATATGCACTAATAAATGACTTATTTTTTATGACTCACAATCTCACCAATCTTTTCTTAATGGTTTATATTGGAAAGTAGTAGCCTACCTTAAAGAATGTCCTATTACTTGTACTTGTTTTGTAAAATATTCCATACAAGTCATTCTTACCATCTCAACAAAATTTTGTGAGACTTAGTCTACAATATAAAAGCTAAGATCCAAAAGTAGTAAATGTAGTTGTGATGTGTTTTACTCCTTATTTTGTGTATAGGTTGTAATAATATTTAGATTTTTCTAATGGGTTGTGTTTTGTATGAGGTGGGTTGTTCAGAAACCCAAGGATAGGTATGGATCATGTTGTTTTGGACTTTTTATTAGTTTTTGTCATTGTTGGGGTGGAGATGCCTAATCTATAAAAAAGGAAATTGGGAATTAAATTAGATAGTCTTGAAATCCTAATTTTTTGAATCAATTAGTGTACCTTATTGCCAAGGTGCTAAGCATCACAAGTTTTTCTGAGGGTTAGATTGTCCACTGCAAGTAGCTTATCCAAAATCGTTTACAGTTTCTTTCGATTGCAACACAACATTTTGCTTTTCAAATCTAGGTTTTGCTTAAAGTTGCAAATTGACCACAATCAGTCCTAAACATGCTAATGGACAAGTTCAATGAGTATTACCAATTAGGGCACGCTCTTAAAATTATCAAAGTCAACTATGACAAGAACCTTGTAGATGCCGATGTTCATATCTCCTTTTCTTTTTACTATCCTTTTTATTCTCACATTTAGAGTATCATAAAACCAACATTCCATGTTTGTATGATTTGCTAAAGTTATTTATGATTTATACGGTAAACCACTTAGGGCTATTTAAAATCACCCTTTTGTGGCACTTTAGATGGATTTAATATTTGTTAAGATTGGGGCATTAAGTTCCATATTAGGATTCATATTTTATGTGAATGGTTCCATATACTCTAAATTATCTTTTAACTTATATAATGAACTTTTTAATAATGTCAACATTGTTAAAGCTAACTATGCCAAGAACCTTATAGATGTGGATATTCGTATCTCATTTTCTTTTTGCAATCCTTTGTTTTATTCTTATATTTAGAGTATTACAAGAACAACATTCCATATTTGTATGTTTTGCTAAAGTTATGTATGATTTATATTCTAAACTATCTAGAGATTTTAAAAACCACCCTTTTGTGGTCCTTTAAATGCATTTAGTATTTGTTAAGATGGGGGTAACAAGTTCCATATTACTAAAGAATAGGAATCATGTTTACATGTGAATGGTTCCACATACTCTAAGCTTTTAACTTATATAATGAACCTTTTAATAGGATTGGAACAACTAAAGTAAACTATGCTAGGAACCTTACAGATGCCATTGTTGTATCTTGTTTTCTCTTTGCTATCCTTTGTTTTATTCTCATATTTAAAGTATTATAAGAACACCATTCCATGTTCATACATTTTGCTGAAGTCATTTATGATTTTATATTGTAAATCATATGGATTTTTTATTATGACACTTTAGTTACAGTTAGTATTTGTTAAGATAAAGGTAATAAGTTCCATAATACCAAAGAATATATTGGAATTCATGTTTATATGTGAATGGTTTGACATACTCTAAGTTAGCTTTTAAGTTGTATAATAGACTTTTTAATAGTATTAAAACTATTGAAGCCAACTATGCCAAGAACCTTGTAATTGATGATGTTCATATCTCATTTTCTCTTGGCTAGCATTTGTTATATTATTATATTTAAAATATTTTAAAACCAACATACATCTTTTTGAAGTTATTTTTGATTTTATACTCTAAAGCATCTGGAGCTTTTAAAAATTACCATTTTGCAGTGGTTTAGTTACATTTAGTATTTATTAAGATGGGGGCAATAAGTTACATATTACTAGACAATAGAAATCATGTTTACATATGAATGGTTCTACATACTCTAAGTAAGCTTTTAAGTTATACAATGGACCTTTTAATAGTATCGAAACTATCAAAGCCAACTATGCCAAGAATCTTGTAAGTGTTGATGTTTGTGTCTCCTTTTCTCTAACTATGCTTTGTTTTATTCTCATATTTAAATTATTATAAGAAAAAAAATTCCAAGTTCATACATTTTTTTGAAGTTATTTATGGTTTTATATTGTAAACCATTTAAAGCTTTTAAAAATTACTCTTTTATGGTGCTTTAGTTGCATTTAGTATTTGTTAAGATAAGGGCAAGAGGTTCCATATTACTAAAGAATATATTAAGATTTATGTCTATATGTGAATGTTTCCACATACTCTAAGTTAGCTTTTAAGTTACATAATGGACCTTTTAATGGTATTGAAATTGCTGAAGCCAATTATTCTAAGAACCTTGTAGATGCCGATGTTCGTATCTCTTTTTCTCTTTACTATACTTTTTTTTTATTCTCATGTTTAGAGTATTAAAGAACAACATTCCATGTTCATACATTTTGCTAAGATTATTTTTGATTTTATACTCTAAACCATCTAGAGTAGTTAAAAACTACTTTTTATGCTACTTTAGTTGTAGTTAATATTTGTTAAGGTGGAGGTAATAAGTTTCATATGACTAAAGAATATATTATAATTCATGTTTATATTTTAAGTAATGAGATCTATTGCAAGTCCTTAGAAGATATAGCCAAGATGTAATTTGAGTTTTGGTAGTGATTCATTTGTAGCTATTGTTAGGAATTTGTAATATTTAGTGAAGGTGAAATGACCTTCCTAACCCCAGGGATATTTAGATTAGAATAGGTGAAGAAGGGCAATATTGTAATTACCCTTCTTAGGTCATTTTAAGGGTGAGGAGAAGGAGAGAGATGTAGGGGGGTTTGAGTGTGAGATTACAGGAGAGAGTGAGACCGCACAGCAGCGGACTGCTACTGTGTGGGTACTGTAGCAACCCAGCCAACTCCCCGGTGAGCTTATCTTATACTCCAGATGTTCTTAATGAGAAGGAGAAAGGGCCGTACAACGGTGATAGTGGACGTAGGCATACTTGGCCGAACCACTCTAAAATATGGTGTCCTCTTTGTGTGTGTGCCTTGATCTTTATTTCTGCATGAAATCATGTGATGATGGTTCTTGTTGGTGTGCTTGCTTGAATCCTAGCTCCCAGAGCTTTTAACAAGAACCTAACAAGTGATATCGGAGCCTTGGTTGATGGGTTTCAGAGCTAGAAGCAGTGCACGGGTTGAAGTGGAGCTTCATTTTTAAAGCTTGAAGAATCGTACGATTTTGAGCTAGATCGAGCAAGATCGAGCAAGATTGAGCTAGATCGAGCAAGATTGAGCTAGATCAAGCTAGATTGGCACTTATAAAGAGGTAAACAACTTCTCCTTGGTGTTTTCTTAAAGATTTGGCCTTAGATTGAAGGTTTTTTGAGGTGTTCTTGAGTGGGTTTGGAGGAAACCCATCTTAAACTTATTTTAGCTCAAAACAGCAAAAAGAAGCTATTTTTGGAGAAACGGTGGCCAGATATGGAATCAGGGCATCGAGATCTACAAATCTGGAGATTTTCATAAAAAATGGTGAAGGTTGGTAGCCGGACGGCCGTCGTGGGCGACGGATTCGGCACTGGCAGCGTCGGCGCCGCGAAGTGCAGACTAGGTCGTACAACCCGGTTTAGGACCCGAATAGGAGGTGCACTATTTGAGTTTCAAGTGGACCGGATCGGGTGTGTGCGCACGCGCAGGTGATTCAGTGAGGAACGGATCGGGCGCGTGCACCACATGCGCGTCGTAGCGGATCGGTGAGATCGGATTAGGAGCGTGTACCACACGCGCGGGTGAGCTGCAGGTCGAAGGCAATCCATGGATCCGAGTATGGTTAAAATGGGTCGAGTCCAAGTCAATGGGTCAGGAGGATTCAGTACAGGCTCGGGATATGGATTTGGATCAGGTCAGAGACGAACGAGTCAAGGATCCGAATTATAGGCCAGGTTGAGCCCAAATTGCACAGGCCGAGAAATTGGGCCGGGTGGGCCCAAGCCCATTGGAGATGGGCTTAAACAAGTAGGCCAAGAGATCGGGCCGGGAACAGGCCCAAGTCTGTTGGGTCGGGCCGAGTACAAAAAGGGTCGGGTGTGACCCAAAATATTGTACCCATTGGATCACGGATGAACAACGATGAAGACTTTGGTGGATCTGTGACGATCAATGGCGACTGGGAGCAAAGTGATGGTGGCCAAGTGATTTGTGGAAGATTGCAGTTCCATCCATGGTGTCGGATTGGAGAACGGCGACGGCGTGTGGCCAGAAATGCTAGGTCAGGGTTGCGGATGGCGACGAAACTCCAGCAACCAGTGGTGGATCGGAAAATCCAAGGTGTACGAATGATAAGTTGGCCCAACAGGAGATGATTGGCGACAAAGATCTATTGGAAAAGCGGCTGAAAATGGCGGAATCAGTGCCGGGTCGCTACGTGGTTCAACTTGCGTGAATAGTGTTGGGCATGTGAGATGCACGTGCGCGACTGTGCTGGGCGCGTGACGTACATGCGCATGAGGTGCGTGAAGCCCACACACGGACAGAGAATTTGGCGCGTGAACCCCACGCACGAGCCAGAAAATTTTTCAGGTATTTTTAGCCAATCTTGGACAGAATTTTGAATAGTGTTTAGTGATATAATTGGATCATGATTTCAAAGTTTAGGGAGGTTCAAAAATGCAATTTTTTGGTGAACCCATGTTTGAATGTGGCTAGGTTATGATTTGTTTTGGCATTGCGGGGTTGGTTTAATAGGTCATCAAGGATGACAAAGATGGAGTTTAAAGCATGATATTGCTTGGTGCCTTTGTCTTGATCTTTCTAATGTTAGCTATGGTTACATGATTAAGAATGTCTTTGCTGGTTTATTAGTGGACTTCTTCGAATTGGAATGCTCTAGTTTATGATATACTCTGCTAGATATATGGGATCTACTAGTCATGGGTTTGGTCAGGGGATGGTTCCAAAGGTGAAGGTTAATTTTTCAGGGGGTTGAGCTACGCTCCTAAATGGGGATGTAAGAGGTGTTCTTCATCCATTACCTTCAATGTTGTCTTATGACAATAGCAGAGATGATACTGTCTATTTATTTAGCAATTATTCAGGAACTTATTGGCTATGGGATTAACTATAAGATTCCAAGGTGGAAGCTAATATAGGATTTGAGGGGGAGAAAGCTCTTCATCTGGAGCTTCCGAATACATTGTCGATTGGACAATGGCGGGCAGAATCAGACAAGGATTATGCAAGATCAGAGGCAACAAGTAGAAGAAGGAAATCTCTAGTGTTGATTTCACGCTATCGAGATTTGGAGATAGCAAGACATTGAGAAATCATTGATGGACTCAGGATTGGAGTCATTTTCTCAAAGCATGTTGGATTCTTTTGGAGAGGTTACACTGCATATGTGAAAAAGATTAGAAATTTGTTTTTCACTGGTTTGGATTTCACATGATTGGATTGGCTAGTTGACTTAAGCTGATTGAGACTCAAGGGATTTGGGGTGTGCTAAACCCCAAGGCCTTGATGAGGCTGGATATTGCCCATGGAGCAGACATGAGTCACAGGAGCATACATGAGTTAGGATATAATTCTTTACAGTGAGATATGGACACGGGTGATAACCTATGGCAGTTGGTGTACTACCGGTTGCTTTGCAGTTGGCTTATTGACTTGATTAACGGAACCAGTTATCATCGGAGTGGTGTTATCCACGAAAGCCCATAAATATAGTTGTGGTGGCAAGGGTTAGTGTTCATTAGAAATTCTAACGGACCGTTCGAGGATGATGCATTTTTCAGAAAGGATACCCTTCATTAGCGATGGAGGAAGAGCTTGAGAAGCTGAGGGGGAGACGTCTCTCGATGTAGCTGATGTGCTTATCAGGATGGTGGATCGATGTTGAAGGCATGCTCAACAAATGGATGGCTCAAAGATTATGTATACGACATTTCACCTATTGTGTAGGGATGTTGCACTAATTATTTCAAATTAGGGGGAGAATTGTTAGGAATTTGTAATATTTAGTGAAGGTGAAATGACCTTCCTAACCCCAGGGATATTTGGATTAGAATAGGTGAAGAAGGGCAATATTGTAATTACCCTTCTTAGGTCATTTTAAGGGTGAGGAGTAGGAGAGAGATGTAGGGGGGTTTGAGCGTGAGATTGTAAGAGAGAGAGTGAGACCGCACAACAGCGGGCTGCTGCTGTGCAGGTACTATAGCAATCCAGCCAGCTCCTCGGTGAGCTTATCTTGTACTCCATATGTTCTTAATGAGAAGGAGAAGGGGCCGTACAACGGTGACAGTGGACATAGGCATACTTGGCCGAACCACTCTAAAATATGGTGTCCTCTTTGTGTGTGTGTGCCTTGATCTTTATTTCTGCATGAAATCGTGTGATGATGGTTCTTGTTGGTGTGCTTGATTGAATCCTAGCTCCCAGAGCTTTTAACAAGAACCTAACAGCTATTACTTATTTTAGTGCATTCTAGTATGGTTATGTGCATCATATGAACACTAGTTGGAATAAAGTGGATGTGTTATTTTGTTTGCTTTCATGTAAAAGCCTTATTATTTATTTTGATTAGAGTGCTTATTGAGCTATTGCTTCAAATTTTAAAGCTTAAAAGATATTTATGCATTTAAGTTTAAAAAATTTGAATTTTAGTTTTTTGTCATTTTTTTAGGATAGAGAGTTTAGTACATAAAAAAAATACTAGTGAGGTTGGGATTATAATGGGATTTGCATAGAAAGTGACTTTGAGGTGAAGTATATGGTAAATTTTTTTTTTGTATTTATATATATGCTACTATGCATGCGTGAGAACTTCAATGTAAGCAATCTCTTTTACTGGTGACTTAATTAAGAATATAGAGGAAGGAACTAGTATGTTAGCAAGTAGTTCCAAGTAGGCTCCATTATCCATTTTAGGTTGGGGTAAAGTTATAGGATTGATTTGGCTAGTAGAGTAGTATGAGTTAGACTATTTTCTAACAATGCTAGACTTTATGTGCTTTTATTAGCATGTTACTTTGGGTTTATCCTTGATGGTGAGACTTTTTTTGAGAACACATATAAAATTTGCTTTCTTGTTTCCAATGATAGTTCTTATTGCTTATAATTTGGTCTTTACATTGTTGCACTAATAGGACTAATAGATTTTTGATGATTCTATCATTATTTATTATTGATTTAAAGGCACCAAAAAGGTATATGAAGATCCATAAGTGGAAGCTTTCTTAATAGAATAATGAAAAGGTTAGATCATCAAACTTCTTAATTTATTTTCATATGTTTTGAGTAATAATTTTAAGAAATAGAAGTTTATTTAAGAGGCTTATAAAACTTGAAATGAGTGATTTTTTTTTGAAATTAGCTATAATTTGTTTTTGGTTAGTAAATCCATGACCAAGTTAGCTGATTTTTATTTCCTATTTCTTATTAACATCAAATTTCTTGAAAGTCCTTATTTGTTCCTTTTTTAAGATTTGATTTTTGTAAGTAAATATATGGCTCCACTTTATTGCAACAATAGCATGAACAAACAAAACCTATTAGGATTTAAGGTGTTCCTTTTAGGCATTTTACTTGCTTGTTCATTATTTTCATTGTCCTATATAATGTGATGCAATATGATTGCAAGTTCTTATAGTGTAGGTACTTCCATTATAATACCTATTGTATGTTAAGTATGATGTACATACCTTTTTGGACTTAAGAAAGTATGAAATTGGTAATTTTGTTAATTTTCTTTGGATTTTTTAAAGATCCAATTGGATTTTTAAGTTAGTTGTAGCTAGGTGTTCCTTTGTCATAATTGGTTAGTTCAGAATAAAAATTCTTCTCCCTTCATTTTTGTTGTTTTGATCCTAACTTCGTCCTTGCTCTTACTTCTTTTTCAGTCTCTTATAAGTGAACAACCCTAATGTACATTTTTTAACCTAAGTAACATATGTAGTTTCAATCTACAAATATACTTTACTTGTATAGAAGTTCAAGGCCACGGATTGATCTAGTGTATATGTCAATTTCATTGGATTTTCTTAGTTGGTGAATTTTGGAACTGAAAATCCTTGCTAGATCCATTATCTTTTATGGCATTTTGATCATAACTAAATTCAATTAATGCATTGTTTTGTCTATGTTACTTATGATCCATGTGTATATGTTGGTTTCTATGTTATTGTTGTACGAAGTTCCCTCATGATTAAAGCACCATCTATATCTCCTCTTTTTTCTGATTTGAAACTATTTAGGTATTATTTAGTCATTGATTCATGCCATATTGAAACATTCGCTAGCTATTGCGCAATGTCTTAAATACAGAGATACTTACTACTTATACAAGTGCTTTTGGATTTGTTGTCTTGTATACAACCAACTATGTATGTACACCTACATTTTAGCTTGTGTGGAAATTTTTTTTAAAGGTTTTGTATAGATAATCTATAGAGCTCTCCCTCATGCACTTAAACACATATCTAATAGCCAATGTCCTTTAGTTTTTTTGTAAACACAAGCATGCGCATGCATATTTCATCTTGTTCCCATATAGGAAAACTAATTGAAGTAAGACTATAAACATCATTTGCATACAATCTAGTAGAATTAGGGTGGAAACATTAGCGTTCTTATAGGTTGATTCGAGGAAACTAAAAGTGTGATTTTCCATAACGCTCTTTCCATGGGTGGGCATAGATGTTGCTGTTCTAGCTTCCCATGTTTTACTAGTTAATGGTGGTATATGTCTTTAGAATATTCCATGTTTTAATTTTTTAAAGTTCTTTTTAAGTTAAGATGTGATTCATTTATTTCTTTTGAATATGTGGATTTTCTAGCATTTCAATTAGAAAAGTATTGATCTAGATGGAGTACTATCCAAATGGACATATTCATTTGTAAGTTAAGATGTGACATATTTGTAAGTCCAAATGAATCGTTGCATTGGTGGGAATGCCAAAAGCCCACATCCATCTACCTTTTCCAAGATAAATCTTCTATATGCCTTGAATTTATAGCAACCTTTACAGAAAGGTTAAATTTGGGCTGGGATAATGGATTCCCTCATAGAGATATGGTAAATTTGGTATTACAAATGAAAGCTTTGGTAGCGAATTAGACAAATTGAGGTGAAAGTCAAATAAACCTGTGAGAGAGGCTGATTTAGTTATTGGATCTTACCTCAAGATACCGGTTTTAAAAACATACAACACTTATTACTATAAACTTCATGCATATTGTACGTAAATATAATTATTATTATTATGTATTCATTTTACATGTGATTTTGTATATAGATTCAACTTGTTCTACGATTAATTTAACCTTTAAAATTCCATTATTACCTTCAAAATGTGTTAGAATTCTTAATTTTGTATTTGTTATATCAACCTGTAATATTAAGCATTAGAGACCCATAATTTTAGATTGAGAAAAGAAAGATTATAATGTTAAATACCGTGTGCGACATATTCTGTTCACCACCATAAACAGTTATATAGTAAAAAATAAGTAATGAAATTTGTTTGATAACATATTTTAACGCCAATCGCTCCTCTGAATACATGGTGTGCCCCTAACATGCTACTTAATGGGCCATCTTGACTTTATTTATTTATTTATTTATTTTTACCTATTCGCTCAATATTTAAATCTTGAGTGAAATCTGTGTCGGAGATTCTATAAACCTGGGTCTAGAATCAAGAGATGGTGTTAATAGACAACTACCTCACCTAATACGTTACCATATTAGTGCCTGTGATTAGGCATAATATCATTGTAATTATTGTAAATATTTGGTTTACCTTTGTTAGGTTAGTTATGTTGCTATAAATGTATAACAAGTATTGTAAAGATTATTACTGTAATAGAAAAATCATTCATGCTCTCTTGTAATTTCTTATTTTTTTACATATGAATGTCTTGGCTCTGTTTAAAAGCCATTGTTAATGTGCAACCTCGGAATGGGTATAGAAAGACAATTAATGCTTGAATTCTCCATGAAGTTTTGATTTTACAAAAACCTTCCCATGTGTACCAGTAGCCTTTATAATTTATATATTTTCTCATCCTGCTCTTTCAACTTGTGATACTTCGATTATGGGACCTAATAACCTAAAGAAAGTTTTTCCCCCATTAAAATTGGGTTTTCATAAGGAAATATGTTTTATGAAATGAATTTTTAGGAAAGTAGTTCATGAAAAAACATCAAACTCTTCCATGGAAATATTTTATTATGTTATAGTTGGAGAATTCTAAATTTTATTTATTTTTAGATGAATTATAATGCTAAGGTATATTTTAAAATTTTGTATTCTCTTATTTTTTAATAAATAAATTCATATATTCATAAATAAAAAAATTTAAACACGTTCTTGTAAGTAATATGAGTTGTAGGTTTTGTTATAGAAATAATATATTCCATCGTGTACACCGAATTAGAACCAAAAGTAACCCAGGAATTGGGTAATTTCTGGATCAATTTGGTACTGACAGGTGAAGAACCTAGAACTCAGAAATGGTGAACTGGTAATTGCTACAATGCAGCCTAAATTTATAAGTGAAATTTGTACAATGTAAGAAGGAAACTTTACAGGTAAATGATGAAACGATTAATTACAGGGATATGACTAAATCTATGTTCCTGGTGAGAAGTTGTCGATGGAATTGTTTAGGTTCTATCCAACGATGATTTTCCCTAAACGTTTCGTTATTTTTGGAATGTTTTGTCAGCAAAAACCTTTCTGTAAGGTTTCGGGAAACTGTTCTCATGAACTCTTCCCAAAGGCTACATTGGCTTGTCTCTCGGTTGACGTTTCTGTTGTTCGGTTGCAAACCTCCACGATCTATTCCTCTACTCGACCTTCCTTGGATCCTAATTCCAACAAGCTACGACGAGCCTACCAGCCAAGCCCCAAACCAATTTCCACAGGGTTCTTATAATTCTTAAAATAAACCTAAGAAAAAAAATTACAATATTGCCTTCCACCTATTCTTGTTTTAAATGCATCCTAGAGTGAAAGGATATTATTATCCCTCATTAATTATTACAAATCACAATAGTTATTGTTTCTTTCAATAAAAATAGGATACAGAACAAGGAACTTGCTTCACTCAATCATAAGATCAATAAAGAATGCCTTTATTCTGTCTCTACTTATAAAAGGTCAAGCCAATACAATAGGCATTGCAATGCGAAGAGGTTTGCTTGGAGAAATAGAAGGAACATGTATGCTTCCCAATCATACAACAATTTTGGATATAAACCCTAATTACAAAAGATTCTTATGACATTCATTTCTAAGTAATATGATTAGATGAACAACCTTCACTAAACACTAAATATTATGTATGGATGTTGACAATGTTTGATCATCGCCTTTCACAAGTAAAATCCAAAACACTTATTACAAGGTTTGACCTTTTAAAACAAAAACAACTCTATTTGAATGGGATGAATTATGGATTGAAAAAAGAAGCTCAAGTACTTGAAGCACTCGAGTGCAATGCCACTAAGGTTGCATAAAATCCATCCTTGATATTGATCAAAGTTTCGTGCTTTCCCTTCTCCACAATTACTCCATTTTTAACTACTACAATTAGATCTGCATTCTTGATTGTGGATAATCGATGAGCCACAACAATTGTAGTCCGGTTAACCATGATCCTATCCAATGCATCTTGAACCATTTTCTTAGACTCAACATCTAAGGCGCTCGTAGCCTCATCTAATAGTAATATCTTTGGACTTTTCACTATGGCTCGTGCAATGGCAACACATTGCTTTTGCCCCCAGAAAGTTGGACTCCTCGTTCTCCTACCATTGTATCATAGCCCTGCATTTTGTATTATCACAAGACAATTGGAATAACACACATCAAAAGATTAATTTCACATGTAAAAGTTGCCTTAATAAAGGGACATGGTTACATTTTATAATGACAAAAACAAGTTGGAATGAAAATTTTGAATTAGCTTGACCTGCTGTAAGCTGCTAATAAACTTGTGGGCATTGGCCAACTCTGATGCAGCTATGATTTCTGACTCTTGCACTTCCTTTCCATATGCAATGTTGGCACGGATGGTGTCATTAAATAAAATTGGTTCTTGGCTCACAAGTCCCACTTGCTGCCTTAGCCACTTAAGTTGGAAATTTTGAATTTCAAGTCTATCCAATGTAATATGGCCTGAATCAGGATCATAAAATCTTTGAAGTAGTGAGATCACTGTGGACTCGCCACACCCGCTTTCTCCAACTAAGGCAACAGTTTGATAAATGATATTAAGACCACAAGATTAGGATATTATTAGTGAGTTTAAAATAAAATGTTACTTGATATAGTTAAGACAATTATATCACCAAACTTCACCTTGCCAGAATGAATGGTCAAGCTGAGGTCCTGTAAGATCTGAATATCTGGCCTTGATGGGTACTTAAAGCTCACATGACGAATCTCAATTTCACCCTCTACATCATCTAATTTCATGCCGGATTCATCACTTGGGTCTATCTTTGAATCCCTGTCTATTATGCCAAAGATTGAAGCAGCGGCACCCTTGGCTTTGCTAGAATCAGGAGCAATGGAGCTTGATTGAGAAACTCCGACGGCTGCCATGGTTAAGGCAAAGAAAACCTGCAGAACATATACTTGTTACGAAGAGAAAATTTCATAGAGATGAATTTCACCAATCTGAAGTCGTCAAACATCTTGTGACAATCTTTGATGCATGTGGGAAAGAATTATACCCAGAAAACATCTGAGAATGATGCTTTACCACCCTCGACAAGTTGAGCGCCAGCATAGAAACAGGTTGCATACACAGAAAACAGTACGAAGAAAGATAGTCCAAATCCTACTCCGCTGACCAGTCCTTGTCTTATCCCACTCTTCATAGGGCCTTCACATTTATTTCGGTATAATTGCATCACCTTGTCTTCAGCACAGAAAGAAGCAACTGTTCTTATACTTCTGACTGCATCATTAGCAACCTGGCTTGCTTCCTCATACTTCATCTGTAACCATTCAAAATCACACCATGATGGATACGTAACTAAAACAATAAATCAATTGATAGATTAGAATTCCATAACAACATCAACCTTAGGTAAAGTGGGGTAGTACTTTTCAAAATGGCTGCCTGGAAATGCAAAACCAATATTATTGAGGAATTTTCAATACTTTCCAGAAAATCTTAAAGACAAGATTTCCACCCTTTTTCATTTTGTGTGGAAAAGGCTTAGAGTGTAGCATTCTGTAATGATGAATAGCAGAGGCATTGGTGTTAGTGGATACCTTTGCATCTTCGCTGAATCCTTTCAAGAATTTCACTTGAAGAAATCCATTAACTCCAATCAGAGGAAGTAATACAAGGACAATAAGAGCTAGCTCCCAACTAGCAGTAAAAGCAATGACCAACCCAGCAACGGATGAGGCAGCATTTTCTACCAGTTGGCCAAGTGCATCCCCAACTAAGCCACGAACTGATGCTGCATTTGCTGAAAGCCTTGAACCAATTGCACCACTCGAGTGCTCGGGCTCATCGAACCAACCAACTTCCATGTGAACCACCTTCTCGAAGCACATGGCTCTAATTCTTTGGATTAGTTTACATCCAGCCACGGCAAAGAAGTATGACTTTGCTGGAATTGCCACCAATGATGCCAGACCGAGGATAATAAACATTATTGCCCAAAACCTCGAATCCTTTTTCAGCTCATTTGGGGGTTCAAAAAACGTCTTTATAACACTGGATAGTAATAAACCAAAAATTGGAAATATTACGCCGTTGATGATTGCAGCTGCAGCTCCAATTATCAGCACTGGAATCTCAGACTTGTTGAGGTACGCAAGGCGTCGGAGTGACACCTTTGGAGATTGTTCTGCAGGTAGTGAAGGAGTGTCTTCTTCTTTCCATGCAATTTCTGGTCCTTTAACTCCAGTAGGCAAGCCAAAAGATACAGAAAATGAGTGGCGACTACTAGTTCCCAGTCCAGATGATCCTCGGCTTATGGATCGTGGGATTGACACTCTTTGCCTTGATAGTCTAGCAGCTTCCACTGTAATTTCGAGCATGTTTTGACCATCTATAACTTGTTCTGATTCTTTGTTTACTTCTTGCAAACGTATAAGTTGAGAGTAGGCTCCACAAGGATCCCTAAGTAGTTCTGAGTGTGAACCTGATCATTTAGAGAGACAATATTCAGAACTTAAGTCAACCAGCCTGATTGAAGGTGCGGAATCTAGAATCTTATTGTCTTTAGACCAGTTTAAGATTCAAAACTAATTATGGAAGTCTCAAAGAGTCCAGGAATGTCAAAATACAAATTGAATGCGAAAAACACTATGCGTGATAGAGTAAGCAAATATTTTTTTTTTAAATTATACAACTCCGAATAATAATTGATGAATTTATTTTTAGAACAAATCAGAGCATACAGCAACAATTGGCATTATAGGTATTGTGAAAGCTTCCACATCCTCACAGAAAATTAAGTTGTTCATGTATTAGAAAATATGACATGGCTTGAACAAGATAACATGTTAAGAAGAAATATTTTGGCAACGGGGGAGCAACGATAATTGTGATATTGGCACGTGTAAATGAGCTAAAAGATGATGCAGGACTGCACTTTTAGATACCTTTTTCAACCATTTTTCCTCTGTGAATGACGGCAATCATATCAGCATTCCTCACTGTGCTCAAACGATGTGCAACAACAACAGTTGTGCGATTGACCATAATCCTGTCCAATGCCTCCTGCACTACTCTCTCAGATTCTGCATCAAGTGCACTTGTTGCTTCATCCAGAAGTAAGATTCGTGGATCCTTTAGAATTGCCCTTGCAATGGCAATCCTTTGCTTCTGTCCACCAGAGAGCTGTGTTCCGTGCTCACCAACCATGGTATCTAGTCCCTATAATGGAAAGCCAGAACTCAAAAAAAGTAAATGGAGAAGTTATTCCAATAATGAATAAGAACCCAAGTTTTAGAAGTGTATACATGTAGACTACAATTTGTACCTGTGGCAATTTATCAATGAATTTGGAAGCATTTGCAAGTTCAGCTGCTGCTTTTATCTCTTCGAATGTTGCACCATCCTTTCCGTATGCAATGTTGTCCTTAATGCTGGATGCAAATAACGCAGGTTCCTGGCTGACAAGACCATTTTCTCTCTAATCCATTTAAGCTGGTATTCTTTCAAGTTAATGCCATCTATGAGAACTTCACCAGCGAGAGGATCATAGAATCTCTCTATCAGACTAATCACCGTCGACTTCCCACTTCCACTCTGTCCAACCAAAGCTGTAGTTTTGGCATTGGGGATATAAAGAGAGAACCCGTCTAATATTTTCTCATCAGGTCTGCTCGGGTAGCTGAAATAAACATCCCTTAACTCAATATCTCCGCAGATGTCATCTAATATCTTTCCCTTTGTGTCATAAGCATCTATTTCTGGCTTCCTCTCTATGGTTTCAAACATTTTGAACGCTGCAGCTCGACCAGCGGCAAATGCACTCATGCAGGGTGATGCCTGGCCTAGAGAGCTGAAGAAAGAAATAGATAAATAATTAAAACCTATGATTTTTGAATCGCTTACAGATACGTTGACTTGTCTTGCTTGCTTGTGATGAACAGAGACCAGAAGGAACTTTTCTTTGAAATGATATAACAATATGGATAACAGATAGAACGGCACACAAAATTGCAAATGGACGAATTAAAGACAGATATGCAACTCACAAGGAACCAGTCAGCACAGCAACAATCACGTTCAGCACATCACCTCCACTATATCCTTTTTCCAGTATCATCTTTGCACCAAACCATATAGCCAGAGAATAACTGCAGAACAAAACTAACATAACCGTGCCAAGACCAAATCTTGAAGCCAAACCTTCACGAACGCTGGACTTGTAATCCTCCAACACTCTACCGCAGTCTCACGTTGGGCGCGGTGAGAGATGGGACCAGTTTAGAGGGATCATACCAAGGTAAGTAGGACACAGGGCCAGCTCTGATACCATATTAGAAATTGAAGGGCCCAACTAAAACACAGAACTGTGCAATAGTGGATTGCTAGCGGAAGCTTATAAGGTCAGACTCTCCTGTTGCCTTACCTAATGTGGGACTGGATATTTTAATCCTCCAACAGTTGTAATTGCTTATAGCTTGCTTCTCACCCGTAAATGACAACCTAGAAAGAGACTAAGTTTAAGATGTCATATGTCGAATAAACTAACATACTACATTGAAACATAAAAAGTCAAAATAGCTCAGGCACATGTTTTGCTCCGAGAACATGACGTACCGTTCTAATTGAGCCCTATTGTCTGTTCAACTAAATTTGCTGCTTTCGCATAAGAAGTTTGTCCATGTGATGCCATCTTGGTTATGGTCACGGACATAACAGCCCCAGATACAACAAGAAGAGGGATAGAGGATAGCATGACGAGAGTTAGAAGCCACCCTTTTATAAATGCTATTACAAAGCCTCCTATAAATGTTGAAAACAGCTGCTGAAATTTTCCAACCTGCACAAACAGCCTTGTTAAACTCCAAATCATGCGAACAAAGATTTTTGAGGTCTAGGGTCATGGTTTTAGATGAAATTCTAGCAGCAGAGTACCTTCTCGCCCATTGCATCTTGTATGAGGACAGTGTCACCAGACATTCTCCCAACAACCTCTCCGGTGTTTGTTTCCTTATCAAAAAATGTAATATCTTGTCTCAATATAGTCTTCAGATACGAACCCCTTATCCGTGTGGCTTGTCTTTCTCCTGTGACCATCCAACATGCGACCTCTGACAAACAACAAACATAAATTTCTCAAATCAACAACTGATTCTATGAACAGGGTACGTGAAACTTTTGAAATTATCAAACTGATGACATGTACTTACGGAGGAAGGCTGCCACAGACGATCCCAATGCCAAGTAGACAAATTTTAAGGGCAACCTGTTTTAAGGGAAGAAATTTGTAACATCATCATATCACTATACCAAGTTGTCAGTGTTGCTAATACATCCATTGACATGGATTGATATGCAATTCGAGCTCCAACAGGTATCATAAATCAAAAGATTTAGGTGACATCTTTTATAAGAAGGTTCAACCTTAAAAATGAAGCTTTTACTTGTTTTTCTTACCTTGGAAACTACCTCGACCACCCTGTTGTTATTCTGGTTATCCCCAAAAGAATTGATCAAGTCTCCAAAGAGCACAGTCATAAGAGGCATGCATACCCCGTTACCAACGGCACCTATTGTCCCAAGGACCATGAGCAAAATATCTGTTGAATCTGCGAATGAGAACAGGTTATGAAATGGAACAGAATTAGTTTTCTCCTCTCCTTTGCTTCCCTTCGAATCTTCTTTCTCATCAATAATGCTGGATATTTTCTCCGCTTCTGCATTCCCTTTTGACGTGGAAACTTCGTCTGTTTTTGTTTGGCCACCCAGGCCATTCTCTACTGCCATACTGTCAAATCTGAGATACTAATCCAACCTGCAGCTACTTTGTTCAGGATAAACACTGTTTTTAAAGCACCTGCAGAACCAAGTAAAAGTTAAATCAGCAACAAGAGAGTTCCAGAATCAATAGCTAAAGATCCAACACCAGGAAAATGACATCCATGTACAGTTGAAAAATATAATGATATAATGGAGGATCGTCCAGTCTCTACACATATAGCTAAACCAGCGTAGCCATTAAGTAACTGAAAGGAAATTTTTTTCAAGATTTTCTAACTGATCTAAGTACTCCAGTAATCAACAAGGCCGGCAAGCGGAGATTGAGATAATAGATATACTGTTCCCGCGAAGCTTGAATTGATTGCTGACAGAAAGTAAATCAACCGATGCTAAAATGCGATCATAGCCCCTGGTTGTACTTCCCGGAAAATACAAATTTATAACCTTAAAAAGCAACAGTAAGATTCTGATCAACTTTCCCACCTAGTGGCTACAAGCAACGAAGAGCACGAGAGAGAGAAAGAGAAAGGTGGTTAGTTGTATGCTTGTAAAAGTAAAATGCTGAAGAGTCAAGAAAAAGGTGCCCTTAAAGCATGGATCCCAGGTCAAAAAGAAAGAAATTAAGGGATGAAACTACACGTAGTTTTGGTATGATCCGATCTCCGCCACCTCATGGTTCTCGTGAAAAAACGCAGAAAAAATAAGTTTTAGGTTAAAAGCATCGCCTTTGCGGCCATTTGAGTTGGCAGAATAGTTATGCCATGAACTCACCATAAAACAGACAAAAGGTACAAGTCCAAGTGTTAGAGAAGCATGGAAAAGGTTACCTGAAAGGACTGGTATCGGAGATGCGCAGTTTAACTGCTCCCCTTGTACTTTTTAAGACTGCTCTATTTCCTGCGTTCTTCCAAGGACATCATATATACTTTTTCTTTGCTTGAGGTACAAGCACAAGCATCCCGGGTGGTCTCAGGCCCATTCCTTCGAGGAAAGAACGCGAAGAAAAATCAGAGCTGGTCGTAGTCCAAGGCATCCCACGAGTCAAGTAGCGTTTCCTTAGTCCCCAAGTTCTAGTTGCGCGAAGAAAAATTAGAGCTGGTCGTAGTCAAAGGCATCCCATGAGTCAAGTAGCGTTCCTTCGTCACCAAGTTCTAGCAACTAGTCGCGTAGTAATGGTATTCCATTCCCCTTATTAAAGCGAAAGCAGAACACATGTTTGACACGGTACTTTCAAGCTGGAGCCTCTCCCAAGTCTAGAAATTCTTGGAATAATAAACTAATAGAATAACCAAAAACAACCCAACAGTTAATTAAGAATGGATGCCCCCGTCCGATCTGCGAGATCTTTGCTGATATTCTGCATACAGGAAGCCGGAGCACGAGACGTGGGGCTTGCCGAACCGGCCGGGCGATTTTCCAGTTTTCAGTGCCTGGGTAATTGGGCACGTCGAATGTGGAAGTTCCTGCATGAATTTGGTGGACAGAGATCGCGATAGGTTGAAACATGGAGGTTACTGAACCGCGGAAGCCATCTTTTGACTTTGCGTTCGCCTGAAAAGGAAGCTTTCATTTTTAACTGACAACAAGTCACCGGACTGCGCTTTAATTTAGTTCTCTGTTCTCACCAAATTCGCGTTTTCAAATTGTGAAAAAGCAGGTGAATGAAAGTGAAGGTTCCCAGTTTTTCGTATAAGCTATTTCCTACTCATTTATGCAACTTGAAAAATATAAGGGTAGGTTCATGAACGACAAAACGAAAAGCAACCGCGCACGGTGATGGTTTTGTGGCTCGGCGGAGTGCCGTGTAAGTCCCTTTGGACGTCTTGAAACTCAAGCGTAGAGTTCCTGGTCTCTTTTTGTTTTTGTATTTTTTTTTCAAAGATAAAAGGGAGATTGAAATAGGAGTGTCCAACTCAAACAAAAATTATTTGTCATAAGAGGAAAAAAAGAAGAAGAAGGAGGAGGAGGAAGAATATCATTAAGTATTTTATATTGATTCGGATTTTTTTTTAAAATTATCTTCATAATTTTTTAACATAATTATTAGAATATATGACTCATTTCAAAACTTTAAAGTAATAAATAAATTTTTTATTTTATGTATAAGATTAAGGTTCCATCTTCATAGTTCAGACATGAGAACAACATACATATTTAACATTATTACACGTTAATAGAAATCCAACTCTAAGGACTAAGGATTATATTAAAATATTAAAATTTATTTTAAAATTTTAAAATAATAAATAAAAAAGTCTCATCACTTATGAGCCTTATTATGTTTTAAAAATAAGATAACACTCATCTTTAACAATAATATATAATTATAATACATGAAATTAATATTATGACCAATAATTTAAGTACTCAATTTATTATTAATAAAATCATAATTTTACTTCACGGTGATTGAAAAGAAATAAAAAAGAGTTAAAAAGTTTCTCTTACTTATATATTGTTGTGAGTATAAACGAATGATCGCTTTTTGTCCGACTTGATCTTAGAAAAAGAAGTGAAGTGTCGGATTATCTCCCTCGCTGAGTCCCAAAATTTCAACCACTCCCACTTCTCCATCTTTGATTCTTTTACTTTAATAATTGCCGTTTGGGGACCCGCTTGTGGCATTGATGATGTGCGTATCTGAGACAGGTCTCTCTCTCTCTCTCTCTCTGCCCCTTTACCTTTCAAATTTGGTGAGCATACAGATTATTTACTGGCTTTCGTTGACATGAACTTGGTTCCTCTTAGAATTTGAGACAAGTCTCTCTCTCTCTCTCTCTCTCTCTCTCTCTCTCCCTTTACCTTTCAAATTTGGTAAGCATACAGATTATTTACTGGCTTTCGTTGACATAAACTTGGTTCCTCTTAGAATTTGAGACAAGTCTCTCTCTCTCTCTCTCTCTCCCCCTTTTACCTTTCAAATTTGGTAAGCATACAGATTATTTACTGGCTTTCGTTGACATGAACTTGGTTCCTATTAGAATTTGAGACGAGTCTCTCTCTCTCTCTCTCTCTCCCTTTACCTTTCAAATTTGGTAAGCATTCAGATTATTTACTGGCTTTCGTTGACACGAACGTGGCTCCTCCTACACGAAAGATTATTTACTGGCTTTCGTCGACACGAACTTGGCTCCTCCTACACGAAAGAAACCCCCACAGGCATGGCTCACCCATAAAAGAAAGTTGAAAATAGAGACAGAGACAGAGACAGATAACATGTTGCTTCTTGACTCCATCCAAGCCTTCTAGAAAAGATAATAAAAAAAAAAGTAATAATCCTTAAGAAAGAATATGTTGTCGTTTTTAAAAAATGCCATCACCCTTGAATTCGTACATTTCCCTCGTTTTCCATTGTGCTGTTCTTGCTACTAGATGGTCATCTAGTGGATATAATTCAAACGCGTTGTTTGACCTGAAAATGGCCCAAAAATTCATTTGTAAACTCCAAGTTCAAGGGAGTTGTCAGCGTGAACAATCGTAGGTACATGCACCGTCCCCACTCGTGGTTGTCACTCCTTTTGACCACCGTGAAGTGCCAAGGAAGTCTGTGGGATCATCGTGGTGCATTTATGATGTTGTCTACACTATGTCCAGTAATGCACTGACGGGTTAGGACAGATCACAATCTCATCATCCTCAACTACGTGCTGAGAATGGGGGCGGGTGGAGGCTCCAGCGTCAACCTCCACGATGCAGAGCGGAGAAAAGCTAGAAAACTACTCCGCACGGTTGGCTGCACTGTGCCGCATCAATACACATCAACAGCCTCTATTGTTCCCACAGGAAAATGAGTTCAGCCGTACCAACTTGGATCTTTGATCAGTACATTCCAAAGAAGCCAATTTTTTTTAATCACTAATTAAGATCTGGTCTGGTAATGGAGAAAATATCTTTGCCAACAAATAGAAAGATGATATCAAATTATAACCATTATTTTTACTATTCTTTCTTATGATAAGTGATGAAATAATAGGCTAAAACCATAATAATCAAATTTGTAATTAGTTGCTATATTTAAACATGTACTCAGATACTATGTTAAGATTTGTCTAATTTCTTGCTTTAAAATTAACTATTAAAAGAGAGAAATATTTAAATATAAAGAGTGCCATGTTAAAATATGGAATAATTAATATTTCAAATAAATTAAATAGCATTTCAGAACAATATTTGCATGCAAGACATTTTGATAGTGAAACATCGTTTTTTAGTTAAAGATTTATTATGTGAAACATACTAGATTTAATGATGGACTTGTGGACTTGAACAATTTATTTATTTTTATTTCTTTTTTTAATATTACAACACATGCACCTACGATGTCTAACCCTAGATCTCTACTAGCTGGAGTCTTTTCTTGCCCACCACTAGACTAGCTAGCTTGAATGATTTAAATATTTCCATGTTGCTTACTTTGTTTAACTCACCTCGGCAATCCTTTTTTCGAACTGGCTTCCTTTTCTCCTTTTCTCCTTTTTTTTTTTTTTGGTGTGGGGTGGGGGGGGGGGGGGGGGGGGGGGGGTTCTAAACTACATAGTTTACGGGGCAGATTCTGTCAAGGTGCAAGTATAAGATTTTTGAAAAGCATATGCATGTGTATTATATAGTGAATCATGAGAATAACTAAAGAAAAAGAAGAAAATTTTTATAGATATGAAATTTTATAATTTTGTGTATATATATGCCATATGATATGCATAAGTTTATATCAATCCTTTGAAGTGCGTGCATCCGGATCATGTAGCACCAACTTAGTAAAAACATGATTAACATAATATGAAGTGATGAAGCTCGGACAAAACGAATTTTGTCTATGAAGATTCTTAGTCCGCATGGAGAAGAAAGAAGGTATCTCGGCTTTTCAATAAACAGACTAGGTATAGAATGGAAGAAACAAGAAGGTAGGATAGATCGTTCAGGTGGGTTCCCACAAAGAACCAACCATGTGCCAATCTTGTCGCTTTATTCTAGCGCAAGGACAGGATTAGAGTTACATCTATAGGATCAAAACCAATAAAACAACAAAAATGTTTGGAGTAGGAGAACCATAGATTCCTGAAAGAAGTTAATATAGTTGAAGCATTTGAGTAAGGTGCCACTAAGGGGGCATAAAATCTATCCTTGATATTGATCAAAGTTTTTTGCTTTCTCTTCTCTACAATCATTCCATTTTAAACCATTGCAATAAGACTTGCATTCTTGATTGTGGAAAATCGATGAGTCACAACCATTGTAGTTCTGTTCACCATGACCATGTTTAATGCATCTTGAACAACTTTTTTAGACTCAACATCTAATGCATTGGTTGCCTTATCTAATAGTAATATCTTTGGACTTTTCATTATAGCTAGTGCTATGGCAACACGTTGTTTCTATCTCCTAAAAAGCTGGACTTCTCTCTCTTCTACCATCATATCATAGCCCTACATTTTCAATTGTCACAAGAAACAAGCATTAAAGCACAATTGTACTTTAACAATGACAACAAGATGGACTTTGAGACATGATTTTTTTGGGTATAACTTGTTGCAAGTTGCTAACAAACTTGTGGGCATTTGTTAACTCTGAAGTAGCTATGATTTCTACCTCAGTTGCACTTCTTTCCTTTCCGTATGCAATGTTGGTGTGGATGATATCATTGAAAAAAATTGGTTCTTGGCTCACAAGTCTCATATGCTGCCCTAACCACTTGAGTTGGAACTTCTGAATTTCTGTTCCATCTAGTGTAATATGGCCAGAATTAGGATCATAAAATCCTTGCAGAAGTGAGGTCACCATGGACTTTCCACTACCACTTTCTCTAACTAAGGCCATAGCCTAATACAACATATTACTTTAGACCTATATGATTTAAACATGATCCATGAGTTTAAAATGAAATGTTACTTGACAAAGTTAAGGCATAATCCCATCATTAAACTTTACTTCCCAGAATGAATGGTCAAGTTGAGATCCTAGAAGATCTGAATATTTGGCCTAGATGGATACTTAAAGCTTACATGATGAAGCTTGATTTTACCCTTTACATCATCTAATTTCATGTTGAATTCATCACTCGGGTCTATTTTTGACTCCTTATCTACATGGCAAATATAGAACCTGTGGACTCCTAGCTTTGCTAGAGTCAGGAGCAAGGGGCTTGATTGAGAAATTCCCAAGGCTGCCATGATTAAGGCCAAAAAAACTTGCAGACTAACAGATACACACTTGTCATAGATACACACATGGCAAATATAGAACCTGTGGACTCCTAGCTTTGCTAGAGTCAGGAGCAAGGGGCTTGATTGAGAAATTCCCAAGGCTGCCATGGTTAAGGCCAAAAAAACTTGCAGACTAACAGATAGACACTTGTCATAGATACTAAGAGATTGTTTTCTAGTGATGAATCTCACAATTGAAGCCATCAAATATCTAGTGATAGTCATTGTTTCATGTGGAAAAAAAAATATAGCTGGAATACATTTGAGAATGTTGCTGCACCATTTTCAACAAGTCGAGCTCCTGCATAGAAAATGGTTGCATAAATCGAAAACAATAAAAGAAAGATAGCCCAAATCCTATTCCACTGATAAGCCTTGCTTTGTCCCCGCCTTCATAGGGCCTTCACATTTGATGTTTAGACTCAGCAAGCCTCCTTGGCCTTCCTTGAAGGATGAGCTGCTTGGCTTATTCGTTACTCCTATTCTTTCCCTTTACTTTGGGACATGCGGTACTGCATCTTGAAGTCAAAACTTCAATCTGCTTTCCCGCTTTTGCAAGCACCTAATTTAACCTTTAATAAGCGACAAGAGATCCCATAATTATCGTATAAGATGTTGCTGACACTCCCTTCTTCCACATGAATGGTTGATTTGACATAAATTGCAATTTTGAGATTCACTGTTAGGGAAGTGGAGAGTCCATAAACTAATGTAGAGCGCAGGATTAACTTCCATTAGGTTAATGATGCTCCTCTGTCCTCCTTCATGAATGGCCTTAAGCTGTGTGCAAATTTCGATGACATTGGGTACAGATTGAGGCCCAGATTTTAAACCCCATTGAAGGAGGTTTCAGTAGACTCCAAACACCACTAGGCCCTAAAAGGCCATACCCAGGTCATGTTGATGCAGTTCCCAACAAACTTGAAAGCTACGAGACTATGCATGGAGCTTGACTAAGTTCATTAGTAACTATTTTGATGGCCTACCTTGTCAAGATCAAATGGCTCGAACGGTCTTAGCTTCTAGCCATTTTGCAAATGCAACACAATCACGTAAAATGCTACAATTTGTGCAACTTGTTTGAAGCTCCTTTGTAATGCAGCTGAAGAGCACGTTTACAGTTTACAGGCCTATCGTTGGGAAAAACCAATTTGTTGCCCACAGATTCCTGGGTAATTCAATAGAAATCGAGTGAGGGAAATAATGACTTTTTCTATTCTAGTGTTTCACTGTAGTCACTCCAATCCCTTTTTCAACTTAGACACCCCATGGAATCTTAACAGCCACTGATTTACGTCAACCTGATGCACCAATTTGCAGAAGCCCAAAAGTCTAGACTAAGAAAGAAAGATTATGGTCAAGTTTGATGGGGACAAGTGGCCGCTCTTGGAATCAACACCTGCCACAAAGTACAGTATATCAATATGCAATACGCATTTTGTTCCTCACCTTTAATAATTGAATCGTCAACTGAATGTTGCTTGATAACATATTGTAACCCAACTTACACTGCTGGATTTCCTGTGCCCAATGTGCTTAATTGCCTTGGCTTGACTCTATTAAGTGCGTACCTACACACGTATTACTAAATCATGCTTGCTTTAACCTAGGCTGGAACTCTAGAGACTTGAAAGCCTCGATATGGGTCCTGGATCCTGTGTATCGCATGTTTTAGTTAGATCTATGCGCCTCTTCTGCCCTTTGAAATTGCTTATTCGAGGACCCAACAACTCTCCCACATTTTTCTACTATCATGGGAGGGACAAATGGTGATATATATGACAACAACCCTTTTAGTTAGACATTAAATGCTTTGATTATTTTTTTTTCTCTTTTTCGTTGCTTTTGTTGTTTCTCTGCTCTTCTTTTTGTTTCTTGCTTTCTCTTTGACTCCTTTATGGTCGTGAAGAAAAAGCTTGAGGAGAAATGTAGATGCTTTAGACTCAGATTTTTTAGTTTTTTAAAGTTCTTTGAAAGTTAAGATATGATTCATTTATTTCTTTTGGACATGTGTTATTTTCTAGGGTTGCAAGAAGAATGGTGATCTCAAGTATGACATATTTGGATGGAGTAGCATCCTAGCAATTGGAATTGTTGCATTGGTGAGAATGGCAAAATCCCACATCTGTGCACATTCTTTAAGATAATCTTCTATTTTGCCTCGAATTCAAGCCAGCCTTTACAAAAAGGTTCAAGTTTGGCCTGAGCTAACGTATTCCCTTTGGGAGATATGGTAAATTTGGTTTTACAAATAAAAGTTTTGGTGGCGATTTGGACAGATTGAATAGGTTGAATTGACGTAAATGTCAAATAATATCTGAGAGAGGCTAATTTTGTATTGGGTCCTACGTCATGATACCGGTTTTAAAGCATACAGGTTTCAAAGCATACAATACATATTACTATAAACTTCATGTATATTTTTTTACATAAACTTCATGTATATTGTACATAAATAGAATTATTATTTTATTTATGATTTTGTATGTAGATTCAAATGTCTTTGTTCTATGATACATTTAACCACACTGATTCCACTATTACCTTCAAAATATTTAGAATCTTAACTTTGCATTTGTTTATGTAACTTCGATTGAAGGAGATAATAACCTAAAAAAGTCATTTTTTCTTCTTAAAGACCAATTTTTAATTGGGAAACATATATTTTATTTTAAAGATAATTCTTAAATGAGACTTAGGTAATATGATATGTTGTTTTTTCACATAATTTTAACACATCTTCTTGTAGCTAACGCGAGTTGCAGGCTTTGTTACAGAAATAATATATTCCGTCGTGTACACCGGACATGCCATCTCTTAAGCTTTGAATTCATTCCAATGTTCCAATTTCATGGCAGCAACCCTTTCTGCATAAACCAAATGACCTAAACTCCGTTTATGACACTTTGTTTTTGTGCTTTTACTCATTTCTTTGGTTGTGATTTTTAGACTCAACAAATCTCCTTGGTCATCCTTGAAGGATGAGCTGCTGGGCTTATTAATTACTCCTACTCTTTCCCTTTATTTCCTCTGAGACATGCAGCGCTGCATACCAATGTCAACTTGAATATGCTTTCCCGCTTTTGCGAGCACCTAGTTTAACCTTTCAAGTATCTTCAAGAAGCGTTAAGAGATCTCAAACGTACCCTATAATATGCTGCTGACACTCCCTTCTTCCACATGAATGGCATAAATTTGAGTTCTGAGACTCACTATAACGGAGTGGAGAGTCCAGAAACTAACTTCCATTGTGTTAATGAAGCTCCTTATTCTTCCTTGATGAATGGCCTCAAGGTGCAAATTTTGATGACATCGCGTATAGATGGAGGCCCAAATTTGGAACCCCTTTGAAGCAGGTTTTAATTGACTTCAAACACCAATGGGCCCAAAAGGCCTTACTCAGGCCATGGTGATGCAGCTCCTGACAAACTTCAAATCTTTGAGACTACGCATGTAGCTTGACCAAGTTCATCAGTAACTATCATGATGCCAACCTTGTCAAGCTCGAATGACTTGAAGGGTCTTGGCTTCTACCCACTCTGCAACTGCAACATGATTACACAAAATGCCTGGTTTGGAATTGCCAATTTATTGCCCACAGATTCCTTTGTTGTTTTGATTCTTGGGCAATTCAATAGAAATCGAATGACGAAAATGATGACTTTTTCTATTCTTGTGTTTCATTACAGTCACTCAAACATCTTTTTCATCTTAGAAACCCCGTGGAATCTTAACGGCCACTGATTTACGTCAACCTGATGCATCGCTTAGCGGAACCCCAAAAGTCTACACAAAAGAAAGAAAGAAAGATTATGATCAAGTTTGATGGGGACAAGTGGCTGCTTTTGGTATCAATACCTGCCTTTAAGTATAATATATCACTATGCAAGACGCATTGTATTCCTCACCTTTAATAATTGAATCATCAACCGAATAGAAAAACAGTTGCTTGATAACATTTTTTAACCCAAATTACACTGCTGGATTTCCCGTGCCCAATGTGCTACTTAATTGCCTTGTCCTGACTCTATTAAGTGCGTACCTACTCACCTAGAAATAAACCATGAGAACTTTAACCAAGGCTGGAATTCTAGAGACTTGAAAGTCTCCATATGGGTCCTGATTCATCGAAAGTCCCTCATCAACATGTCACGCAGGAAATATCAACATCAAGAAAACCGAGAGTTTGAAATTTCTGCCGAGCTTCACTCCAACTAGAACATGCCCTCACGTGCCGTTCTATAGCTCTCTGGATGTATTTCAAGTCCTTTATTATGGACCTTTGACTGTTTGGGTGTACCTCAAAATCCATTTGGTTTCCACCGATTTCATCCTAGAATCTCCAGGATTGGTGCTAGATTCCTTTGACAAGCATCATGTAATTTAATGCTGCGTCTGGCTACATTCAATTAATTATAGACCCCACTCTCTGCAGAAGAGCAGGCTTGTTCGGATGCAGTGAATGATTCAGATGTCCATGTTCCCCTTTTTGTTGGCTAAAATTTGTTCACCAACATTATCTAACAAAAATAAATGCTTAGAAGAAAATTGTATTGTTGGTACTTCCCCAAGTCAGATCAAATGGGTCAAGCTGTTTGCATCCTATGACACAACAGGAGGACCAGGAGAGTCCATTCTTTCATTTTCTGTATGGCCGTGTGCAGTCCACATACGTTACGTATCCTTTACCCAAATGTATAAACCAGATTAAATAGTGCAGCATAATCTGGCTGCAAAAGGAGTGTGAAGCTTTGCAGTAGAGGAAAAGCAAGGCGAGAAAGTTGTCAGGCATATCGTTCTTCAATAGATGATTGAAGAACGAAACCTAGTTTAGAATTTACCTATATATAAAAAATAAAATAAAAAATTATCAACTTGCCCTCAAATTTTCTATCCCTTGTTGGTTGGAATTTCACTCTCTTGTAGCGTTAAATGAAAAGGAGCAATCTAATATAGAAGAAAGATGCATGATAGTCGTAAGCTAACTACAAGGTTAAGCAAGTAAGTTTTTCCTCCATTTTTTTTTTTGTGTGGAGTTATTGGTAGTATTCATAGATTACTCGTACAAGAACATTTGGGGCACTGTTTTCTCCTCGATAATAAAGAAGAAACAATCTCTTCACCAATCTACTATCTTGATTTTTTTTTCTTGAAAAAATAAAAAGAAATTATCATTAGAAGGTCAACTTTTTAGATATTTAATACTACTAAAAAAAGAAAAATATGAAGTGATAGAATTGAAATAAGATGATAGCGCCTTATAGGGTGTGGTCAAAATAAAAATAAGACTTACTGAAAAAATCTTGTAAAATAAATATTTTAAATTTAATTTTTTTTAATTACATCTTTGATTGAATTTGAGCATGTTTTAGAGCACACGATGATATTACATAAGTGAAAGAATTGTGGTTTGAATCATTATCTTTCTTATTTTGTAGTCAAATGTATAAATACTACCATCATTGAAATATTTATTGAACTTACAACATTTTTTCCATAATCCTTTTTTTTTCCGAAGTTTTGCTAGACTAATTAAGGAAGAACGCCCTTTTTCTTATATTTGAGGTCACCAAGCAATCCAGTACATCCATTCAAATCAGTCAGTCAGACTGGAAGTCAGTCAAGGATTTCAAAGTAAAAGGACCCTTGTAATTAAAATTGTTAGGCAACTTTCCAAAAGAGTACTGGTGAAAAGACGTTCCTCTTGATTGAATCAACTGTTATCGTTTACTTCTTTTCAGACCTTGTCAATTTCAATACCGGGAAAACCCCACAACCTCTCTTTGGGTCATTTCCATCGGCAGTCGGCATGCGTAAGTGTTGCATGTGAACTTTATCATCAACAGAAAAGGTTATTTCCCCAATGACACAGAACCAACATATGCTTTGCTTATAATTCTTCATTTCGCATTGCATCCATGGTCGATATATGTTTACTTGCTGACAGGTTTGCTGTATGTCCTCGGCATGACAAAGGGAGCAGGAAAAAGACTGAAACCAGATTTAACCGCGGTAGAATACGTCTCTATACTGGAAAGATACATGTGTCTTGACGTTGATGATACCGATCGTGCCGTGGAGTAGCATTGCATTAAATGATAAGGGACAAAGCCAAACAGCAGGCATAGATTGACAAAGAGAGCAGAACTTGCTCCATTGTAGCGGTCCCTTCAAGATTCCACAAGTCAAACTGCTGTTTTGAATACCTTTCATTGCTTACCTTAGTTCAAGAGATTACATGGATATTAATAAAGGATATTACCTTCGTTCTATTGACCTATTTAGTTGCCCAGTCTTCCGTTCCCTGGTAAGGTGCTGGTCAGAACATCTTGCTCCCTACAGTTTCCTACACCTAGCCTTCCATGTGCACAGACTTCTACACTACTGGCCTGGGCTGGGCACGTAACACTAAGCTTGATTGTTGACCTAGAGATTTTTGTACAAATCATTATGCAGAACGCCTTAACTTGCAGGCAGGGGATCCAAAGTGGTTATGGGGATCAATGGATGTATGCAGTTCATTCTAGAAGCACCAGATATCTTAAAATTGTCAGCAATTTTCAGTGGTTCCATTGCTTTTTTGGAATTCCAAGTGGCCATTTTTAACCGAGATTTCATTTCTCCTGATGAATCTGCATCTTTGGATCCTCTTCCTATATCGTAGTCTATTCTATAGTACACTCTAACCCAAAGCTAAGCAACTTTCAGTCACCATATATCATAGTTTTGCTATAATCGAACAGGAGACACGCGGGGACAATAATGATGAAAGCCACGTTTTCATGTTACGCAAGTGAGCTATTTTAATAAGGGTCAAACATGCATGTTTTTCCCGACACCACGGGACATAGCGTGGGGTGTATCTGAGATCCTGTTTTCTTTACCTTTATTTCGTTTCCTTAGTAGTTGGCCTTTGTCTTTGTTTTCAACCGGGACTTCCTCTACCCTAAGCATTTTTTTTAATCTTTTTTAATGTAGTTGTTAGCTTGTTGCAGATTCGAGTACTTACCAGATCTTCCGAAGGATCAAAGTTTAAATTATTGGTCCGTCCTTTCGGTCTCATCAGAGTATCTCACCTACTTTCAACTTATATAGAAGTGACAATAGTTTGTACGCATAAATGCAAGTACTTTCTTGTTTTCATAATGTTGTAACTTTCAGCGAATGGGGGAGACATTTCAGAAATAAACTTCACCAAACAAGTTTCCATTATTTGCTTTAACAAACAAGTTTCCGGTACTGAACTTCCTTGTCCCATGCCCACAAGGGCACACAAATGGGGATGCCAAGAGATGATTTCTGAAGAAAAGACGGACGAGGACAAGGTAGAAAACCTTGTGCATGAGTGTATTTGTAGCGAAACTGCCAAGCAGCTTTTCTTTTGTCATCTTCAAACTCCGTGCAGGGCTCAAAGGTCCAATCTTTGAGGTACTTCAAAGGTTAAAAATATCAATTTTTTATTTGAGATTTACGTTAAACATCTCATCTTTTAGTGTAAAATTTTCATTATATACTTATTTTCTGACATATTAAATGTTATTAGATTCAAAATTAAACATAGTTAACTTGGTATCTAATATGATGATATAAGACTTTGATGTCCAAAAATTCAATTCCTAAATTAACTCAAAGAATAGAATATATACTTTTTTGTCTGTACTTTATTTAAAAATTGTATCTTTTGAGGCTCTCACTCTATTCATATCATATAAATACATAGCCATAGAATGTGCTTATTTTGGTTCAAAGGCAGTTGTAGACATTTCAACTGCATGCTCTGGAAAAGCAACCTGATGTTCTCCAAAGAGTTGGGACTCTTCTAAGATTGTTGCGTAGACCATCTCGTGTACAAGACATAGAAACAAAGGTACCACTCAGCCCCGCGTGCACAACCGCCAGTCTCTATTGAATATAAACCGGCACCTGCCGTCCCGGAGTGGCTTGACTGGTTGGTAGAAAAAAGATGCAAAAATCAGCACGTCACATCCCATAAATTTGAATAAGACCCTCACATACCTTAACCTTTTCTGTATTAATTTTTTCTTTTTTTGAAGATTGAACGAGCTGGCTATGGTTAGCGTCGGCCATATTTTAGGACGGCTTCTCAGCTTGACCTGACATCCTTTGTTTTTGCATTTTTTTTTTCAGAATAGCTTTTCACAAATTTGGAAGTTTGAGAAAATAATATCTTGGGAGACCCTCTAAATAATTTTCTAGAACTATAGTGAAAACTAGAAGATTTATTAACCTTTAATGATAATTGTTGAAATTTATTACCTTATTTATGATCATCCAACCATTTATATTATTTATGTGTTAAGATATGAAGATTTATCTAAAAAATAATTGACAATGGATAGAAAAATCTCATTATTTATAAAGTCAAATGTTTATCTTTAAACCAACAATATAAGCCAATATTCACCTTCTAATACTTTTCCTTATGGATATGTTGATATAAGTATTACACATGGTAAACAAACTTACAAATTTGGAGCTTGCATGAAGGACAACAAAGCAAAGATTCATCTCCTAACTCTTATATCATGTTAAGTTGTGAAGGCTTGTTCCAAAATCAATAGATAATTAATAAAAAACTCTCACAACTTATGAAGTTAAAGACTCATCATCATGCCACCTATATGGAACAATATCCACCTTTAATACTATACACATGCTCAAATACAATATGTTGCAATTATCTTTTAATCATTCTTAAAATACTAGTTCATTGCTTCATCTTAGCAATATTACAATTCAAGAACTTCATAATAGAGTAGGCTGTTGCCTTTGATGAGCTTGTAAAGGGAGTCAATAGTTTAACAAGTGAGGTAAACATCAAATAATATCTGAAAGAGGCTGATATATTATTGAGTCCGACCTACTGATACTAGTTTTAAAAGATTACAACACATATTACTATAACGTTGGTAAGAGGAATCACTTAAAAGAGAAGTTTTAATAGCCGTAGTTCAAGGGAGTTAAGATTTCTAAGATTTGATGCCTCTTCAGATACAGTAAAATAATTCACTTTGATTCGATTTTTTAGCCATACGTTTATGGTCCAACCCAAAGATTTGTGGTGGATTCCGAGGTGACGAAATCGAATCTCGACCATAAAAGCTATTATTAAAAAAAAATTACTATCGTCACCCATTATCTTTTATGCGGTAAAATTAAGGTTACCTACTCCCCGATATTAATAGTCTTCAAATCCGAACTTTAGACATAGATCTCGAGAAAGATAAGCCAGGGTTCCAACATAGTGGAGGTCCAGTCCTCTTTTGTGATTGAGATTGACCCATTTCATTTGTCATTTAGTTCAGACGTTGAACTCCCTGCATTCTGCTCGGAACACGAGGGGTTTTTTCCATTTACTATTGCAAATTAAGAAGGCTATCTGTAATATATTTAGGCTTTAAGGGACAGGAACTTTGCAATCGGTTTCCACCAAGTTGAAATATTTTATGGATAAAAGGATTTCACCCGTATCGTAAATTCTACACAATACATGGGAAAATCTCACGAAAGAGAAGCCGACTTGTAATTTATCACATGTGAATCATGTCGACTATAGACTGTCTGCTGGTCCATCACCCTGAAAGTGACTTTTGGCTGTCTGGTTGTGTTCAAAACACGACTGTTTCCTGATATTTTAGAGCACGAAGCTTGAAATCTGGGCACGCAGTGGTGGCTATACAATAATTCAGTCCGCGGGAAAACATACAAGAAAGGAAACTGGCTGAATACGACCTTGCCGTGGCCAATCCGCAAGTGAAATTCCTCGTCCATTTAACTACAATTGCCTGCAACGACGAGTTGCATCCCTTGTTTCATCACCATTTTTAGGTTTTACGTGTTAATGCTATCTGGGAAAATGTAGAGATTGAACTTTGTTCATAGGAAACATGTATTTGGTCACACCAAAAGAAGAAAAGAAAGTCATTTACTATCGGAAAGCCATGCGTCAACTGGTGCCTGAAATAAGAGATTCTATGCTGGAGATTCTCTTGTCTGGGCGTCCTCGCTCTTTTTAAAAGACATTATTAATGTACAACATGAGAACTCTTACTATAAAAATAATAGTCTCACCATAATGCTCTATAACAAGAATTAAAACTTGAGACTTTTACGGAAGGACCAAAAACCCATCCCGTCTTTTTCCTAAGAAAGACTAGATGACAACAAACCTTTCGGCAAAAACAAAATCTTTTATGCTAAACATTTTTGTTGTATTTTATTTTTTCATGCAATTCTTAATTTACGTTATGATTTTAATTATTGTAACCATCATCATTATTTAGACTCAATTGTAATAGACTTCTTTATTTGTCATGAACTTTGCGTTGCTTGGCTTATGAATTATATGAATTGGTTAACAAACGCTTAAGTTAGTTAAGAACATGTGTTGCTTAAGGCCTTTTAGTCTTAGGTTTGACATTAAGTTTGTGTATAAACATGTGTAAAAAGAAAAAAAAAAGAATTACATGAATTGCTTACTTTTTTCCCTCACTTTACATATAGTGAATTTGTGGGAGTAAGATGTCACAAAATATAGCAATAGAATAGCGGGGAAAAGAAGGGAGAAGTCAACCTGTTGGGGGGATTGATTTTTATTGATGTTGTACCAAAAAATAATGTACAATGCTTACTCATACATAGATGATTAAACTTACACCATCTTATAAGGCAATAATAATTATAAAAGAAAGTTCATCAATACATGAAAAACCAACAATCATTCCATATGCTTTCTTTTATTATTATCAAAGGAAGATGGTTCCCAAATTATGTTTTATATCAATAAGCAAAATTGTCGGTATCAATTGACATAGGACTTCAACAGCATTGTGGGGTGCTACCTATTTAGGCTAATATTTGATTCTTGTTTTCTAGTATTTCATTTACCTAAACCAGTGGTCATCATTATAGGGAGGATGATAAGAATGTCACATCACCGACTGTAGGGCAAATATGCTATCCACCTAGCTAGCTAGATGCCAACATAAGCTGTTAAGATTGAGTACAATAAAAAAAAATAAAAAAAAAAGTTTCGTGTAGAGCATTTTCATAGTATTTTGATGAATAGATAACCACACTATATGTAAAGATTCATATATCAAATACCAAAGTTTTGTTCCTCTTCCTACAACTATTATCACTTGTTTTTCTTTGCTTTGACACAGCTCTACGTCAACTCACCAAGAAGCCTTGGTCTTTTGATCTTAGATCAGGGGAGTTCTATCCCTTTTCTTCTTCTTTCTTTGTTTTTTTTTTTTAAATTCAATTCCGCCATCTCATGCCCACAACTTTTTGTCTTTTCCAAAAATTCCGGAGAAGAGATCTTACTAATTGATCTTATTCATCATGCTGAGAACCCACATTGCAACTTTTTTTTTAGTGACTCAAAACTTATCTAAGTTTTGTTTGATAGTTTAAATTAAAAAGATGTGGCTTATCTCAAAACATATTCAGATTAGTCAAAAATGTGATCAAAAGAAATCTAAATACATTGCAATTTTTTTGTCTTTGGTAGAATTTAATTTTTCTATGTTTGGAAAGGAATGTCATGCATATAACCTTCTCGAGCAATTATGCATATGTGAAATCATCAGTTATTTCCAAAAGTTTTATTTAATATGATACCATAATCAAGATCTTGCATTCAAAATTTAACCTTATACTATGTCTTGTATTTTCTATTTAACATTCCGTATCTTGGGTTTCACTTGTTGATGAAGAATTTGAGTTCATGCGAGAGGAAAACATTAAAATAGTAAGAAGTAATTGAATTCATTACTTTATAACACTCATGCCTATGCCCCTAAACTCAAAAACCCAAATACGTGGCCCAACCTGGTGCAGGTCGATTAGCTTGAAGCTTGTTGGATGCTACATATTTAATAAGTACATGAATGGGAGCTCCACCGAGTTTGTATAACTTGTTTGAAGCACGGTTGCAATGTAGTTGGATAGTCTACTGTATTTGGGCCTCTCAATTTCCAGAAGCCTCTGTTGCTCAAAACCTCAAAGTGTGATGCAAGGAAACCAGAAACAAAAAAGAGTTCACTGAGAAGATAAACTGATTGGGCGCATAACTGGGGAACAAGCCATTTGTTGCCCAAAGATTACTTTGTTGCTTTGAATTCTGAAGATAATGTAAAAGAAATCAAACGAGGATGATGACTTATTCTGTTCTCGTGTTTCACTCTAGTGTTTTTTAATCCCACATCGTTTTCAGGTTAGGTCGCTGCGTGGAATCCTAACTCGCCAGTGGTTTATGCCAAATTGACGGGTCAATTAGCAGAAGCCCAAAAGTCCAGGCGAAGAGAGAAAGATATTGTAATCAAGTTTGATGGGGACAAGCGGCCTCTCTTGGAATCATCACCTGCCTTAAAGAATAGCAGATCGCCAAGCAACCGCATTGTGTTCATCACTATTAATAATTGAACGGTCAACCAAATAGAAAAACAGTTGCTTGATTACATTTTCTGACCAAACTTAGGGTGCTGACAATTTCCTGTGCCCAAATGCTGCTTAATTGCCTTGTCCTGACTCTATTAAGTGCGTACCTACTCACGAATAAGTAAACCAAGACTGCTTCAACGAAGGCTGGGAACTCTATAGACGTGAAAGTCTCCTCCACATGGGCCCCTGTATCCATTGAAAAGCCATCATCGATTTGTCACGCAGGAACTTTAGATATGAAAAAGAAAAAGTGAGCGTTCGAAATTTATGCCAAGTTTCACTCCAACTAGAGCATGACGTCTCCGTTCACATCTTCTGTGAAATTGACGAAGCCATATCCTAAGCCATACTTTGAGCCCTTCACCATGTACTTCGTTTTTTTGAGTTCTCAAAATTCATTTGTTTTCACTGATTTTATGCTACAATCTTCTGGATGGGTGCAATATTATTCCGCAGCAGTAGCTACATTCCTTTGACAGGTTTCATGTAATTGAATGTTGCCTTTGGCAATATTCAATTAAATAATAGACCCCACAACTGCAGAAGTGCAGGTTTGTCAGAAGTAATAAATAATTCTGCTATTGTTTTACTCTTTTTCGTGGGCTAGGATTTGTCCAGCAACATTATCTAACAAAAATGAATGCTAGGAGAAAAAAGAGCGATTGGTGCTTCCAAGGTCAGATCCTGCGGGTGAGTACTGTTTGCATCCGATAGAACAAGAGGGTCAACCGACTCCATTCATTCCGTTTCTGTGTGGTTGTGTATACATGCACAGATATTGCGTATCCTTTCGGCAGCTAGTACGCAAACTCATCAACCAGATCCAATAATGCAGACATGACTGGCTGCAAAAGAAAAGTGATAATTTAATGCAGGAAAAAAGCAAGGTGAAGAAAGGTGATAGCTATTTCAGGCATGTGGTTGTAAGAAGAGGGAAGTGTATCAAACATTCAAAGAATGATCTTTGAAACTATCAAACAACAATCCCCAAAGGAGGAAAGAGTGTGTGCACATGCTTCACAAATACGTGATAGAGGCTGCCCACTGAAAGAGTCAGTGCAATTGGACTCCTGTAGATTACCATTATTAGCCATTTAGTGACAGAAACCCCGTAGATATGAAGGAACAACGTCCTTTCACATTTCGGGTTATGCAAACTAAAATTAGATTTTAAAGCTGCTCGATAATAAATGACAACGACCAGTCGAAACGAAAGAAACACCTTTGACCCACATTATTCCACTGCGAGAATCTCTATTTTGTCGTGCGTTCCCTGCCCCATGCACTCACCTTATTTTGAACCTTTAGGCACCTAAAGTTCTTGATATTATCGTGCATGTCCCATTAGCTCGTCCAGTCCAGACTCTTTTTTATTTTTTTTCACACAGCCAAAATCACATCCGAATATTGAATCTTGGATAAAGAAGTTTCATATAATATTAGCTCCCAATTAAGTAATCACTTGTTGACTGTAGTCTAAATGTTCACCTCTCTGTTTCTGTGCCCAAGTCTCTCTTACTTGTATCTCTATCAATATGTTGATTAAATTGTGTGTAAACTAAAAGTCTTATACCAAAATATAAGATTCATAAAATAAAATTTAAATAAAAAAATATTTTTTAATCTCTAAATTAACTTTTAAATTTATTTTTAACATAATATCAAAAATTAAATTGATTTTATGCTATTTCTTGAAAACTTGAGTCTAATAACTTTAATATTTAGGAAGTATGTGTAGAATGAAACTCTTCTACTAGATAATAAGACTAATGAAATAAAGTTTAATTAAAAAGGAAAAAAACTCTCTACCTTCTAATCTTAATTTTGAATTAAGCCTTCAAACCTATTTTTAAGACGCTGGAGCACGGACACTCCATTTTTGGTGTTGACCTAGATTTTCTCTATATTTTCTTGTTGTTAAGGAAATGGGGTTTTATTCTTTTCGCCTCTTCCCTGGCGCCTCGCTGGGCAAGAAAAGAGCTTCTTGGACACGCCGAAGACGACACAGGATTTAGCTCATTCTACGGACCCAGGAAGGATTTTACTGTGCAGCTGATGGTCCAAGCATTGATTGCGGTGGTGTCGTCAGTATCAGGGGGTTGCCCAGTGAACAACTGCTTTTGTTAGAGGCACACATAACGAGATGATCAAACGTCAAAATCTTCATTAAAGAAAATTCAAACACAGTCACCTGGGGATACAGTAACTTTTGAGTGATTTCTTGCAGAGATTCTGGAGATTTTTTTTTCTCTCTCTTTGAATGCTTCTTTTTTCTTTTTCTGTTTTTCATTGTGGCAACTTACCATATTACACAACTTATATATAATATTTTCTTTCGTAGTTTCAGCTCTATAGCTAACATTAGTTCATAGTGTCTTCTTCCAAGTAAGAGAAAAATATAATTCTAGCTAATAAAGGAGAAAGAAACCCACCGATTCTTAGCTTAGTAATTAGCTTTTGGCTGACACTTTAATTCCTAAGTCTTGGCATTTTTATAAATGAACACCTAACATTCTAATTCCCTTCAAATTTTCTGTCACCTGTTGGTTGGAACTTCGCTTTCCCTTGCAGCTTTAGATGAAAAAGTGCAATCCACTAGTAGAAGAAAGATGTATAATAGTCATAAGCTGACAATGAGAGGTGACGGCTGGTTAAGCATCCACTATTGAATATGTGGGACTTTTGGGCATGTATATCAATTGAAGCAAGCAAAAGTTTCTCCATTCTTTCGTATTTTTCTAAGTTATTGGTGCTATTCCATTGATTACTCGTAGTAGAATAGTTGGTAGTATTAATGTTAGTGGTTCAACTTTTCAAATATTTTATACAGAGTGAAGGAATTGAAAGAGGATGATGTCAAGAAGGTCGGCGACGTTTGTCATTTCATGAACATTGTAATCATTTTTCTTTCTCTAAAAGTTACAAAGTCATGAGGATTTAGATCTTACGCTGTTTATTTCTAGATTCTTTCTATTTCCAACTTGTTTATAGAAAGTTTTCTCATGTTTTGCTCGAGCAAGTAAAGAAGAACACTTTTTTCCATATCTTTGAGGCCTCTACACCAGAACAAACTATTCAAGGACTTGCAATTCGCATTTAAATAGTGTCATCTCATTAATATCGACACCTACCATTCAAAGTAACAAGAATCGTGTTAGTATAATTGCAAGGCAACTTTTAGAAAGAACTACTGGTTAAAGGACACTCCTCTTAACTAGTATATAAGACCTTATTCATCAAATTGTCAAAAGAGTTAAAGGCTTAATCAATAAATTAGTTTAGGAGTTAGAATTTTTCTTTTTTATTTAAACTTTGTTTTGTAGATCTTATATTTATCTCTTTCAGTATATACTCTTTTGTGCATCAAGAATTATTGAATTTAAATTTTCACAAAATAAAACAAAATCAACTTAAATTTTTATATTATGTCATAAGATTTCACAAGTCTAACATAAATTCTTATGGGAAAAACAACCTTTTTCTTTGTTTTTATTGTCATATTCTCATTGCATTCATGGTTCATCTATAGTTTTACTTGCCGACAGGTTTGGTGCGAGTCCTCTCCATGCCACAGGGAGCAGGAAAAGACTAAATCCAGAACGTAGATGGGAGAGAAATTTCACCGCGGTGGAATACGTCTCCATACAAAAGAAAAACACGTGTGTTGACGTTAATCGTACTGGTCCTGCAGTCTTGTGGCAATGCATTTAATCTCTACGCACAAAGTCAAATAGCTGGCATATATATATATATATATATTGATAAAAAAGCAGGCTAGTTGACAATCTTACGTTGTATTATTGCCTCAGATGCTGACATTTCTGAAATCTACTGCCCAACGGAGCGGTCCCGTCTAGTTTTCACACTTCAAACAAGCTATTTTATACCCTAAACAAGATTGAGAACGAGTGCTGAAGAAGCAGGCCAAAAGTGATCCATATGCATGTGAGAAGTGCAGCTCATTCGGGACCAGATACTTCAAAATCGTCTGCAATTTTCATTGGTTCTAATTGGGATTCATCATGTCCTGAGGCATCTGCATCATTATCCTATCACTATTACGTAGTCTATTCTACGCTTCGCGGTTTTTCTTTTCGTTCTTTTCCTGTTTCTGAGCTATTTTACGCTATTCTGCGGTAGGCCCAAGCCCCAAGCTACGTAACTTTCAGTTACCATATTAAGTAGTTTTGCTGAATTTGAATAGCAGCCATCGTGGGGACAGTGATGGCGAAAACCATGTGTTCATGAAACCAAAGGGAGCTATTCGGGTAAAGGTTGGCATGGATGTTTCACGACACCATGTGATTTCGCGTGGTGTATGTGTCTGATATCCCGGTTTCTTTATCTTTAATGAGCTTTTTAGTGTTTGGCCACTGTCTTTGTTTCTTACCACCGCGTTTCCTTTTTCCCTCAAGCTTCTTTTAGTAAAGTTGATGGTCTGCTGTAAATTATAATCCTTCCCAGATCTTCTAAAGGGAGTCTTATCATACTATTAATGGCTTGCTTTTTTTCAACTCATATACAAGTGGCAGTAGGTTGCTCGAAAAAATGCGACTACTTCCTTGTTTTCATATGGTTGTCACTTTCAGCAATGGAGAGCCATTTCACGTGTCATTCTTTAGGTTATCCTTTTGAATTCTGCAGAAAGGATCTGTAAACATCCATTTTCCTAAAGCAAATAATGGGAAATTGTGTGGCGAAGTTCGATGCTGATGGAGATAAATGGAAGTCTCTACCCCACTTTCTTTTTTGCGAGTATTAGAAAAGGTAGGGAGGAGGACAAAGGTAGAAACCATGTGCAATGTCTGTATGCGGTCACCCAAAACGCGGAGGGGATGGCGTAAAAGCATAGGACACCACCTCTAATGGTCCTCTAAGCTTGCTTATTTTTCCAAGGCCGTGCTCACACGCATGGACAAGTATTTGTGTTATAAAAATTTATAAGATTAGAAGTTTGCAATTTAGGTTATATTAGAAGATTGAAATATTTAATTTAAAAGTTAATTAAAGAATGAAAAGATATTTTATTCATTTAAATTTTATTATAAAATATCATATATTTTACATAAGACTTTGTCTAGTAAACTTATTTTTGCATATTAGATAATATTAGATTTAAGATTACACGAAATATAATAGATTTATCATAAACTTAACTCAAAAAATTAAAATATATTTTCTTACAAGAAATAAGCATAATTGTATCATGTGAAAGCGACTCTCCCTCCCGATTAGCTCAACTCAAACTGTAGTGTTGCATAAACAGAAAGGTACTCTCCCAATATTGCGTGGACCATACGGTGGAAAAGACGCTGAAAGCCAAAGCCACCGGTGAGGCACGTGGCCACAACCTCCAATCTCCTGGAACGCGGATCCGGCAGCCGCCGTCGCTGTGTGGCTTGACCAGTTGGTAGAAGACAACGATGGACGATGGAAATCAGCACGTCACATCCCACAAAATTGAGTAAGCCCCACATACTTTTAACTTATTCTATAAAATTTATTTTTTGAAAAGTAGCTACGTTAGGGTCGGCTACGTTTTAGAACGGCTTCTCAGCCTTGAGCTCTCAGCTTTTTAATTTTTCTCTTTTTTGGACAATGCAGTGGCTTTCTGTAAATTTGAAATATCAAAAATGATATCTTTGGAAGGCCCTAGCGTCGGATCAAGTAATTCCCTATAACTCAAAAGTATAACTTATTAATGGTAAGTGTTTAAAATTTGATAAATTTATTCATATTAGTGTTATTGGATATCTTCTCTACCTTAAAACTGAACTTTTAAGGAAAAATCATCTTCATATTTATAAACCTTCTTAACATGTAGTATATCACAATAACCTCTTTCATCATACATCAAGTCTTGAGTTAGAATCATTAACTTATTTTTTGTTAGGTTCAACCCGACCCAAATTGCACACACTAAGCCCTAACCCATTTTTGTCTAGTCTTTTCTTAGACTCTGATGTCAAATAATATAGTTATTGGGATTTCTTTTCACCTAAAAGTTAATGAATAAGGAATATTTATCTTCATACATATAAATCCAACGTCTGGTGCTTCTCAACTTGACATGGGACATCTTAACAATTTATAATTGTGAAACAAGTTATATTATTTATGATATATAAAGTTTATGCATGTGTATTAATTTTTTTAATAAATATGTGAGTTTATTCATAATGTATAGATATGATTCTAGCTTTTAATCATTTTTAAAATTTAAAGTCAATCACTAACTCATCTTAACAATTGAAAGTTTTGGTTGCGTTTCAACCATGATTGTTCCATGATTTGAACACATTGAATAGGCTGAATTTAGAAAAATGTCAAATAATATTCAAGAAATGCTGATTTAATAATGGCTCCAACCTTTTGATATCAGCTATAAAAGCTTACAACACCCAATACTAAGAATTAAACTAGAAATATCACATGAAGGAAAGTTATGAGAGCTCTCTTCTTGGTTAGATTTCTTGATTTTGTATGAACACGTTTCGAGGGTTCTTGCTTTTTTGCAGTAACTTCCAAGACTAAAAGAATAAGCCATGTTTACCAGGAGATTCATTTTATAGTTGTTTTTTTCAAGAGAAATGTCAAAGAAACAATAAAATAATTCTCATTGATCAGACACTTGGTGGGTAGGACAGGCTTCGGGAGATTCGATTTCGTAGCCAAATTCTTATGGTCCCCATACGTGGATTTGTCGGGGATTTCTTGGGTTCAATGTTTCGGAATTTCTTTTCTTTTTTCTGTCAAGGAAAGTCTTGAAAAGCAATAATTACAGAAGGACTTTTAGAGCCCAATATCATAGCCAAGCGTAGGTAAAAACTATAGCAGTAAAGGCTGGAAAAAGATAGTTTTTCCGCTCGAAATTTGAGGAGTTCCCACAGCAAATTTATATGCCCAAGACATTCTATTGTCGCTTTATGCGGTAAAAAGTAGGTTACCAAGTCTCTAATATTAGTACTTTACAAATCTAAACAGAAAACTTAGATCTCGAGAGAAACATGCATAGATTCCAAAACAATGATCAATCACTTCTTGTTTCACTTGAGCAAACGGGGGACATTTCAGACAGTAAATTTTCTGCATTTTACTTGGAACACGAGGTCTTTTCCCATTTACCATTGCAAATGAAGGAGGCTATCTTTAATATATTAAGGCTTTAAAAGATTGTTGAAAGGGTCCTCCTCTTGACAATTACTTTGGAACTTTGAAAGGATTTCACCCAAGTTGAAATATTTTACAGGCAAAAGGAGAGCTTGCCTGTAAAAAGGGCATCCAAAGCTTCCTCCCTCCAGAATGTGAAAACCTCCTGAAGGAGAAGACAACTTTCAATTTATCACGTGTAAATCATGTCAAATACAGGCTTTTCAACCTGTCTATTTGCTTGTTCGACAAATCATGTCACGTGTAAAACCGTACTTATAAAAATGCATAATAAAACTCAGAATCTGCTTTATGTATTGATGCAGTATAGCACGTCTTGAAAGGGTAAGAAAGTGGAGATGGAATAATCTCATAATGTCACATACTTTCCTTGTTGTTATCTAAATTGTTGCACCATGTGAACAGGAAGCATTATACTATTGCCACTTTGTTTTGTGAATCTACGAAACTTTAAAATTCATGGAATGAAATAAAAAATTAATTTTTTGAAATTTTTAAATTTTTTTAACTCATGTATTTATTTATACATTTTTATATGTCAAACTTAAAACTAAAAAATCCTAAGCAGTATTTGTCTATCACATTTTGATTAATATGAAGTAAACTATTAACAGTAATCAAATAAATATAATGAATCACAAGAAGTTGAATATTTACATGATATGAAATAAAGTTCGTTTTATTTTCATAAAATAATAATTTACATAGTTTGCAATATGAATAAAATAATTATTCAGTTCTGAAACCTCAACCTTAGTCTTCTAAATCTCACGTGCTATTTTAAGAAAACCTAATTATCAAATAGACTAATTTTTCTTGTACTTAAAACGAACTCCATAATTTACATTAATGACTGTATCGACTTGGTGAAAATCAGAAAGAGATGTAAGATTGGCAGGTGCCCTAGCAGTTCCAATGTGATGACAAAAGAAGTAGATCCCCGCTAGGTCGTCACAAAAATGACGTAGCAAATCTAAAGCCATTTGTGTCTTTGGCCTGCAGGATTGCATCTCTTCGGTTCACATGCTGTGAGAATTCGAGCAATCCAAGAGAAAAAGAATCTTGCAGATGGTATACATGTCATCTCGTTTTGCAGGCATTATCCTCACGGGCATAATGAGCCTCGTTTGACCTTATGATCCTCCTTTCCTCGTGGGCAACAGAAATGACAATGATTCCCTGAAGTTCGTCTTTTATGCACAGTTCTGCAGTAGCGAATATATTGGGTTTTGATTTTCAGAAAAATTGAAGGTGAAGCAAGATGGAGAGCTTCCTTTTTTCGAACATTTTGAAGAGACGAAGAAGACAAGTTTGAGGAGGGAGTGGATCTTTTCATGATCTGAGCAATTTGTCATTTTTGGGTTGGTTTTGGTACGGTATAGCGCAAAAAGATTACTAGGAATCTCCTTCCACGATTATGCTATCAAAACCAACGGATGACGGTTAAGTATTTGAAAATTTTGGTGTATATTTTACATTATCAATATGTTGATTTGTATCAAATTCTATATGTGAAGCATTCTCATTATTAATAATTTAATTTGAAAGAAAATATGAATTTTTTAACATAATGTTAGAGACTAAGTTTCAAATAAATGTACATTAGTGAATTGGCTTCCCATTGATTTGCTTATCCATATTCGTGACAAGGGATGTGAAAAAATTTAATACATATCCTATATTGGTAATATAGTGACATGTTATATTTTTTATATCCATTTACATTCTCATTTTTTAAATTGTTTCTAAAAGTAAAATTGAGCATATTCAACTGATCAATCTTTAACAAGGATTTCTATTAACCAATTCTATCACTCTCCACAAAATCGATAGCTTGATCCGCATCTTCACATATTGATTCATGACGTCTTCGATATGTTCAGGTCATGGACCATGGCAAATGCTTCAAATTTGACTTAAACGTATTGGATTATCCTTTCAAATTTCAATATTGCGTCTTGTTGGTTGAAGCGACAATGGAGTTGTCTAAGTACATTTAGAAATAAATCTATTACTAGAGATAGTGTAAAAAAAAGTCATTAATTTCTTTAAAGCCAATGTGTAGAAAGAGATAACACTTTTATGTATAAGAAACACACAACTATCTTAAAAATGTAGAATACACACTAAATTTCATCACAAACAATCATTTAATTGACCATATGGCTCCGCTCAACCTTTTGGCACATCTACATCCGTTCCGAGTTGGGATTCCATGGCTATACACCATAAATGTCAACATAATTAGAGGGACATAACACCAAATTCTTTAGCCAAGTTGAAATGACACTTCTTAGTTCCTTGTCAGACTATCATCTTCGTTCATTGGACGATCCAATGTGAGCTTTACAAGTTAATCAAACGTTTCACATCGGCAACAGTTTTATAATTTGTATATCATTGTCGGCCATTTTGTTGTCTTTACAGGCGTGAACCATGAAACCCAGTGGAGTCTAAAAGAACTTCGAAACCGACAATGGAGAGGATGCAATTGAGAACCTTGCTTTTGCTGGGCTTTTTAGTGTTCCTAACCAACAGCCACATGGGAGAAGCACAGGCCGAACTGACGGTCGGGTCCAGGATGTCGTTAGACACACCATCGATGAATTTCAATAATCTAACGTGGAAGTAGGAAAAACTACAACCCTTACGTTCCGACTAATAAACCTTACGTTCAAACTAATAATTGTTCTTGTTTTTTCTTTATTATTCCTCACCAAAAGCCACCATTAAAGGACATACGACGAGCTTAAAAAATATTCATGTTTGCCTTCCTAGTCTTCCATCTCTCTCTTTTCTCTCTCGCTTCTCTCTGTGTGTCTCGTCCTTCCATCTTAGTTGGATCTGAACAGTTCTAGGAATCTCTCTCTGATGCTGTTCGATGTTCGTGAATATTTTTCTGGCTTCAGAACTCATGAAGGAAAATGTGAGAAAAGAAGTTTCACATGCTTCTCCACGTTTAAATAATTGAAGATCTTTTGCGAATATTGAAGCTTTGTTCTCATAGATCTACTTTACTGACTATCTATTTCCCATTAAAGACTGAGTTCCTGAGGTTCCGTGGAGAAACAAGCATACCCACGAGTCACAGAAAAGTGGTCTGGCTGGAGGACTTCTTGTCGGTTCCCTGGTTTTTGATTCTCTTATACTGTGAGGGGACAGAGAAACCCTGATCTTTTATTGGACCTGAACTTGGTTTTTGTGTGTGTTTGAGAGCGCCAAAGCAAGAGAGGAATACAGCGATTGCTACGGCCCCGGCGTTCCTCATCTCGTGCTACCGTGAGAGGTACAGTGTTTGGTGGGTTAACTGAGAATAGCAAACGGCTTGTGGAGAAAATCCGAGTATCTCATCCATAATATTACCATTTCTCTTTTTATCTCTGTTCTCTCCTTTTCATGAAAGTGAGTGTTCTGATTCTGTACCGAAGAGGAAAGTAATTACGGCTGGTACACTAATGGCTGTTTGTGTCTAAACCAGTTCCGGCACTTCCAATAATAATGAGTATCAGCTACTTCTTTTTCCCTTTCCTTCTGTTAGTTTTCTAGCCCAAACTTTTCCCACAAACACCAATCTTGGTTTGGTTTATGGATTTTCTTCACCCTTTTCTACCTAGACCCTGATGGCTTTGAGCTATGGTTTGTTGCTGCAGAAATCGGGAGATATCTGTCTGGGGTATTGTTTCGGGATACTAAGAATCAAGAATTTGAGCTTTACTCGTGTTTTTGTTGGTACAGAAGTGCGTGTTCTACAACAAAAGGAACTAGATTTGGTTCTGGTGTTGTGAGATGAAGAATCGGGAACCCATTTGCATCTGACAAGATTGTGTGGTGGGGCACTTCAATTTCGAGCTTCCGTTTCATGCTGGAACGTGCCTATTGGGTTCCAAATGGAGCAAAGGGTGCCGGAGAACTTGAAGAAACAACTTGCTCTAGCTGTGAGAAGCATCCAGTGGAGCTACGCTATCTTCTGGTCCATTTCAGCTAGACAACCCGGGTAACGAGCATTTCTCTTCTTTCTTTACTTTTATTCATTTATGTTTTTGCGTCTTTTTGGGGAAAAAAAGAAGTACTATTTTCTCCATTTACAGTCTTCCCGAATTTCTGCACTTGGGTGAGAGTGAATTTGGAAGTTCGATATGAAATGGATATTAACTAGATTAAAGGTGCGTGCTGGTCTAGAGAGCAAGAACTTTATCTTTGCAGAAAATTCTTTTGTCTTCAACTTTTTCCTCATGGTAGTTTAGAATTCAAGTGTTTTCTTAAAACGCTGTTCGGGGTTTCAATTAAAGTTTGTCCTCTGTGCTGAATTGAGTTCATCAATGGTTGATGCGCTCCTCCTCAACAAGAAGATAGTTGCTCTGTGTACTTGCAGATCTCTTACATATTTGCTGTAATGATTATTTAGCACCCAAATATTGCTTTTGGCCAAATTAAACGGGGAATTGCTTGAACAAAAGAAAATGCAGCTCCTTCTTCCTTCAATTCTAACATTATCTTCCTGTTCCTTATGTAATAGGGTCTTGCAGTGGGGTGATGGATACTACAACGGAGATATTAAGACCAGGAAAACAATTCAATCTGTAGAACTTAATGCCGACCAACTGGGTCTGCAGAGGAGTGAGCAACTGAGGGAACTGTACGATTCCCTTGCAGACGGTGAAGCTAACCCGCAATCTAGAAGGCCTTCAGTAGCATTATCCCCTGAAGATCTCACTGACACAGAGTGGTATTACTTGGTTTGCATGTCATTCGTTTTCAACATTGGACAGGGGTAATTCTTTTCCTCTTAGAGTCACCTAGTGCTACTACCTACAACCATTTTATCTTCGATCTATCATGAATTATGCTTGGATCCAAAGTCTAATGTCGTCAATTTTTCTCTGTATTGTTTTTAGTATGCCTGGAAGAACATTAGCAACTGGGCAACCAATCTGGTTGTGCAATGCTCACCTTGCAGATAGCAAGGTTTTCAGTCGCTCCCTGCTAGCAAAGGTAGGTTACTGTTGCTTGTTGGGGGCTGATTTACTGCCAAATTCATTCGTGTACACTGAACCATGGCTACTTCATTGTCAAAGAAACTGAACATGCTTTTTCTATTTGGTTCTGGTTTATGGTGGACCCGCGACAACCGTCCTCTCAGAGTGCATCAATTCAGGTACCAATCTGAATTTTTTGGCCCTAAATTACCCGCCTCTAATTGACTGAAAACTACTCTAGACTCTAGAACTGAAAACGTGTTCAAAATGATACTCTTTTGAAGAGGAAAAACCATGAGAACCACTTTGAAATTTGAAGGTGAATTTTCGTTGATCCCTGTGATGGATATGAAAACCTAGGAAATTGATATGATTCAACTGCTAATTTAAATCCTGTTACCTATACTAATCATCATTCTTCAACTTTCAGACTGTGGTATGCTTTCCATTTTTGGGGGGTGTGGTTGAGCTGGGGGTGACCGAGCTGGTAAACCTTTTGTCTCAGATTCCTATTTTGTTATAATAAATCATTTTAAAATTTGGCTTACTGGAATACATGCTGAAGTAAGTCTATCCTGATGTTTGTAATTTGTTTTCTGAAGGTTTTAGAGGATCCCAGTTTCATTAAGCACGTTAAAAATTCTTTCTTGGAGATTCTGCATCTCACAATTTCCAAGAAATCCACCGGTGCAGGAAACACAAGGAATGACAATGGTCCTGCTTATGCAGTGCTTGATCAGGATATTCTGGACACCAAATTAGTTCCACAAGTACAATGTGAAGAGTTCGATATAGTTTCTCCTAATAACGGCTCCAATGGCTTTGATCACAATCAAGAAGCAGAAGATTCACATTTTGTTGAAGGAATGAATGGGGTAGCTTCTCAAGTACAAAGCTGGCAGTTTATGGAGGAGGAGTTCAGTAACTGTGTCCATCACTCCATGAATTCTAGCGACTGTATATCTCAGACTGTTGTAGAAACTGAAAGGGCTGTCACCTCTCCCAAGGGTGAACTTGTGAACGACCATTGTCTGCAGGATCTTCACGAGTGCAATCACACGAAAATGGACTTACTGGATCTCCAGGGCAATGATCTGCACTATCAGAGTGTTATTTCATCCCTTTTCAGGAGTTCACACCAATCGATTCTTGGACCACGTTTTCAAAATTATCAGCAGGAATCCAGTTTTGTCAGTTGGAACAAAAAAGGCTTTGCCTATGGTCACAACCCAGCAGGTGGAACCCCACAAAAACTACTGAAGAAGGTTTTGTTTGTAGTTCCTCGGATGCATGTCGGACGCATGCTTAATTCCCCAGACGATAATGGCTTTAAAGATGTACCGTGGAAACCAGAGGCTGATGAAATTGGTATTAGTCATGCATTAGCTGAGAGGAAGCGAAGGGAAAAACTAAATGAAAGATTTCTTATTCTAAGAACGATGGTTCCTTCAGTTAGCAAGGTAGGTGATACTCTATATTCTGGTATTTGGATGCAGAAAACACTTACTAATTGAAATGTTCTTACATCTTGTTTATGCAGGATGACAGAGTATCTATACTTGATGAAGCAATAGAATATCTGAAAGAGCTTGAGAGAAGGGTTGAAGACTTGGAATCTTGCCGGGAGTCCACAAAGGTAGAAGCTTGGCCGAAAAGAAAACAACAAGATAATGTAGAGAGAACATCTGATAACTACGGCAACAACAAAACAAGTAACGGCAAAAAGCCACTGATAAACAAGAGAAAGGCTTGTGACATTGTCGAATCGGAGCCAGAAAGAGACTACACTGGATCAAAAGAAGGTTCAACTGATGATGTGATTGTCAATTTGATCAATAGGGAAGTTATCATTGAGATGAGATGTCCCTGGAGAGAGGGAGTGCTGTTAGAGGTAATGGACGCGGTGAGCACTCTCCAGTTAGATTGTCACTCAGTTCAATCATCACATACTGAAGGTTTTCTTTCATTGACCATTAAATCAAAGGTATGAACCTCAGAAGCACACGCATTGTGTGCTTTTCCCTTAGTTTTGTTCTCGAAATGGGTACAAGTTGGTAAACTGCTATCTTCATTTAAATTGCAGCAGTTCTGGATCAGTTTCTTTCCCAGAATGATGCAGTAAAGTTTTTTTTATGTTCGAATAGGACATTTATGGATGTGTGCTACAGACCATTACTTCTTTCAGTGAATCTCAAGGAATCTTTGTTGTCTGCAGTTCAAGGGATCGGTTGTTGCATCAGCAGGAATGATCAAAGAAACACTACAGAGATTCACTGGGAAGTTTTGAAGCTCATTTCCTCCCAAGAATCTTATGGCTTTGTTAAAATCCCTGCTTCAATTCAGTATAATATGTACCGTGGAAAGGTTCTCTAATGTCCCAATTACAACTTAAAAGGTTATTTCTGCAGATAGTGAATAAACAGATGGAAACGTCTTCTGATATTGTTTTTCTTCCACTAGTCCTGCATCTCTATCAACAAGACCTAGACCTGTGGTCTCGTATTCAAGGGTTTTCTTGGAAGTGACATTCGCTGAAAAAAAATGCTAGAGCTCTTGGAGGTCCACCGTCTACAGCATATCTTTTCAAAATCTCCCTTGGAGCAACTAATATCCACATTCCTTTAGTGTATGCCAACTAAATACAATGATTTTTTTAATGGATATGAATCTTTAGGACAAAAGCTTAACCATAAGAAGAAAAATCAATACTATATTGAAACGCCCCACCAAAAGAGCAAATGGACAACAAAGGAATCAGCAGTTTGATCTGCGCGTGGCAGCTGTGCAAGGGAAGAGACGTTAAGAACACTGCTGGCGGGTGTACGGCAAACACAAATCAACAAAAAGTGGATAACGTAAAAGGGGTTTGTTTTCTGAAAACCCTCGTCGTCACACGGAAAACCATTATTATAAAGAACGTGCATAGAAATTTGAGATGTTCCGGTTACCAGTCCATTAAAAAACTTCAGTCATCTTGAAAACCCTGAAACTGCATGTGCTGCAGTCATAATGATGATCCCCCAACGAGGATGAATAGGACAACATTAGCCGGAAAGTAAAAGTAGTCTCACTATTAGGAGTACTTGGTGATTTAAATATTCCACCAGGAATAAAGTTTCATATTATGTTTAGATATAAAAGTCTGACAAGGTATCCACACGCTGTTAAGGAAATGGTTTGTTTTCTGGTCTTAACTTTATTTCCTAAAGTCTCATTAACGTATAGGCTTCACAGGAAGATGGTCTCTTCCTTTATTATAAGCCTCCAACTTCTTAAACAGGAACATTATCAGTCAGTATCAATGATAAGGAGTTTGGTGGATCAACTTTAAATATTTTAAGCGGGTAAGTATCCATAATTGTCCTTAGGTTTTATCCTCCAACATACTTTTTCAATAATCGATCACTTTATATGCAAAGGAAGGTAAAATATTCTAAAAAAGTTTGGTCAAAGACAACATTATTGTGAAACTAATGCAGCTAATGATGATTTTCTGAACATATGATTTTTTTTTTATCATGGTTTGCTGCACGCGTATTATGCTAACTCTCTCTTCTTGTTCTCAAGTGGATTTGTTTTCGGTGGCAAAGAGCATCCTTTGTCTTACTTAATCAAAAGATAATACTCTTGGTAAAAGGAGAACCTAACCTACCAGTCCTTGAAAAGAAGGGGAAGAGAATGTGAGTTTCGATAAATTTTCTTGAACTTTTCCTTTTTGCTCTCTTTTGAATAATCTCTTGCTTTTGAAAGCACACAAAAGGGGCAAAAGGTTAAATTTAATTTAAAATTAAGTCAAGTTGTAGTTTGAAATTGAATATCTCAACTAACACAATAATCCAATGAAATCATTCTCAGCCTACCATGACCAGATTTTGAAAGTATCGAAAATGTATTAGGATAAAGTATTGCATCTTTATAAATCATATGATCTCAGCATATACTTTGCAGATATTTTATCCTATTTTTGGTTTAAAAATCAAAACCCCTGTCTTCATTTTGAGTGTGGAAATGATTTTTCTTTTCATGGACAACCCCCCAAATTAAGTCTTTTGTCCCCTTGTCAATCATGGAGTTGTCTCCATTTCCTCAAAATTTGGTGGGAATCACAATCTTATTGAATAATTTATACTCCAAGCTTTTGTGCAAACCTACCTTCCTATCTGATAACAGTCACTGAAGTGGCAGTCACCATCCTTATTAGGCTTTTTGAAATTTAAGTTCTGTCAAATTTGAGCGGATATTAATATGCCAAATGACAGCCAAGATGATCCTTAAACCCAACTAAGGTTCTGTCCTACCATGGAGTTTTCTTTCAGGAAAATGATGAAACCGTCAAATTGGCATGGAATTGGAAGGGATGCATGATTACCAAAGCAATGATTCTAGAGCAAGAGAGACAAGAAAACAGTGGGAAAAAGGGATCCACTAAGAAACATACAATTCATGGATCACGTTTGTTGAACTTTGGATTGATCCTAACTTCAAGATCTTTTTTCCAGCCTTTTCCCATTTGATTAAATGACTGCAGCGTGACCCTCCACACCTCCTACAAATTGCATCTCCTCCTTGGGAATCGAGAAAAATCTGGACATGAATTTTAGGACTGAACCACCCTTCTCAGAATCGGAATCGGATATTAGAGTTTCAACCAATACAATGTTCGATGTAGCTAAAATAGCAAAAGAGAAGGCATTTGGCATGCATTTTCAGCCACTCACAAGATTTCAACTAATCCAAGTATCAAAATCAGTCATGGTTTTCAGAATTTTCTAACTTCCACAGGAGCAGCTGGGGCCAGCATCACCCACGCCAAAGCACCAAGGAAAGCGAGAGAACGAGAGAGAGATGGCACAAAAAGTGGTTTGCACTAAACCTCCATGTCAACAACTAGCAAACTCTTCACATGGGTTATGTCCCTACGTTTCTCTTTTCTTTTCGTTCTTTAGTGGCCAATACTCCATGGAATTCCCCTGCTTTCGGACAACCTATCCTTTGCTGAATTCAAGAAAAAGAAACTTTCTTTTATCAGTTCTCCTTTGTTATTCTGTTAAAGAGTCTATTTTTAACTAAAAATTAAAGATTCTTAGTCAAGGTCTAGGCAAAATGAGACTTTTGCAACACTGTTTTAATAAACTTCTTCATATCAAATATCAAATAAATTACAAAAATTTGTCTACTAACAAAAAGTATTATATTTAAATTTGAATTTTAATATCATGTTAAAATTTTTATTCTTATTCAAAAGTCAACTTAAAAATAAAAATGATCCTTTATTCATATATAAATTAATTCTCAAACAATATTTAGATAATATAAGATTTTCACTACATTTTTTTTTGACAGATTTCATTAGCCAATGCCAATGAAATCTCATTATGAAATAGCATGATAAACTAATGTAAGGAGTTATACACAAATCTGGCGTCTAGACACGTTGAACAGCAGAATCAATGGCGATTGACTATGTCAAAGCCCTTGGTAATTCAGCCTTGATTAGAATTGATAGAAGCAGTTTCACCTCTTTACTCATCGAGTCCCACAAAAATGTGAACTTTTTTCCGTTATGGATGGAAGCCAAAGACTACCTTGTCTAAGTATAGGTCAGGCATAAAGACAATATAGAGGGGAGAGACAGTAGATACCTAGTCAACATGTTCTAAAGACGGGCACGGGCTACAAGATAAACATGACACATGAACCAGAGGGCACATGGGTTGGACCCTTAATATTTTAATCCCAAACAAGTGAAAAAGCGAGGGGTCCTGAGAAGCACCATTCCACATTCAATAACAAGCGAATGAAAGCAGCAGCATGTTAGAAAGCTCCTTTCTCATAAAACAGTTCTAAATATCATCTCATAATTATATGGTTATACCAATTAATCGTACATTAAACAAGGATGGAAATCGAAATTGTAAATGAAACATGAAAATGAAGCACGAGAGCAGCATACTTACTAAAGCTAACAGATTACAGAAATCATCACCATTGCAAAACTAAAACTCATCATCAAGAAGTTTTCACACAAATGTTCTGTCTTGTCCACTAAGAATCATTATCTGAGGAACTAGGAAAAAATGCTACGAGCACCGACTTTCAGCATCTAATCAACCAACCCTTAAACCCCTCTGACTCATGCTCCCACTAGCCAAGCTTTCTAAATTCGATGCAGAAAGAAGGCAACTACTATGTATTTAAGTAAAAGGTCAAGGTCAAGGTAAAGGCGAGGGACGATATACAAGTAAAGGGTTTATAACTCGATTATCTCAGCATTATTCCCACTCAATTGTTGAGGGTGGCTTTGATGTAATGTCTTGAACAACTCGGTTAACGCCCCGAACACTGTTGCAGATCTTTCGGGCCACATCATCAAGGAACTTGTGCTCAAAATTGTACCTGGAGCCACAAGTTCAAATGGGGGAATGATTGGATGTGAGAACACTTAAAATTGCACCCATGAAAAAACAAGGGCAAACCTACATTAATTTTAGAGGAATGCACCGCAACAATCAGTACTCAATACAATGTGTAAAGGTTTTGATTAGAAAATGAGGACATGCACAATCTAACAGAAATATTTTTGTGTTCGACAAAGGATGAGATGAAACATCTGACGTGCTGTTCATCGCTCAAAAAACAATACCGCTTTTAATCTTAAAGCTTGCTGCCTGCTGGCTCCTAGGTTTTCTCATATTTTTTGGTCTTCGCTTTATAACATGTTGGCTTCAGCTAGAAACATGTGACTCATTGTTGCAATTATCAGTCTGATTGTATAAAGAGGAAAACCATAAATCCCAGTTTTGCACAAAAAGACAAATCCAACTACTTCAGCTGTCAAAGCTGAAAAAATCCCACCAGTCTCAAACTCAAGCTCTCAAGTCTTTGAGTTCCATAAGCATTTCCAGCTTATGGTTTAAAAGAATTGTGAAAGACTGGGGATTTATCAGCAACAGTTAAAGAGGGAGCTCAACTACACAGGAAATACATATTTCTCTTTTTAGGTAAAGAAATACTCAAAGACTCAGGTCCTCGACAGAATTGTGAACAATTTTTTCTGGTATTAGTCTTCCATAACTTGTACACCTCCAGTGTGCTTCCTAATACAATAGAGGATAGCAAAGAATCCTAAAATGTTCATCTCACCACAGATTAAAATACTATACTTTTCAGAAATCACATGCCAATTTACGTGGAAATGGTTGCCAGAAGGTTAATAAGATTCATAGCAGCAAAACATTAGAAGAAAAAACACAAGGCTTACCAATCCGCTGTCATTCCATCTTGACTTGTAACAGCTCTCAGAGCAACAACATGTGAATGTGTTCTTTGATCACCTTGAACTCCAACTGATCTTACTGGCAAAAACACAGCAAAAGCCTGCCATATTGAATCATAAAGCTCGGCATCCTTGATTGACTGAATGAAAATTTCATCAACCTGGGGGGGAAGCATACATAAGAAATAAATATTAAAGGTGAACAAGAAAGTTAATAAGTCAATCCATGCTAAACACTGTGTACCTGGCGGAGGATATCCAAGGCATTTCCTTCAGTCACATCACCTAGCACCCTTACTGCAAGGCCAGGCCCAGGGAATGGATGACGCTTCAAAAATGCCTCAGGAACATCCAAAATCCTTCCTAGTTGACGGACCTTGATACATGAAAAATCAACAACCAAAATAACATCATAGCACAACAAAAATCAAGGATAATTACTCACAAGCCACAAGGAAGGTAGAAATGGACACCTCATCCTTAAATAGAAGTTTAAGTGGTTCAATCAGTTTCAGTTTCATGTCCTTAGGTAGCCCTCCAACATTATGATGGCTCTTGATTGTGTGGGAGTGGGTCCTTCCACTTCCTGGTGGTGGGCAAGATTCAATAACATCTGGATACAAGGTCCCCTGGACCAAGTAAGTTGGTTTCCTTCCTAGTTTCTGCTCCAACTCTT